>JAOQMP010000002.1:17929276-17941464 GCA_027563575.1 Erythroxylum pedicellare
CTAACCTGTTTGTTTTAGATATTGAAAAGGTAACAGAGCCAAACAACAATCCAAGTATCGAAGTCTTTCCAAAGCTCGTTGTGAAAAACTAACCTCTGTGTGACCCGTATCTATTTTCATTATAAGTAGCAAAACATGAAAAACCAATGCCTTACCACACTTTACCCAAAACCTTAGCATAATACATTGTCTATCCCTACTAATATACGCGTTCAGATGTCCACCCATGTTCTCGATCCCCTCCTTTAGCTCTCTTGCAGATCTCATCTCAGCGTTGCTTTGTCATAGGATTTAAAGACCCCAAGAACAAATACCAAATTCTAAAATCCAAATATGACTAGAAACACAAGCATAAAAAACACAACTTGGATTGTTTAGAGGAGTTTGGAGAAGAGGAGTCGGGGGACAAGGGAAAGGCAAGATGGGTTACACACACACACTTCTTGGAGGTTAAAGCAAAACCCAAAACAGACAACTACCATACTTTCATCACCGTAAAAAAACAGACAAGAAGCTCGCAAAAACCTTATGAATCTTCAAAGACAACCTCAAATCCTCTGGAAGCACCTAGGTAAGAGAGCAACAACAACAACAACTGTGGTCAAAGATATTTATATCTCATAATATTATGATCTGATCATAATCAGATCTTTTAAATTAGATAGCAGTATCTTGTAGCTATATAGTATCCTAGGATTATATTTCCATATCTGTACAGATTTTTCTATCCTATTCTTTTCTATCCTATTCTGTAAACCTATTCATGTATATATATACTGCAGTCTCTAATAAAAGAGATATAGAGCAAATAAGCTCTTATTCACAAAAACTTTGATATAAATGATTAGTTAGGGATTTCTTTTGATATTCACTTTTAAATTGTTTAGGTAATGATGCAACTGTTGTTTCATTAACCACTTCTCTCAAAACTTAATCTCCCAAACTCAACAGTATAGCATTGTATGTCTTTGACATATCTCATTGTTTTTCGACGCCCCTAAATTCCTTGGCAATTTTTATTCTTTTTCCAATGATGCTGCACATCCCTACTAAATAAGAAGAGCCCTCATCGTCACTTTCTATGGAGTGCAATCATCTGATCCATTAAATTTCTAAATATTGAACTTGTGAATAGACATCTTGATAACAAACTCTAGACCTGCAAAAGGACCCTAGACTCTATTACAAATTGTCGCACGAATGGAGTAATATATGATGACATTAAATGGTGCGAAGCAAAAAATTTGTGGTTGGGTCAATATGTGACCTATGTCTATAGACAAGGAGATATTAATATATGATGACAATAAATGGTGCGAAGCAAAAAATTTATGTGGTTGGGTCAATATGTGACCTATGTCTATAGACAAGGAGATATATTTCTTTTATCATTATGAGAAGACGATACAGAGACAATAGTATGACATCAAGCTCTATCTTATACAACTCTTATTAAGGTATTTACAATCTAGGGTTGCATGAAAAAAATATAGGGATGGTGAAATTTTCTTTCTACTGATGTCTAAGGACAATGAAATTCTATTTTTGCATGTTCCTTGAATTGTGTCAATAGTTTGGCGGTTGACCTACTCTTGATATCGACGATGATCTGCATCTGACTTTTCAATTGCTCTGACCTTTACGAGTATGGTTCCAATCTCTGTCCATGTCCGGCACTAATTTGTTTAGGTGATTTCGCCCTCTAACAAAATTCAAAGCATATCTCACTGAAGTATTGTTCCTTTTACTAAAAATTGGATAGGTTGTTTGTTCCTGATTTCCTTTTTTCTTATATTTAGCTTTTGCTAATGTTTTTTCCAGTTTGCTTATGTTAGTTGAAGTCATTCCTCACCTGTAAATTGCTAAAAATATGGAGCAACTTATCTGAGACTTGCTTGTAGGTGGAATTGAAACAGAATACGCAATTCTGTCTCACAGAAATATGAACGTACCTGAAGTTTTCTGTGAACGTACCTGAAGTAGGAAAATTAATGCTAAGTAGACCTTGGGAAAGAGTGCCCATGAATAAAAAATCTTCTGTTACCTGTAGCAGTGATTAATGAGCAAACCTTTATCACAAAATTGGCTCGAAGAAGAGCTTTGACTTTCCACTTGCTTAACTATGTTAACCTTCTATTCTGTTACTAGTGATTGAACCATTATCAAAGCTGGCCAGAGGAAAAGGTTTGACATTCCTGCTTTTCTGACAATGTTAACCGACTATTTCTTGCAGCGGTCAATGAGGCTCCTCTGCATTTTTGTCCTTCCCTGCTTTGCTGCAGAAACTGCATACAGAATATGGTGGTATGTCACAGGAGCAACCCAAATTCCCTATTTGGGGAGCATGTATGTCAGTGACGCTATTGCATGCTTATTGCAGCTTTTCTCTTGGGTGTACCGTATATCAATTTTTATTCTGGTCTGCATTCTCTACCGACTTATTTGCTGGCTTCAAATACTTAGACTTGAAGAGTTTGCTCAAGTTTTTCAAAAAGAAAGTGAGGTTGGGTCAATCTTGAAAGAACACTTGAGGATCAGAAGAAATCTTCGCATCATAAGCCATCGTTTTCGACGATTCATTTTGTTGTCTCTGGTTCTGGTCACTGCTAGTCAGTTCTTTTCCCTTCTCATGACCACTCGATCTAGTGCTAATAACAACATCTTTGAGGCTGGAGAACTTTTGGTATATTTTACTCTTCACTTCCCTCTATATGATGCACCACCTAGCTACATTGTTGTTACTCTCATGATAATTTGTAATTACTTGCACTGAATGGGGCAGCTATGCTCCATTAACTTGATGACAGGGCTCTTCATATGCCTAAGAAGTGCAGCAAAGATTACACACAGAGCACAGTCCCTCAAAAGCCTTGCCGCTAAGTGGCATGTTTGTGCCACAATCAACACATACGAAGACATAAATGGGGAGTCTGCAACAAGTCAGATTGCTTCCAGCCAAGTGTTTCCAGTTAACATTGATTTTGTATTGGATGAAGAGGAGGAAGATGCGGATGATGATTTAGATAATAAAAACATGGTGCCAATATTTGCTCACACAATCTCATTCCAGAAGAGGCAGGCTCTAGGTTAGTGAGATTAAAGTATGCATGTCACTTCATTATATTCCAAATTTAGGAGATACCGTAAGGAGACTGACAACTTTTTGCAGTGACATATCTGGAGAACAATGTTGCGGGGATGACAGTTTATGGATTCATGATGGATAGGACATGGTTGCACACCATATTTGGGATTGAACTGGCTCTTCTACTGTGGCTACTCAACAAGACGATAGGTACATTGTACAGATCTTTTTCATTAAATACAAGTGTAAATCCTGGATTTCAAGTAGCGAACAGTTGTATTACTTCATGTTTCCCCGTACTCTTGGTGTATACATATACTTTGCTCTCTTGCCATTTTTATTTTTTTGACCAAGGTGCTTTGTGTTTTCTTACAGTGAATTGGTCATGAAGACGTGTAAGCTGTGGCGATAACAATGGAACGTGGTGATGGTGTTAAACTCAAAGTTTGTTCTTAAGAAGGTTTACATGATGAAGGATAGGCCCACCCATCCAACTTTCAGGATTGCTCAATATGAAGAGTAGCAGTTTGGGAGACCATCTTTAGACTGTTCCACACCAATTGGCCGTGAGCGGATGAAATTAGAGGGGGTACTTTGATTGCTTGGATCTGTTCTAGAAGAAATTGCTTTTGTACAAATACATTTTATGAAGGCGAGCTTTCATTTGTAAAATTGCATTCCTGTCTCATTGTACTGCTTTTTCCAATATACTCCATCGTCTTGGTTGGTGATACTTTGAAAGAAATTTATGTGTAGAATTTATGTATATTTTGTTATTTGCTCATTTGGATATTTATACAATTATTGGTCCAATACTGACCATACATTTATCAGTAAATATATAACAAAACAAAGGGCTGAGATGTATTCTGTTGTAACAAAATTGTATAGGCCAGCTTGCGATAGTGAATTCCTCATGTAGCCTTTTATGTGAAATTCTTATTGTGTTCCTCACTTTACTTCTTGTTTGTTTGTTCTTCTTTGTGCCTTTTTTTTTTTGTAGAAATCTTTGTGCCTTCTTTGTTAATACCTCCATTCAAACTAAACCCAGGGTTTCGAACTAGGATCAGTTTGGTAATCAGAGAGAAAATTTTAGCTGATGTCAAGGGCTTTGTGAGGGTGTCGGTAAGTTGGTCTGTAGTGTTAATATATCTGACCTCAAGTTTTCCTTTTTCCACTTTGTCTTTGATGAAGTGTACATTCACTTTGATATGTTTTGTTCTTGAGTAAAAGAGTGGGTTTTGAGTCAGCGATCGAGTATAGTTGTTGCTCCACATAGTAGGTTTGTGAGAAAGAGAGAACCCTAATTTAGATAGTATGGATGTGAGGTAGATGAGTTTGGTAGACACCTGTGAGAGGGTTCGATATTCAGCCTCAATGTTAGACCGAGCTGTTGTCGATTATTTCTTGAAGATCCAAAAAATGATGTTTTCCCCTAGGAAGACGCATCTTCCAATTGTTGATTTCTGATCATCGGGAGAGTTGGCCCAGTCGGAGTCATTGTAGGCGTGGAGGTCGAGAGGAGTAGAAGATGGTTGAAAAAGCAATCCTAGATTTGAAGTTCCTTTCAGGTAATGCAGAACCCTTTTCAATCTAGTGTGTATTTAGAGGATTTTGTAAAAATTGACTTAATTTATTTACTGTGAAGTTGATGTGTGGCCTTGTATTACACAAATATTGAAGTGCTTCTATGATATTTCAGTAGAGTCTTGGGTGTTCAAAGGGTGTGCCATCATTCAGCAATAATTTGGTTGTTGTAGTGATTGAGTATAACAGGGCTTGCATAAAGACATGTTGGTTCTGGTAAGTAAATCTTTGATATAATGTTTTTCTGAATGATATAATCTATCTCTATTTCTATATGCTTCAAAGCTGAGAAAATAATTTATGTTTCTAAGCATTTTAAGTACAAGCTGAGACTATAATTGACTGATAATTGCATGAATAGCTTGAGTTGAAATTCTTGTAATTAAGATATCATCCACGTAGTAGCATTGTAATTATTCCATTATTGTTTGAATAGAATAAAGAAGTATCTAACCTTGAATTATGAAACCTCCATTGAGATAGTGCATGCTTTAGTTTATGAAACCAAGCCCTAGTGGCTTGTTTCAACCCATGGAGAGCTTTAGCCAATTTGCAAATATGATGTGACTGTGTTTTCCATTGAGATAGTGCATGCTTTAGTTTATGAAACCAAGCCCTAGTGGCTTGTTTCAACCCATGGACAGCTTTAGCCAGTTTGCAAATATGATGTGACTGTGTTTTGCTTTCAAATCCTCGTGGCTGATTTATATAGGCAGTTTCATATAAGTCATCATGTAGAAATGCATTGTTGATGTCAACTTGCTGGATATCTTAGCGATGAGAAATAGCAAGTGACATAATTATTCTAATTGTTGAGGCTTTCATAACAGGGCAAAAAGTCTCTGAAAAGTCAACGCTAGGGTTTGATTAAAAGCTTTGGTGACAAACTGAGTCTTGTGTTTAGAGACAATCCCATCAACATTATACTTGGTCTGGAGCACCCATTTTGTGCCAAGAATGTGCATGGTAAGCTCATAGGGAACAAGTGTCTAAGTGTGATTTTGTCGTGAAGCATTGAATTCATCTTGCATAGCTTGAAACCATATAGGGTTATTTAGAGCTTCAGAAACTGTTGTGGGTTCAGTGTGAGGATTTAAAGCAAGGGAGAAGAAATAAAGTTTGGGTTTAAAAATCCCAATTTTGGAGCGAGTTTGCATAGGATGATTATTTTGTGATGATGGGAAAGAAGGATTGGGTTCAGTGTTTGGTGTGGTCGACAGAATGGGATTACGTAAGTTATTTTGATTGTTTAATAAAATTGTAGGATATGATGGTGAGCAAGGATTTTGAGAGTTTACCTGTCTGTTGGAGGATTCAGTTATGTGAGAACATTCTGCAGCAGAGGAGTGAGTTATGAAAACTTTTAGGGAGGGTGAAGTTGAGGTTAGAGTGAAGATATGAAGACTTGGTGAAGCTATATGATGATTTGAGTGTGTGGGAAAAAATTGAGGAAATGGAAATTCTTCCTCGTTGAAGACCATGTGACGAGAGATCATGATTTTCCTTTGATTAGTCAAACATTTGTAACCTTGATGCATTGAACTATATCCAAGAAAAACACATTTTGTGATATGAAACCTGAATTTATAGTGAGAATAATATCAGAGAAGGAAAGCAACTATAACCAAATGTTTTGAGATAGAGATAATTTGAGGGTTTATTATACAACTTTTCAAATGGAGAGAGACTGTCTAGTCTTGGAGATGGGAGGTTATTGATTAGATAGGTGGCTGAAGAGGAGGCTTCTAACCAATAGGTGAGTGGCATGTGAGCATTGGGATAAAAGAGTTAGTCTCATTTTAGTGCTATGTCGGTGTTTTCTCTCGAAGACACTATTTTGTTGGAGAGTGTAAGAATAGCTAAATTGTGATTGTATTCCATGTTTTATGATGTAAGGTAAGAGGTTTTTTATTCACCTCCTATGTCAGTGAGAACAACTTTGAATTTTCTGTTCAATTGGAGTTCAACATTGGCTTTGAATTTGACAAAACCTGATAAAGTATCAGATTTTAGTTTTATTGGATAAAACCACGTGAATCTTATGTAGGCATCAACAAAAATAAGATTAGTATTTATGTCCTTTAGTTGAGAGATATGGAGAGGGTCCCCAAATATCGTAGTATATTATGTTTAATGGATTTTGAGCATGTCATGAGTTTGAAAAGGAATTTGATGCAATTTTCCTTACTCACAAGCATCATAATGGGATAGGTTGTTAAGATTTATATTGAATTTCATTAAGCTCATAATTTGTTTTAAGGTACTGTTGGAACGATGCCCTAATTTGGCATGTAAAACATTAACATTTCTCTTTGCTATGTTTGTCTTACAATGATTTCCCTTTAAAAGAGAAGAAACTTTCCATTGTGAAAAATTAGAATTATAAGTAGGGTATCTTTACAATTATGAGTAGGGTATGTTTGCATGACTGCCCTGATTTTGTTGTGTGTTTTAGTGGCTTTAAGGCTGTAGAGGCCATCCTGAAGTACACCCTTGAGTAGAATCTTTATTGTTACTTTGTCTTTAAACAGGCAACTTTTATTACTAAACTCAACATAAATTTTGTTGTCTTTGGTAAGTTTAGAAATGCTCAGCAGATTTTTGTTTATGTTTGGAATTTGTTTTAGTGTAAAAGGTGTGTGTGTATTATCTAGGAAATGTATGTAAGATAAGCCAATATTAGCAATAGGTAGAGAGTTACTATTAACAACACTGAGTTGATCCTTTCCACTGGACTATGAACTTATTGACAGATTATTAAGGTTTGTTGTTACATGATTTGTAGCCCTATTATCTATAAAACATGTATTATTATTGACTACTTTTGAGTAAGTATGTCTATGCTGATTTTGAGCCAAATAGGACCGAGGACAGTTTTGTGGATTGTTTTGTGTTTGTTGAGTGACGATGTTCTGCCTCCATGGTAGGGTAGTGTTATCTTGCGATGATATGTCAAATCTTTTGTGACATTTCAGTGCTTCATGGCCAGGTTTGTGGCAAAGCTAACAAAAGATTCTATTTCCATTCCATTCGCCTCCTCTCCCACAATTTCCTTGTCCTCTAAATCCACTTCTTCCTCATTGATTGCTTTGGTTGAAAGTTGTAGATTTTGTAGTCGGTGATGGGATATCTTCTTGATTAATTATGTTCAACTGCTCTATTCTTGTTTCATGCATCATAAGAGAGTATTGCTCTTCTTATATAGTTGAAGTTTTCATAGAATGTGTTATATAAACCACAACAGGATTATATTCATGGCCAAGGCCATTTAAGGAACTTAATGTTAGTTTATACTTAGTGATTGCATGTCCTGTTACTTGAAGTGAGACCTTTGGTTTTAACTTTCTGCATATATTCTAATATGATGTGTAAACCTTTTTTAATTGTTGAAAGTTGGTTTTTTAGTTGTAGAACTCTAACTATGGAAGTTTGAATATAAAGATTCTCCAAAATTTGCCAAACTTGGTAGGATGAATTGGAATGGTTTACCTATCCTATTACTTCTGCTTCGATGGTTGAAAATAGTCAGTATAGTAGTAGCTAGTCTGTTCTTTGCCATGCCTTTTAATCTGAAATTTCGATGACTTGGTTTATGTATACAGTGACAACCTAAGGAGGAGGTATCTTGCTTCTCCAAGATACACACATCATTTTGTCTAGCCTAATAATGACACGTGTATCTTGGAGAAGCAAAAGATAACTCTTTAGATGGAAATTGATCAAGAAAAGGATGATCCTTAATCTTCATCAATGTTTAACTTAGAAGAGAATATTCTTGATCAAGAGAAAATGTGGAGAATGCTCGCTCTACCATGTATGACAAGCAACAAAATCATCGTCAAGTAGTAGAGGGAATGAAGCTAACCAATAATCCTATATGGACACTAAGGAAGATGATCTTTAAATTGTCAAAATAAGAAAGTTTAAGAGAGGTAATAGGAGTAAGATCTTCAAAGGTAAATCTATCCCAAAATGAGTTTCCTACTTTAGATTTGTTTGAGGATTAAAGTTCCATAATAAGCTTTTAAGCTTTAAGGGATTTTGTTAGTTTGGAAACTCTTGGTTATAAGGATTTTTAGAAACCAATATTAGACAAGTTAATATGAATAAATTGAAGATTTTGGGAGCCAATTGGAACTTTATTTTGAACCACCAACATCATTTTTAAAAGAATCGTATTAACTTATACATTAATTTTATTAAAGTGGATGAATTGTGGTCCAGTGATTAAGTTATGCATGTGATAATTCATTACCTACATGAGAATTGGAAATTGTGTCTTTGTTACATATGGATGTAATCTCAACTTTTAGAAGAAAATGATATATGATATTTTGAATCAAAATCAAGTTAGCAACAATGCTCTTTTGCAAGTTTATAGGGAAATTAATTCCACTCTGTCGTAAATCAAAAGTTATGGGGCATTCTAGTTTAAGAAACTTCATAAGTGACTTTAAAGTTTATGTGGAATGATTAGGCAATTGCTTTCTTAGAAAAAAAAATAGATAAAGCCATGGTTAACCTTGCATGGCTGACCAATTTTCCTAAATGCAATGCTAAATTCATGGAGCCTATATTCTCATATCACTCACCTATTTAGATCTATAACTTGTTCCGAAAGGTAAGAAAAAGGTTTCCATTTAGATTTAATAACTTCCTTGTCTTGGATGAAGGATTTCAGGAGGCAGTATCAAAAGGGACGACATAAAGGTTTCATAGCTTAAAAGAATTTATATATATATGAGGAAATTGAAAGACATTAAGGGTGAATTGAAGAGATTGAATAAGGCAAAGAGTTTTAACAATAAGATAGTAATTTTAAATGTAAAGGACAAGTTGGAGAAGATTCAACAAAGCCTTGCTATCGATCCATATAAAAGCTACTTAAGCAAAATGGAGGATTATACCTCTCTTTTTAAGAAAAGAGATAGGAACACTTAGCTAAAAGATGATGATATATCTACTAAATTCTTCTTCAAATTAATCCTAGCTAGGAGTAACTTCAATAATATTATCTCAATTATTTATCAAAATGGTGGTTTGGTCAATAGCCAAGAGGAATTGCTAAGGGAGGCAATGCCATTCTTTAAGAATTCAATTGCCTTTTGTTTTCCTAATTCTTCTTTAATGGAACTCCTTAAAGGCTTTATTGACATAGAGATTGGGCAAAGTGAAGGTACATTTCTCACAAAACCTATTGATGATATTGAAATAGAACAAACTATTTTTTTAGATGTACAAACAAAAGCCTCCTAATCCTGATTGTCTAAATGGAATTTTGTTTTATAAAGCTTGGCCATATGTGGGCTTTATAGTTAAACAAGTTCAAGTCTTCTAAATGAAATCAATAAAAGTTATCAATGTCTTGTTCCCAAAATCCCTAACCCTTCATCTTCTGATGATTATATACCTATTGCTTGTAGATTTTTTTTAAATATAAAATCAGTGTAAAAATCTTGGCAAATAGATTAAGAGGTGTTGCATTCTATCATAAGTAACTAATTAAGGCACTTTTCTTAAAGTAAGACAAATTAGTGGCAACACTCTCATTGCTCAAGAGCCCTTAAGGGTTACTTTAGGAAGCAATCATCTTAAAATTGTGTTATCAAAGTTGACTTTAACAAAGCTTTTCATTACATAAGTCGGAAATTTATATTCAACTTGCTTAAAGACCCCTTTTCTCCCTATCTATTCATATTATCCATAGAGACATTGACTCAACTTTTGAAGCATAACATCTTGAGGAGCCCTAATTTCAAGTATTTAAATAAGTGTAAGAAGATTAAGCTAACTAGTTTATGTTTTGGAGATGACTTACCACTCTTCTCTAAAGTTGAAGTAAAATCAGTTTAAGCTTTGATGAAGTCTCTAAGACAGTTCAAGAAGCTATCTGGCCTAGACATTAACTACAATAAAAGCCACATTATTCTTGCCATTAGTTTTATGCCATATGCAGAAAAACTTAGAGCTTTAACTGATATGCCTATTAAAGCCCCTCCTTTATTGTACTAAAGGCGACCTATAGTGACAAAGAGATTACAATTTAAGGAGTGCTCAACTTTGGTGGAAAAATCCAAAAGAGATTGGGTAGTTGGACTAATAAGGAGCTTTCTTTTGGTAAAAAACTCCAACTAATAAAATCTATACCCAATTTTATGCATATCTATTAGATTTCACATATGTTCCTGTTTAAATGCTTTATCAACACCAATAAGGGGATAACGAGGAAATTTTTATGGGAAAAAATTGATGCTAGTAAATATAATTCTAAGCTTAAATAATTGGAGGTTTCCAAACCTCTCGATGAGGGGGGACTTGGTATCGCTCTTATAAGTGTAATCAATAGGTTTTAATGTTTAATAGATTATAGAGAGTGTTAATGGATAAAGAATCATTATAGATGAGGTGGATGCACATTTATATTTTAAATGGGAACAATATTTAGTCTCTAAAAAACGAAGCTTCTCATTTTTGATTCACTACTTAATTGCTTAAGTTAAGAAGTATAATTGAGCTAATATAAGTAGTAGAATTAGGGATGGCATTTCAACATTTTATATTATGAAAAGTAGACAAAAAATAAAGATTTAAATAATAATATGCAAATTGTCCAAATCTTGAATCAAATTTTAGGTGGATTGAAGAAGGGAAATAAGGTAGCTTTCTAAGGGATTTGATTCATTTAGTTCCTAATTATCATCCTAATACGGAGATAAAGGATTGTTATATTTGGAATAATCACCTTAATGGTAAATTCATAAATAAAGCTTATAAGGAGTTGATTAGACCAAGAGTACAGATTGTGGCTTGGAATAAACCAATATAGGATAGAAATCTTAGACCTAGAGACTCCTTTATTATGTGGTTTATGGCTAAAATAAAGTTAAAATGATGGAGAGGCTCCATTTTCTCCAAATATAAGATACTTGCATTCTATGCAGACTAGAGGCAGAAACTATGCCACATTTTTTTTTCTTCCATTGCAACTTTTCTAATGAGATATGGGAACAAGTAAAGGGTCCCATTAAATGGAGATCTAATGTATGTTGCTACTTGGGTATTATTAAATAGCTATTGGAAAGTCTCAACTTTCTCACTGGAAGTGATTTGGTTGCTTATCTAATCTCATTTGCTACCTTCCTATAAACCGTTTAGAGGGACAGAAACACAAGGAGATTCAAACATCAAGAAAAACAACTTGGAATATCTATGAATCAAGTTTATACAAGTGAATAACCAAACCCTTTTAAGGAATTTAAGGATCTAAGTGGGCATATATTGTGCACTAGGAGAATTGATTAAGAAGTTCCTTGTTTGCATAGAAAGATATAAAATACAACATACTTTTCTTACAGATAACTCTATAACTACAAGAAAATTTTCAGAGGTTTTGTATAGATGTTACTATTTAAGAGAGGTGTTAGAAGTGACACAGACATTTGCTTGAAGATGTAAAAAGGAAGATGTTTATATCTTTAAGGATACGCGCAGGGGGGACCATATGGGGTGGGAAGGG
>JAOQMP010000002.1:17946049-17965948 GCA_027563575.1 Erythroxylum pedicellare
CTCTGCAAATCCCTGACCTCCTTGTGCATAACTGTAGCAATCTTCTTCTTGGCCAAAGCAAACACCACATGATCCATATAAATTCCTTAGTGTGCCTTAATATTCTTTTGTGCTTGACTTGATTGGAATTTCCTTTAGTTTACAAATTGTCCCTTTTTCATGATGAAAAAATATTTGTGATATTACAGAGCAGTAATAATATTAAGCACAGATGCAAATATCTTTATTACGATAATGATTAGTTCCAGTTGAATTAATACATGAAATATAATTCAATGTCAAAAATAACATAATTCAAGTCAAAAATAAAAGGGATATTCATTATAAAGTAATTGAAATATCAATAAGAAAAAGAGAATTTCAATATCATATAAAAGAAATATCCACATATAAAATAAATTTTAAAAGTTACCTCTTTAAAAAATTCACACTTCACTTGAATCTAATATCACTAAATTGCTCACCCCCTTTTTAGAACCATAAAAAATCAATGAGTTAGAGGAGGGAGGATTAAGGTGCAATGCTATTAAAGTTGTGAATGAGATGCTTTTGGCAAAAAGAATATGAAAAATTTATATTTAAAAAGGTTCCTTATGCGTAAGATGGAAACATTCTCACTTTCTTAATAGAGAAAACTTCTAAAACCTCAAGCTTCATGCAAACATATCGTAGACATTATTAAAAGTACTAAACTGTGTGGTACTATAATTTGATTTGGCAATAAAATATACAATTTTCCTAATTTGACAATTGAAACAATCCTAGTCCTTTATTCAATTTTTCGAGCTCCCAAAGGCTCAAGTTTATAATGCCATTTGATGTTAAGGTTAAAGAAGTTATAAGAAATGGATCCCGGAGTTGTCACTTGAGAGGATTCACATTTATCTTGGCCAATATATCTAACTACAATCCCAATCATATAAGAGAATAGTTAATCATTTGACCTACTTATAACTCAGGTGTGTTTTAAATAAAACTTGTCTTAAATTTTTTAATCTTTCACCTTTGAAGGTTACGTGGTATAAACTAGCATGCAACTAGAATTGTGTCCTTAAGCAACCTTCATATTATGGTTTCACATAGAAGTGAGATGGAATTTGAGGTTGGGACAAAGTGTTTCTTAGAGTCTCTCAATAGAAAGGAGTCTTGAGATTTGGTAAGAAGGGAAAGCTTAGTCCAAGATACATAGGCCCTTATGAGATCATTGATAAGATTGGGCCTTTACCCTACAAGTTAGCCTTGCCACCAGAATTATCTAAGATTCGTAATGTTTTCCATGTATCAATGTTGAGGAAGGACAAATCAGATCCTTCATACATAATTCAACCTTCAGAGGTCCAATCAAGGGAGGATTTGACATGTGAGGAGCAACCAGTGGAGATCCTAGATTCTAAGGAAAAGGTTTTGAGAAACAATATTATAAAGCTAGTTAAAGTTTTACGGAAGAACCATGCAAGAGAGGAGGCAACATGGGAGCCTTTGGAGGCCATGAAGGAGAAGTATCTACACCTCTTCAATGACTCAGGTAAGAATTTCAAGGATGAAATTCTTTTAGGAGAGGAGAGTTGTTGGACCCTAAAAATTTTCTAAATTACTTATTATTTGTTCAATTATCTATTTATGATTTGTTTGTTTATTTTATTTGATTTTTAGAATTGAGTCATTAATTTAGTGGTCATAAATAGAGATTAAAAATTAGATGGAAAGATTAGAATTAAATTAGAGTATGGTATGGTGTTTAAGAAGATTAAAGGAGTTAGTAGGTAAAGACAAAAGAAGAGGCAAATGGGCATTTCATTAATTGATGAGGGGAAAAATGGGAAAGACTAATAAAATGTAGCCTTGAATTAATGAAGAGAAGTAAAATCGTGGGACTGAGAAGAGAAGAAGAGAAAATGTGAAATAGAAAAGAGAAGAAGGGAAAGTCGTGTGAAAGCAGAGAAGAAAGAAGAAGAAATCGTGGAAGCTAAGGAAAGAAGAGAGAAAAATGTGGAGGAAGAAGAAGGAAGAAGATTTGCTCAAGGTAAGCTTCATTTTTTTCTTCTTACTTTGTTAGAGAAGGAGTTAGAGAGAGAAAGGGGTTTTATGTTGAGAATGAAGGGTTTGTGTTGGAAGAAGATGATTTAAGAGACCAATTTGATTTTAGGGTTTCTAAGCTAAGGCTTCGGTTTTACTAACCTAGAGAAACTATGGGTAGGTTAGTTCAAGCTTGATTTTTACCCTTTTGTGATTTTGAAGCTTTATGAATTTTACTTGATTTTAGATTGAATGGGAAATTGGTTTGTTATAGGAAACTAAGCAAACCCTATCTAAGAGTAAGAGGAAAGACAACCTTGAGTTTGGATTTTTGAGCAAATTAGGTGGGTAATATATTTATAGCTATTGTGTAATTGTCTTACTTGTATATTGTCTGTTAAATTGTTTGTTTTGAATTTCTATAATTATTGAAAATGCATTGTGATTTATGATGTATGATCAGGTTATGCCATTGAAATGTGTCATGGCATTTTGTATAAAGAAAAAAAGTAGGAAAAAGCATGAGAATATGAAAATGTATGGAAATAAATTGAGCATAAATTTGTTTGTGTTTGGGCAAGAGAGGAATAGTCACGTGCAAGTTGACCTAAAGCCTTCTCCCAACTGCTTGCTTGAGGCATATGAGATCCTGAGAATCGGACTCGTTTTGTTCACGGTGCAAACTTCAGTTTCTTCGTTTTGTTCCATGGAACTCCCGAGCCATTTGTTATGCATTTCATCATTGATTTGTTAAGTATGATGCATAATTGAGTGTTATGTTTTGATGGATAATCATATGATATGTTCTAGGTGATGACATCTTGTTAACTATGACTTGTGAGTTTGAATCGTTAAATATTGAATTGCTAGATATATATGTACATATGCTTGAATGTGTGGCTTGTTACCGATGGCTATAAATGTATAAGCCACTGAGCTTCGTAGCTCACCTCATCATTTTCACTCCTCAGGTGCAGAACGAGAAGGTTAGCGATCTTTGCAAGGAAATTGGACAAACTCTGAGACAGTTAGCATTTTTGTACTAAGTTAGTTCGATAACTTTTGAGTAACTTTAGTAGTATATTGAACATGAGCATCTCTATGTATTTTGTATTAAGCTAATGATGTAGTGTGGATATGTAACTAAAGGTACATTCAAACATTATTTTTTTTAGAAATAAGATTGAGTATTTGAAGAAGTTCTTTTATCATGATGATAATGAAATATGACTATGTTTTGCTCATGACTTCCCAAGTCTTTACATTGCATTTTCAATCATTTCATAGGTGTAAAAATTTTGTTCTGATTTCAAGGGGAAAATTGTATTAATCTAGGCTTAATTAGACAAAGTTGTCTTTGAAGTTGTAGATTATCTTTCTAGCTTTTCAATGATATAAAGTATGAAATTTTTGGATATCGGAATTAGGAGATATGATAATTATAAGTTGGTGATGTTGTATAAGATGTATATACAGAACAATTATAGTAAATGATGAGAATTTGTTACATGTGATGAATCATTTGAGTAGAGATTAGAGAGTTTAATGAAATAAACTTGGTAGTTGAGTTGATATGAAGTGATATTGTACTAGAAGAGTTTAATTTGGGAGGATTGTGAGTGAATGTGATGTTAGAATGGAGGTATGAACTAATGGGAAGGCTTTAGAGGGGCTTATATTTCACCGATGTTCGTTAGATGGACTTTAAGTCCATTAAACGGACCTTATCAAATTTAAAAATGCCCTCAGCCCAGTCTATATCTGTTGGGAATTAGGTCCATTAAATGGACCTTCACGAGTTTGGAAGACACCCCAGAGCCCGTGTATGTTCATTAGGTGGAGGTGCATGTCCTGTTAAATGGACATATACTGTACGCCTTTGGAAATTCGTGATTTTGACCCTTTATATGGAAAAATATCTCTTTAATGTCTTCAAGAAAGTTGTAGATCTTGAAGTCCTCTTCAAAACAGTTCTAAAACAACCTCAATACGATAACTTGAGTGAAAGTTATGTTAATTGTCCCAAAACAGGTACAATATGATTGAGGACATAATCATGTTTGATTCTTTTGGCTATAAATTCATAATCCGACCTTCAAATGAAGTGATTCTTAAACCAATAGATTCCTAACACATTTTTATATCTATCCATAAAAATTAGTAGCCTTGTTTTTGATTTGAAAAAGATCGATGGAAAGAAGGAATCGATTGAAGGAGCCTGACTTGGTTATAAACAAAATTTGGCTCTTTAATCATATCTTAATCTATATTGATCAATTAGGAAACTTTTGGGATGTTATAAGAATGAAGATGAACTGATGTTTGCTAGGGAGATTCCATGGAAATAACCTTACAGGATAATACACTCACGTCCTATGATTCCAGATAGTTGGGCTCTGAAAACGAGGTCCAACAGAGGTTATTTTAGTAAAAGGAAACAAAGTCTAGTTGATTGATGAGATGAAAAGTGCTTATAATGTTTAACTAATATGCTTGGTTGAAGCTTTAATATTTTTAGTGCTAGAATAAAGAGTATTGAATTCTAGAATACTAGTTTCTAATCCTTGGGACGCTTTATTGTTTTTAGGTATTTGAATTTTGGATTGTAAGTTTTCAATTTTCCTTTTTTTAAATACTTTAATATGCCTTGATCTTCTTTTGTGCTTTACTTGATCTCCTTAGTGTGCCTTGATCTTCTTTTGTGCTTGACTTGATCTCCTTAGTGTGCCTTGATCTTCTTTTGTGCTTGACTTGATCTTCATTTTGAAGGTTCTAAACTTCATCTTCCTTTTATCAACTTCAGGAAGTATCTTCTCAAATTATGTATGGTTTTATCTTGTTATTATATAGCTTCTCATCAATAAAACAAACTCATTAGTAGGATTTGTGATTGTTATCATTAAAAAATTGATTGGAACTTCATTTAGTTTACAAATTATCCCCTTTTCATAATGAAAAAGTATTTGTGATATTAGAGAGCAATAATAATATTAAGCGCATTTGCAAATATCTATAATAAGATAATGATTAGTTACCACTTAATTCATTTATGAAACATAATTTAATGTCAAAAATAACATAATTCAATGTGAAAAATAAAAGGGATATTCAATGTAAAGTAAATGAAATAAAAATAAGAAAAGAGAATTTCAATATCATATAAAAGAAATATCCACATATAAAATAAATTTAAAAAGTTACCTTTTTACAAAATTCACACTTCCCTTGAATCTAATATCACTACATTGCTCACCCCCTTTTCAAAACCATAAAAAATCAATTAGTTGGAGGAGGAAAGTGGTACTTAATCAAATGATATAGGTCAGTATGACAATATATTATGATGTCTTAGAAGGAGTAGCCTCATCATTTGCAAGTAACTCAATGTTATGACTTAATAGAGGATTAACAGAGCCAATTCCATATGAACGAAACTCATGTACTATTGAAGGCTACTATGGTTAGAGATAGCGAGTTGATACTTGATAGCTATTAGACGAGCATTAGATAGAGATCAATGATATAGTTAAGACGTAGTAGCTTAATCATCTGCAAGTAGCTCATAGTATGACTCAGTAAATGATTATCAAAGCCATTGCCATATGGAGAAGCCTTATGTACTGTTGAAGGCTACTACTATTAGAGTTGTTATTGCTAGTATGGGTGAGCCATATGACTATCAATTAAATAGTAATTCATATGATTAAGAGTGTTAAGAGTAAGAAAAGAAATTAAAATCAATGTAATCACTAGTAGAAGGAATGTGAAAATGCTAGAAGATGAGGCAAGTATTAGGCCATAACGAACATTTTGCTTCTTTTTCATGTTTTGATGGAAACTCACTATATTGAGAAAAATAGAGAGAGCGAGATTAATGGTTTCTCCTAACATTAGTGTAAGGAGGAATCAAAGGTTATCATGGATCAGAAATGTAAAATGACCACCAACAAAAACAAAATTAAAATTATTAAAAAGATGATGAAATTGAAGAATGACATCGAGGTTATAAACATCTTTGGGTTTTGTAATGACTTTTATACTATTGCCTAGCTCAAAGTTAATTTTAACTCTATTAGTTATAGATTAAGGTCACATTTTATATTAGGTACAAAAAATATAATACCCAAGATTTTCGGGGATATAGATTCCTATTATCTCAATTATAAGATCATAAGTGAGATTAATACCGACTTCATATATTCATCTCAAATGATTTTTAGGGATGACTCTTGAGTCCTCCAAATCCTATAAGGAGTAGGTTAGCTCTACCTTAAGTCACTATTTTAGACACAAAATTATGGTTCCCTTTAGTTCTTATCATGGGGTTAGATGAAGGACTAAGGATAAAGATTATAAAGATAGATAAGAAAAGTTCAAAGAAGGTATAAGAACTAATGTAGTATGGTCATCTACAGGAAATACACTTCAATAAATTCAATTACACCAACGTCAAATAGATAAGAAAGGATTAAAGAGCGTATAAGTACTAATGGTGTATGGTCATCCATAGGAAAAATAACTTCCATAAATTCAATTACACCAACTTCAATTCTTTAAACATCGCAACAAGTAAGACGCATCATGAATTATGAAGTATGAAGAGTTGATAACTAGTCAAAATCATAGTAGTTTGAAGAAGTAAAAAGAAGACAAAAAAATATGATTTGGAAAGTACAATCATATAAAAGAAAGATGGCTTCAATGTTATGAGAATGAACCATAACTAAAAGAAATCCTAATTTCTTTATGGATGTCAAAGTTAATATCTTTTAATGGAATATGAATTGAATTTTTTTCTATAAAATTGAACATTGAAAAAGCTCAAAAACATCTTTTGATTGAATTAGTAGATCATCAAATTCACAACATATTGCAAAAATTCGTTTAAGGTCAAAACTTCCTAACTTTTATTAAGCAAAGTACCAAGAACTGAAATTTAATAAGATTGAATACATCTGATGTAATTGAGGGTTGAAAATATCAAATTTACCCTTCATTTTTACTAACAAACCACCAATGTGAAAGAATACCTAAAATATGCAGGAATTGAAGAATCTTGAATTTGAAACTCTAACTCATCTAGATCTCAATTGGATTCAATATACCAGAAATTTCATGAGATCAAAAATATAAATATATTTAAAATTATACAAATAAAACAAATTAATCAATAATTAGAGAGGTAAAAATTGGAAATGAGGATGTATAGTAAGAAAGCTTTTCCAGTGCTCTTCATCCATCCTACTCTATTTCATTTCTACCTCACCACTCCTTCCTTACTCCCTTAATTCTGAGGGTTCTACTCTCATTATTTTCCACTCATTCTCCTTCATAGCTTTGACTGATTGTAGTCCTTTGTTAATCTAAGGGTACAATTGGAATTTTAATTTTCTTTTACATGTACCTTTTCTTTTTTGGGAACCAATCTTCTGAAACAACTGTCCCCAAGTTTTGTTGCTCTACATGGCTATGCATAGACAGAATGTAGACATTATGCAACACCACTTATATAAATTGCCTTCTTTGCATTTAAAAGCTTGCCCCCTTTCCTCAACACCAAGCTTAGTACCCCTTACATTAACCTGATTTAGCTTCATTTGAACCCTCTCAAGACCAAGACTTAAAACAAATCCTTCCACATGATGGATCCCTAAAATATGTTTCATGGAAATATTTCATAGGAGAACCATCTCACTCAAAGATACCCTTTCAACTGCCTACTGTAAAGGATGATATAGTGATTGTCTCTCCCCCTAGATGTTCTTAAATAAAGTGTGAGCTCCTAGTTAACCACGATAGTTGTTTGTTTTTATATGAGGAAAAAGCTAGATTTTCCTTTAGTGAGGTAAAGGTGCTTATAAACAGTGGAACTCTTGTGGTTTATAAGAGGATATGCTAAATAAAGACTCATTATTTTTACTCAAATTCGCTAATAAAAGCGTGGCATAGGAAATTAAAGAGGGAGGCCCTTGGCATATAAATTTTGATCCTATTTTCTTTTTAAAATGGAAATCAGACAATAGATTAAAGGACTTCCATTAGAAGCAAGTGCCATTATGAGCAAATTTCCATAACATCCTCTTGAATACTGAACAACTAGTGGTTCAAGTTCTTATAAGAGCTACATAAGTAAACTGTTGTGCATGGATATGGCAACATCAATAAGGTGGAGGATTGGGTATGCATAGATTTATGTTGGAATAAACCTAAAGCACGAGCTTTTAAAAGAAATCCCACCTCTCAAGCTAAGGGGAAAATGACCATCTTATTAAAAACACGATGAAAGTTTCCTACCAATGGTGCTTACAACCTATCAAGGAAAAATATGGTGTCTAATGTGAAAGATTTTCACTAGAGGCAATTATGAAGAATTGATTGTGCCAATGGAAGAAGTAGGAGATACAAATGATTAACTAGGACAAGACTCTAGTGTATTGGACCTGTTAGTTTATAAGCGGTTCATCCAGTCTTAAATAAGCAAGTTGATGTTCCTTAACTAAATAAGGATTTAAGTTCCCTAACCTAGTGACCACTAAAGAGGGAGGATTAGTGAATTGTAGATACAGGGGAAAAATCTAAAAAAGACTCAAGACCTTAAGTTAGACGTTGGGGGCATTCAAGGGGGAAAATTCTATGTAATTCTACTTCTTACCGAAGCCTCAAGAGGACTTTATCATAGTTGAAAGATAAAAGTCAAGTTGAAAATATAAGAATTTTTAATTATTAAATAATGTAAATTTCCCTAGAAAGTAAGGGGTTAAATGACGTAAAGAAGCAACTTTTGTTAGCTGACTATATAAACAAAGATAAACTATTGATGTTTGGGCTACTGGAGATAAATTTGAATTCTCTATCTTGTTTAAAACTTAGTTTCCTAACAAATACATGGAGATTGATCACAAACCATTCTCATCACCACATATGATGAACTTTAGTGGCTTTCAACCCTATAATGGTGGATATGAAGAACATAGGAACAATCTAGATTAGATTTATTTATGCCTTAAACATAGCTTTCTAGAGAGATTCCTTGTGGAAGGAGTTAAAGGAAATTAAAAAAAGATCTCGAGCATGTGGTTACTTTTAAGGGATTTTAATTGCTTCATCATCAAAAGGAAATCTTTGCAATCTAAACCTTTCTAAGGAATTGCTTACCTATATGTCCAAACTTGAGGTAACTGACATAAAATAGGTTGGTTTCCATTTCATATGGAGCAATAGGCAATAACAACTATAGAACATTTAAAGGAAACTAGATAGTGTGTTAGGAATGCAAATTGGAAATGTAGATGGGTATGATTTGCTCATATTTAATAAGAAGCTTCAATCTTCAAAATATGAGCTTAAGAAACTCAACCAGTTACACCAAATTAGGTCAAAGGAAACTATAAAAGGAACCAAGGAGAAGCTTTAACTTACCTAAAAGGAAGTCTACATAAATTCAGGTGATTCGGACTTAAAATCTTGGAAAACAAGCCTTGAATAAATATATTAAGGCCCTACAATATTACAATTCCACAATAGCTTAGAAATCTAGAATAGATTGGTTAAGGTATAGTGACTCAAAAAAATACTTTCTACAAATTCTTACTTACAAGAAGTAACAATAATAGCATCTTCATACCCAAAATTGAAAATAAAGTAGAAGTGAAGAGACGAAGGGACCTTTTGATCCATACTAAAGACTACTTTCAAAATATTCTTGGACCTCCAGTTTGATAACTAAAATAGGGGGAATGCATTAGCTATTTCTATACCAAATACCCCTTCATCAAAGATAGATACAAGCCAAAATAGTCATATATGAGGAAATAAAAGGTGTTCTTTTCAACATTAATCCTTATAAATCCTCATAAGCTAAAGGATTTAATAAATCTTTATTGTAAAGCATGGAGATGCATAAAGAGGGATGTGTTTGAAGTGGTGAAGGAGTTCTTTGTTATCTCAAAATTTTTGAGGATATAGAATAGGACACTTGTTTAGTTGGAAAGACAAACCTAGTTCTTTTTAATAAGGATTACAGGCTCATTGCGTGTTGCAACTTATTCTATAAGATAATTTCCAAAATCTTAGTGAACATGTTAAAGCTAATCTTACTTTACATTATCAATCATGTCCAAGCAACCTTCATCTAAGGGAGATGTATTGGAGACAATATATTACTCACCTAGGAGCTATTGAAGCACTACCATCTAAAAGGTTCAAGTAAGAATTATATGTTGGAAATATATATATAAAGCTTTAAGTAAGAATTATATGTTGGAAATATATCTATATATATATATACAAGGCATTTGACACATTGCAATGGAGCTTCATCCTAAAAATTATAAAGGATATTCGGTTCTCGAATAAGTTTGTATAATAGATTAGCTAGTGCATCAATACACCAACCTATAAGGTTGTATTTGATGGAGAAAATTTATAACTATTTCAGGAGCAAGTGGTATTCGAAGAGGGGATCTTTTGTCCCAATATCTTGTTACAATATACTTAGAGTGCTTATCAAGTATTCTTAATAGGAACATTAGTAGGGAATGTGGCTTCAAGTTTAATAAGAAAGGAACAACTCTACACTTCACTCACCTCACTTTCGTGTATGGTGTTCTATTATTCTGTATCGCTAATAGGTCCTCCATTCTATACCTAATACAATCACTAGAAAATTTTAGTTTACTTTCGAGCCTCACAATAAATAAGGAATAAGTGCAAGCCTTTTTCCCCTTTGTATACCTTAGGGTGCTTATCTCATCAAAGAAAATCATATACCTAAATTGCTAAGAACTCTTTGATAAAATCGAGAGAAGTGTGAACTCATTGTCATTCAGATGCCACTTATTTATAAGGAGGCTTCAACTTGTAAATTTTATGCTAAGTAAGTTCACAACCTTTTAGTCCTCTCACCCTGTATTGCCAAATAAGCTAACTAAAGAAGTTAAAAAAAATACCTTTGGAAAAGAGGCTTAAATTATAAATAAAAAGTGAAAGTTAATTAGAAAAGAGCCTATTTACCTTTGAAAGAAGGTGAGCTTATCATTTTATCACTTTAGCTAGTAAACAAAGCCATTATAGAAAAATAAGGAGAATATCAACTAAAAAGGACTCCTTGCGGGTGAAGTGGGTTCATGTGTTCTATCTATTGGGAAGAAGTATAAGGAGAATCAAAGTAAGGTTAGACATGGTTTAAATTTTAAAAACTTGAGACTTCATCTTGCAGTCTATATAAGTGAAAGTTGGAAATGGATTAGATACATCCTATTAGAGCATTATATTTACACCCTAACTTCAAATCTTTGAGGTTCTTAATGAGTGCAACAGTGAGCTGTTTGATCACCAATGTAAGCTAAAATTATAATAGCAAAGTTTCAAGCATCCTACATAATTGGTTCCCTCCCAATAAATATGAGCTTCTGAGAAGGGACTTAATATAATGAATAAAGCATAATTTTAGTACATTCAAGAAAAATCCTATAAAGAATCATTAAGGTCACTAACTCTTACTATTCATTGGTACTAATTAGTTTGAAGCAACATGATATTAGCGAAAGTATCATTTGTGTTATGGCTTATGGTTTAGAATAGGCTGTTAACCTTTAACAGGCTCTTTAACACCAATCCAAACGTGGTTTTCCAAAAATGCAAGTTATGCTTGATATGTCAAGAATTAACAAATCATTTATTTTGATTGTGTTTTCTCAAGGAAAATAAGGTGAGATATACTTAGTAAATGTGAAACTACATGTCCGAAATGGGCTGAGGTGGTGGCTTAGATCAATAACCTACCTAGCTTAAAAAGGGATGTAGTTAAACTACTTTAAATAGCTTTTGTTTCATGGTTTAGAATCTTTAGAGGGAAAGGGACAATAAAATCTTCAAAGAGGAAAGGTATGAAATAAAGGACTTCCATCTCGTAAATATACAAAAATTTAAGAAATGATAATGGTTAAAGAGAAAAAAAATTAAAGCTATAAGGAAAATCTTGTTTAATTGGTTTTTTAAAACTTAACATGTTTGGACTTAAAGGTTCCAATTCTAAGCAAAATTACATAGTCATCTCATATTGGTTTGTCGTATACTTGTATCAGTTAGAATTATGGTACCCAAATATGTCCACTTTTTTTTAGGCTAATGCCTAGATTAATATAATTATTTTTATTTTTAAAAATCAATAATTGGAAGAGAGATTCAAGGATTTTTAAAAATCCCCAAAATAGAGAGATTAAGGTTTAATATAAACAAAATACGATGAATTAGAGTTGAATGACAATTAATGTTGACCTTGTGGGTGTAAGGGAGCTTATTGTTGTTAAATAATTCACTTAAGGCTCCCTAGAGAAGGAGGAGGGACAATAAATATTATTTGAACTTCATATGAGAAAGATGGAAAATATGCTTCTTAAAGGAGTTGCAATAAGTTTGCATGTAATGGAGATGAAAAACAATTAAAATGGGTAAGGTACTTAACTCAAGTGTGGAGGAAAGGCAAGATTATGGTGGATTTGCATAGGGAAGGGGGAAGACTAATAATAGAATGAATAAGATAAAAGCCGAAAAAATTGAAAAATTTGAGATTTTGTTTTAAGGACCCAATATATTTGGTTGATCATTCAATAATATTAGTCAACCAATTTAAAGTTGGTCTACTAATGTAATTGACTAAACATTATCCAATATCACTAGAAGAGTTAATTTCTAAAAAATGGGTTTATCGGTCAACTATTGAGTGCTATTTGTTAACCAAAGTTAATTGTTGATCGACCAATATAATCAACCAACCTCTTTACGAGCTCATTAGAAAGAGAAAAAAGTCTTAGACCATTGATATTGATCAAACACATGAGCACATCAGTGATCAATATGCCTAAGTAGTTCCCAAAGAGTGACCAAACTACAATCAAACTCACCAGAAAGGAAGGAATGGTGATTTTTTAGGTCATTTGTCGACCATACTAAGATATTTATCGAATAATACGTCCTAATAACTTGAAAACCAACGTTAAAACTTAAATTAAAAAATTAAAGTTCATAATAAATCACAAAAATACTAATCATGGATAATTATAAACATCAAAAGAGTCAATTCTTCATATAGAGTTTCCATAAATCATGTCTAATTCTCTTTTAATTGTGCAAAATATATCCTTATTCGTGGGTTTAGTGAAAACAAGGCTAATTGATTTTCTGTATCCATAAATTCTAACTTAATATCCTTATTTTATGTATGATCTCCAGTAAAATGATCTTTAGTTTTTATATTCTTAGTTTGAGAGTGTTCAAGGGGTTTCTTTGTGAGGCTAATGACACTAGTATTATCATACCTAATTGGTCTCTTTGTATGGTCCATCCTAGAGTCCCTATGTTATTGCCTAAGCAAAAAGTTATGCATAAAAACTACCAGTTTTATTTTTAACTAAACTATGAAACTAATGCATTTCATAGGAATTGAAAGTTACTAGATCTACTCTTTCTATTCAAAAATATTATCAATATAATCTAAATCTGAATAACCAATCAAGTAAAAAATATATTTACAATATGAAAGTGTTAATGAAATTGTACCATATAAATATCTTAAAATGCAATTAATGGTTAAAAGATGGGAAACCTTAGGATTGATTGAAATCTGGGATAGACGCATACATTAAATGTAATATTGAACCCATTTGAGGTAAGATAAACTAAACTACCAATCATATCATGATAGAGATTTACATAAAATGAATTACCTTCTTCATCCTTATTCAACTTTGTTATAATCCTTATATGTATCCCTAATGGTTTGACTTGATCCATTATGGAGCATTTGAGTAGTTCTTTGGATTATTTTCCTTGATTAATAAAAATACCATCCTTTACTTTCTTAATTTTGAGTCCAAGAAAGAAGTTGAGTTGTCCCATCATGCTTATCTAAAATTCCCTACTTATACACTTAGATTTTTTTTTTGTATATGATTTTAATAATGACACCAAAGATAATGTCATTAATATAATTGAATAATTAGAATGTCACGTTTATGCTTTTTAATAAAAAGTGTAGAATCAAACTTGCCTTTAGATTACTCATTTTCTAAAATAAATACACTTAACATATCATACCAAGCTTGAAAAACTTTTTTCAAATTATATAAGGTCTTAAAGAGTTTGTAAACATGGTTAATTATATCATGATTTTCAAAGTCGGGAGGTTGATCAATATAAATTTCTTAAATAAAGCCATTTTATAAGGTTCTTTTAACATCCATTTAAAACAAATTGAAGTTCATATAGGATATAAATGTAAGTAATAACCTAATAGCTTCTAATTTAGCTACTAATAAAAAAGTTACCTCAAATTCTATGACCTCATATTGATTATACCCTTTCACCACCAATCTATTGATTATACCCTTTTACCATCAATCTATCTTTATTTTTTTACTATGGTATATGGTTCTTCTAATTTGTTTTTAAAAACTGACATTGAACCTACAATTTGGTGATTTCTAGGTCACGTAATAAATTTCATACCTTGCTTCTCTTAAATTGGTTTAACTCTTCATTCATAGTAAGAACAACTTTAATTAATAAGAGTTTCTTTAATAATATTAGGTTCAATTTAAGAAATGAAAGCAAGATGAGATAAGTCTCTAAGATGATATCTACTAATTAAACCTTGTTGAATATTACCTATAATTTGTTATAGAGGATGATTCTACTTGAATTCTAACCATTTAGAAGTTCCTTATTCTTATTATATCCTTAATTTGTTTTGGAAAAGTGTTTATTTAAGTGGTGTTAATGATTTCCATTATTTTATTCAAGGACTAACTTCTTTAATTCCTTAGATTTACTTGCTTTATCATCTTAAAGATCTTTCTTAGATATAATAGGGTTAGATTTAACATATATAGACTACTCGATGATAAGATTTTTCTTTTTAAACACCTTATATGCTTTGCTAATTTAGGAATAGCCAAAAAATACATTCATTCTCTTTGGAATCAATCTTCCCCAGGTTATATTTAGTATTCAAAATGTAGCACTGATAACAAAAAATGTTGAAATAACTAAATTTTGACCTTTTATCAAACCATATATCATAAGGAGTTTTATCTAAAATTTGTCTTATTTAGACTCTATTAAAGATGTGACATTCAATAGCTATGCCTTCTTCCAAAAATGGTTAAGAAATTTATGCTCATTTATTATGGTCCTAACCATTTCTTATAATTTCCTAGTCTTTATCTTAACAATTCCATTTTTTAAGGGCATTTGTAGTATAAAAGTTGTGAAAGATACCATTATCTTCATAAAAGGCTTTAATTCTTATAGTCACTCGTAATAAATGCAATAAAGAGGTATTTTTCATTTTGAAATCTATTTACAAATTTGACAAATATCCTATAACATTCGTCTTTGTTAGCTAAAAATAAGATCGATATAAATATACTAAAGTCATCAACTATGACAAAAGCATAAAATTTACCACCTAGACTTGCATCTTTAGTTATGCCAAACAAATCCATATGAAGTAATTACAAAAGTTTAGGAAATTACCAACTTTTTTCTCTTGAATAAGCTCTTGGCTTATTTCCCTATTTAGCAAGCTCTACAGGTCTTTTGTTTTTCAAATTTTACCCTTAGAAGTTCACTGAAATGTTTCTTAAAGTTAAGCTTGGAGATGAGGTCCTTATATGTCTAAGCCTCCTATGCCAAATCCATACATCTTTACTAAAAGACATTAGGCACTTTATATTTTGGTTTAAGAAATAATCAAGATCAATTTTGTGCATGTGTGTATGTTACCTTCTTTTTTTATATATAAAACAAATGAAATGGTATTGCTAACTAATCTAGACGCAATGCATGATCTTCCCTTAAAACATACTTTATAGCCTTTTTCACATACTTACTCAACATTTAACAACTTATGCTTTAATCTATCAACTAAAAGTAAAACATCAATGATATTATGATCTTACTTACCATCTTTGCCAATGATGATAATCTTACCCTTGTCATTGTTATAACTAGTCATATACCTTAAGTTGCCACTATCCATGTACCATATGTTCTTCCTTTTCTTAAAGAATTATAAAACAACCCAATTGAAGTATTTTAGGTGCCTAAATAAGCTTAAGTCCTTAGTTGTTAGTCTCCTTTTTTTAAAACCTACTTTCTTGAGGGTTTACTCATTAAACTTTCTTTTATAAATAAAAATTTATCAATGTGTCCTTATTTACCATAAAAGAAACATATCATGTCATATGAGTAATGTGGGTTGATGGTGATGATGAAACTTACAATTTTGATCTATGAATGTATTCCTTATTATTTTATATGTATACGAGTGATCGGGATTTCTCCTTTGGATAAATGAATTAAATGTTATTTTTAGGTAATAAAGAGAACTAGCCTATCATATATATGAGGCATGCTTTTTTGATTGTATTAATGCTTATGAGGAGTGTAAACAAGTGTAAAGATCTTATACTTAGTATAAGACTTAATGAAGTATGATTAAGATTACATGTTGTCATTTGTTTTTTAATAGAAGTTTTGCCTATTATTTCCTCAATAATGTTCAATTCTAATTCTAGATTATGAGCTATATACGAAAGTATGAGGTTTGCACTTAGGATAAGTCCTAGTGGATGTGGTATATGCATATATTTTATGTGTAAGCTTGGATGTGTATGCTTTATACTTGTTTATCATTTTAGGCAATGGTTGTTTAGTATGCCAATGCTTTCCTATAAAAAAGGTAATTTTGGTGTTAGAAACACTTCAATAGCTATTTCCAATTCCATGCCTATTATTTAAACTCTTTTGAGCTTCAAACATTTGTTTATGTTTCTCACTTCTCTTTGTCAAATTGGATAATAATTCTTTAAGGGTATTAACCTCTTTCTTCAATGCTTCATTCTTAAGATCCTAATGCATCTAGGTCATGATTATTAATAATGGCCATACTTTTAGATGCTCTGATGTTATGTAATTCACTATTTATCTTTTAGTTCTCACTTATGCATGTATCTAGATTCTTTTAAGTCTCTTTGAGTTTGGAAAGTGGCTTTCTAGTTTTATGCTTATAATTTTAAGGATTTTAACTAATTCATTATATGTCAAATCAATATCACTATAATTATTACAATATCTAGAGTTGGAGAGTACCTCATCAAATGCTCAATATTGAAGTCATTTATGTCATCCCAAAAGGAGGCGCTTTTTAAGTGACTTGTTTTTTTTTTCCTTTTTCCCTCTTTAACTTCTTTTCATTTCTCCTATATCTATCGTTTTCTTTTAGGAGAGGACATTAGTACTTTATATGTTTAGGTTTTCTATATTTAAAGAAAATAATATTATTTAATTTCATTTTGAATACATCTTACCACCTTTAAATTCCTTTATTTTAAGGAGTTTTTATTAAGAATTTCTTGAATTTTATAGTGAATAAGGCAATGTCCTCTTCACCAATTTCACTAGTTGATGTCTCTTCCTCTTCATTTAATTCTTCCTTTCAAGGTTTGAATGCTAAATTATTTTTCTATGGAAGCATTGTTTCCTCTTGTAGCTCTTGGAGAATTGTTTCATATGTAAGAGGAGATCTAATAAGCTCATCTAGTTGTATTGTTGTAAATCTTTAGCTTATTATTGATCGTTACTTTAGCTTCCTATGTCTTCAAAAGTGACCTAAGTAATTTTTTTAACCATTTCAACGTTATGTAGGTCTTTCTAGAACCTGTAAGAGCATTAATAATATCAATAAATTTAGTGTACATGCTAGATATGCTTTCATCATACTTCATTTGAAATAATTCATATTGGCACATTCGTATGCAGTCTTTATGATCCTTTACTTAATTTTTGACCTTATGTGAACTTCTAGCGTATGCCAAATTTTACGGCCATTTCATACATAGAGACATTATTAAATTAATCTCTTTATAGATCACAAAAATAAAATGTGAAAAACTTTTGCTATTCAAGGAAACGAGTCTCTTATTTTGAGTACACATTCCTCTTATAACTTGGGAACTTTTCTATCATAAATAATTTAGTAGGATTAAATAGACTAGTTGACATAATTTCCTACAAATAAACATTTTTAGCCATTAAGAACATTTTCATATTTAGTTTCCAATAGAGATAGATGGCTCTATTAAAGAAGTAGGCTCTACTAATGTTTTATCCCTCTTAGTTAAATGATGATGCTCTTAAATATTTCATTATAATTTTTGTTCTAGTATTTTGTTAAAATGTTAGACTAATAGACCCACTTTAATATTGTTAGATAAGTGCTCTAAAGGCAATCACCTTTAGTACTTTTGTACAAATATTTTTAATTAATAAAAGGTTTTTTTGTTAATTTGATGTTCATATTCTTTATGAATTGATAATGATCTTAAATCGAATTAATGAAGTCCTTGATGCATTACATAGCATGAAGGAAATCATGATGAGATCATGATAATGAGATTCCTATTATGTGTAATTATGTTAGTATCTAAATTATCCCTAGTCATAGGATTAATGAGACAGGACATTGTTAATCTAGACAGATTAGCACATGCTATACTCCTTGATTAGATCAAGCAGTGATCTTATAATCTGTAAGCATGAGTTGTTTAGAGTTAACATATGGATGCTTGCTAAGAGTAGTAGGTATATTGGATGACCTGCCATGAGACAATCATATGGATAATTTATTCTAGTGTCAATGATGGTCTCATCGTAGCAATAATGCAAATATCCTTAAACTTGAGGTGCTTAAGGATATCTTGGATGCTACTTTAACTCCATTCCTTATTGCCTCTTAGAGGTTGCTCATAGGGTGGTGATTAGGTATAGCTTAAGGTATTCAAAAGTAATTGAGAAGCCAATAAAGGATTCACCACTCCTGATAGAAGGAGATTATACCCACAACCTTTTATTGAGGTCATTACTCAGGAATCTCTGGCTAGAGTGGAAATTTCATGAAGATAGTCTTCAGTGACATATACAATTGAGTAATGTGCCTCGAGGATAAGAACTAACATCACTTGGGCTAGATGTGACTTAGTCAGTCTAGCGGGAGTTGACACTTTAACCATACTCTGAACCAAATGGGGTATAGATGGTGGAAGGATGAATTACATAGGAACATTGTCTATAAAAGTGTTTGTAGTCAAACCACCAACTTTCCAGTCAATTAGGGGTCATGATGTGTTGCTAGATACCATTTATGAATTTCTTGAATTAAGTGTTAATTCAAGTGATTGACATAACTAGGAAGCTAATGGGTCACACGTATTGAAGATGCAAAGAAGTAAAATGGTTTTAGATAGGGATCCAAGATATGAGAGATGCATGACTAAGCAATACAAATGTGTTAGTGTGAATTATATGACACATGTGAATCTTGCTTATTAGGTAAGGTGACAAAATTACCATTTAATAAGCAAGATGACAAAATTACCCTTTAAAGAAAGGGTGGAGGTTTCATGCTAAATTAAGTGGGATTAAAAACCACTTAATTCCCACTAACTCTCCATTGATGTTGGGGGTTAGAGGAAGGCTAAAAGGTGTAAGAAACGTCAATTTTCATGTAAGTTTTGTGTGAAAACAAGAGACTTTTTGGTGAAGTGTTCATCATCCTCTCTTACTCTCTACAAACACTCTCTCAAAGAATGCATCACAAAACTAGCACTTTATGTGTGTTCTATTAATTCTTCCTAAGAGGTTTCATGATTCGTTCTTTTCATGGATATCATTGGAGATGTCCTCCTTTGGTCTTTTTCGTTTATGACAATTCGAAGAGTTGAAGACAATGAAGAATGAAGGAGATTGTAAGGTACACATCTTAAGTTCATGTTTTGATAAAGTTACATCTAATCACACTTAAAAGTTCTTAGCTTTTTGGGT
>JAOQMP010000002.1:17966048-17976943 GCA_027563575.1 Erythroxylum pedicellare
TCTTAAGTTCATGATTTGATAAAGTTACATCTAATCACACTTAAAAGTTCTTAGCTTTTTGGGTTTTGTTTTATATTTCTGTTGTTGTTTTCTATTTTTTATTGCATGTAATGTAAGATCAATACCCAACAAATACCACTAGTTAGTCCTTAATGGAATTTAAGAGGGGAGGTGAATTGGGTGTTTATAAAATTTAAACTAAGAATTAGTCACTTAGTGATTTAATGGTCACAATTTATAAACAATGAAAATATAAAATGAAATAATGAATTTCAATAATGCACTTAAGCAATAAAGCAAAAAGATTAAGAGAAGAGAGATGCAAACTAATTTATAGTGGTTTGACAAATAACTCATGCCTATATGCACTCTTAGGACTTTTTTTAGATTTCCACTATAAAGCTTCTTGGACTTCCATTATATCTCTTCTTTTTAAGGTAAAAGATAACTTTTATACAACCTTTACTTAGCAAATGGGAACCATTTTACAATCTTACTCTAAAGTGAAGAGGAACCTCAAAGCTACTTGAAAATCCCCAAATATAAAAAATAAAAACTGTAATATAATCTTACAATTTAAAATATCTCACTTTATTACTTTGATAATATCAAAAAGGCTTAATAATTCAAAATAAGACAAATAATACTTAAATAATTGAAGAAAACATAGAAATGCGTAAAAGACACTCAAATTTTTTTTGGTAATAAAAAATGAGAAAATCTATATAGTTTTAAGACCCCTAATTGTTGTTGGGGCCAAAAACTAGACTTTACAAAGACTAGTTACAAAACACTAATATAATAGTGTAAAATATTGGTCGACTAATGTACTTTAATTGCATAGATTAACTAGCTGTTGAGACAACCACATAACCATATTAGTCGACTAATGTATCTATTAAAGGAACATTGATAAACTAATATGGTTAAGTGGTCAATTAGTTTCTTAATGGCTAGTGAATCTATGCAACCAATGTAGACTCCAATATGTTAACATAATCACCTATTACATTTTCAACTTACATTTATCGACTACTATTAATCAAGTTTTATATCTAATAAAACTCTCAATACCTACAAGTATACAAATCGTATCTTGTAGTATAAGGGGTTATCACTCTCATGAGGATTTGTAAACACCTAAACAATTTGAATATAACATTCAATTTAAAATTAAATAACAGAAACTAAAACATTAAATAAACAAAACAAGTAATCAAATAAACAGTGAGCTGCCAATTGAAATTAGGGTTTGATCATGATTGAATGCTTAGGAACAATTCCTAGATTTCCTAATGTTTTTATTACTCTTTCTCAAGATCTAATCAACTAATCCGAAATTAAATCGAAATTGACAGATTTGTAGTCTCTCAATTCACAAAACTATTTCTAACTTATTCAATTAGATCTGAAGTAATCTATTAGGTAATCAATTTCACAACCAAGATCTCTCTTTGATTTATCATTAATTTGATAATTTTGGATCTATTAAATTTCCAACCCTTGTTGTACAACTTAGCGATGATTACTTTGACTCACTTTCTTGATTTGTTGTCAAGTTTATGCACTAAAAATTATCACAAACATGTAAGTATGTATTGAAATCAGAAATAATTAAAAGTAGCAAAATAATTCCAAAATAATTCTTAATCTAAATATAGAAATCCTTATTAACATTAAATAATTCCAATTACACATCAAGGATAATGATAGAAATAAAGGACAAGAATAAAGACTCTATTGAAGCCTTGATCTAGAATGCTAGAATTTCCTAAAGTTTTTCTTGATCTCTCCACTTTTGATTAATGGTTGTTGCATTTTTAATGTTTTTCTTGTTCTTAAATAGTTCTTGAGACTTCTATGGTTCTTTATTGGGTTTCCTCACTTAATTTGGTTCCAAAAATAACCCCCAAATGTTAAAATACGAAATAAACTGGCGAGATGGAAAAGCTGAAATTTGTTAGAATTACTATTTGTCTGCTTTTCACAATTGTGACCAACTTGTATGCACTAGGATCTTCTCTTTTCTGTATATTCTTGTTTCCATACAATCACAAACACATCAAATACCTCTTGTAACATAAAATTAAGATAAAAATTTTGCTCTAAACTAATCAAACACTTAAAACACATACAAACAATAACAATAACACAATTATAAGCCTATACAAATGATAATCATCTAGGAAACACTTAAAAACAGACTTTTGGATAAGTTTAAAAATCCTTTAGTCTCTGATCATAATCCTAAAATGGTTCACTTTGGTTATTTAGACCAAATTAGAAAGTACCTTTTAGTTTTAATGTTTAATTGGTTTCATGTGTTATATTGTAGAAAGTAGTCCATAAAGGATGGTATATTATGGTAAAATGGCCAATCCCTTTACAAATGTATAAAGAAGAACAAGGTCATCAAATCAGAGCTTAAGGCTTTCATCTTCAAAATAAAGGGTGATATTGAATTAAATATTTCTAAAATTATAGATTATTTAATTTCTAACCATGCTTAACTTATAAATTCTCCTTATGATGCCATTTTAAGGAATCGGGAAAAAAGTAAGCTAAATAAGTATATTATAGCTTTGGTAAGACATTATTCTCTTATAAAACATATTTTTAGAATTTTCAGGTTAAAATATGTGAATCCATTATTTTATAACTTTGTTCTTATCAAAAGAAACAATAATAAGATAATGGTTTTAGAAGATGATAATGAACGGATTATCACTTCTTAAGGTGATATAAATGCATAGCTCTTTCGTAAAAATTTTATTATCTTAGTGAAATTGCCTTATCAATATGACTAATGAGAATCAAGAACAATATGAACAAGGACCAAGGATTATTCTATCAAAATAAGTTTGATTTAAGAAAAGGATTCAAAACAAAAAAAAGGATATAAGTCATCACACTTACAAAAAATGAGATGAAAGTGATAAGATTTTAAGGTTGATCTTCATTAGCAAGCTAGATAAGGTCATAAGTTATTAAGAACTAAATGTAAGAGTTTCTATAATCAAAGAATGGACAAAAACTGAACTAGTGTTTTTGATTAATGAATAATGCCATCTTCTAACTATCTAAATAAGATAACCTTTCTAAGCATAAACTACCTAAGAACTAGATTCCTAAAAGAAAATTAACATTCTTAATATAATATAATCAGGAAAAAATAAATAGCTTTGAAAAAATTTAATCCATATCTAAACATAAATATGAAATTTTAAAAAAATTAAAATAACTAACTCTATGAGTTTGACATCGAAACAATTTTCATATTGACACTAATTTTGTTCTAGAATTATATAAATATAAATTATAATAAGTTTGACAATAGTCATAAGTGCCACTTTAGCACCAATTTTCTTTTATTTCTCTTACTCTCAAAAGCTAGCATAGGACTAATGTTGAAAACCAACGTAACACTGATGTCGATTACATTATGTTTAAAGTAACAAAGATTCACTTATTATGTAAAGATCCACTATTAAGTCATTAAGAGTTTTTTTATCCTTCTTTGCCCTACTCCTTGTCAATAGTCCTGTAATATTCTCCAATGGATCTCTAATAAAATTTGGCACCTAATTCAAAATATTTGTGATTTTTTAAGCGCGTCTTTACTTATCGTTTACTTAAAATCTTATGTAACTTAAGTAGATACTTGATTCCCATTATTTCCCCTTTTTAAAAAAGGAATTATCCTCAAATCACCATTTTTATTTTCATAATAAAAACAGATAAATCATCAATACTGAAAGCAGTATGGATACCATACTTACCTGAAAAGTCAATCTTGTAAGATATATTATTCACTATAGTTATGAATTAAAAAAGCTTATCTCTTTTTAGCTACACCTTTGATTTATACTTGCTTAGAAACCTCTTTTTTCTTAACTATACCTAGGGATGGAAAACAGGTACAAGCTTGGACCGGTCTGAAGTTAAAAAGCTAGACCAGTTTGACTGGGCCTTCGGTCTATTTTTGGGCCCAATCAAACCTTAGTTTTGGCTCTAACTTGGGATCAGGCGGCCCAGGTCCAGCTTAGTCTAAGACTTGACACTTCTAATTGTTTTGTACTTATATTGAAAAAAAATTATTAGATAGGCTCGGGCTTAAGCAGCCTCTAGCCCGGTTAGGCTTAGATTTTAACCTAATCGGGGGCCTCAATAGGTAAGGGTTGAGTCAAGTTTGGCCCAACCCATTTCCATCACTGATTATACCAAAACCCAATCTCCATGTTCAAATATCATTTGTTTTATCCTCTTTTTAGTTTTCTTTGCATATATTGGGTCATGTTCATAACGTTCCACCTTGCCTTGTATAAAATTTTCACCAATTTAACCCTTTTATTTTCTCATCTTAACTATCTCTTTCACCTAAATGAATAGGAACAACATATAAAAGAGATAATGAGTTAAATCCATAAACAATCTCAAAAGGAGAATAACTTGTAACACTATGGACAATCCCATTATAAGCAAAATCAATGAAATGCAAAGGCTCTTCTTAAGTTTTATGATTCTTACTAATAATAGCATGCAATAAAGCACCTAGTCCTATTGATCATCTCTATTGACCTTTAGCCCATGGATGGCAAGTTAAAGAAAATAACAACTTAGTTCCCACTTTTTCTAATAAATTTCTCCAAAATTAACTTAAAAACTTTATATCCATATCCAAAATAGTGGTTTTAGGAACTCCATACGATATAACAATCTTAATAAAAAATAATTCAGTAATGTAACATACATCATTGGTTTTATAACATATGATAAGATATTCAAATTTAGAAAACCTATCCACTACAAAAAATTATGAATCTTTACCTTTTTAGACCTAAATAAGTTCAAAATAAAATTTATTCAAAGATTAAAATTTCAAAGTTCTTGTTAACTCCAAAATAACCCGTTAAGCCTCCCTTATATTCACATATCAAATTCTTACTAAACAAATATCCTTCATACCTATAAAACTTCCAAAATGAAGAATTTTCACATGCTTTAAACATATTAACAAAATTAGGATCATTAACATATAAATGTTTAATTTGCTCAAAACATGTCTCTTAAAAAACCCATTAGTAGTTACATTTTCTTACTTTGCTATATTGGACCATAAAAGGAAAATTTTTAATGAATTATGCCCATTTATCATGTATTTCACTGAACTTAATTAAATTCCAAACATATTTTAATGATTCATTATCCATATGTATCACAAACTCATACCACAACTAGTATTGCCAAGTCTCTAATGTTGTCACTAACACATATATTTCTTTAACAAAAATTGGGTAACTCAAGGCTACTATACTAAGTTTCTCACTAAAGTATGCTATTAATTTCCTGTCTTGCATCAAAATTGAACCAATTCTTACACTCAAAGCATTATACTAAATCTAAAAGGTATAGGCAAAGTTGGATAAAGCTAATAAAGGAGTTGAGCTTAAACTTCTCTTTCAATAAGTTGCAAATTGTCTCTTGATCATCACCCTTCTTAAATCATATACTCCTTTTCACTATCTCGGTCAAAAGTGCATCAATTATGATAAATTTCTTAACAAAATGTCTATAGAAACTAATCAAACTATATGAACTCCTAACATCACTCATGGTTTTTGGTGTTTGTCACTCTTTAATGGGGTTCATTTTCTCTTTATCTACTTCTATTCTCTTTACACTCACCTTATAACTAATAATTTCAACTTACTTAATGTAAAATGAATACTCTTAAAATTCACACAAAACTTTTCTTGTCTAATCATATGCAGTACCTTTCCTAAATGGTCAACATTCTCATCTAAGGCCTTACAACATACAAGAATATCATTAAAATAAAACAATAAATTTGCCTAAAAGCTGCAAAATATGGTTCATTAGGCTCATAAAAGTGCTAGGTCCATTACCTAAACCAAAAGGCATTATTAACTATTCATAAAACTACATTTAGTTTTAAGTAGTTTTCATTCGTTAACTTCTCTAATCTTAATTTGGTATTTTATTAATTTTAGAGAAAAATATACACCTTACAATGCATCAAGCATATTTAAGGATAGGATGTCTATACTTTATAGTGATATTGTTCACGGCATACTGACCATACACAATCTTTAAGATTGATTCTTATTTGGCAATAATAAGATAGGCACAACATAAGGGCTCAAGCTCTCTCTCACATAATGCTTCTATAAAATTTCATACACTTTGTATATATTTTTCCTCTTTAGAATTTGTTTTATATGCTGGCTTGTTTAGAATTTGAGCTCCAGGGATTAACTTGATTTAGGGCTTTATACCTCTCATAAGTTGTAACCTACTTAGAATATCCTCTTAAAAGATATCATTAAATTCTTGGAAAAGTTAAATAATAACACTAAGAAAAGTATCATTAGTATTAACGTCAAGAGAAAGCAAAAAATCTTTATAAATAAGAAATCATTAAACACTTCTCTAAGAATGCTTCTCTCATATCCTCTACTCTTACTCACTTCCTTTTCCTCATATTTTTATTTAATAAAGTATTTATATTATCTTCATATGTTTGCTTTTACTTCTTTCCCCTAAATCTTTCTTTTTCATTCTCATAAATCTTCGTTAATCTTTATAAACTTGCTTTGATGGTAATAAAGTAAGTGTAGTTTGTTTGAATAACAATTCTTTTACTCATCATATATAGCTCTCCTATCAAATTACTAAACACGTCCTAAAAGAACGTGACTAGTTTGTATAGGAAACATATTATATTGTATGTCATTTTTATACCTCCTAATTGAGGAAGAAAATAATACTTACTTTGTTATCCTAACATTCACGCTATCATTCAACCATTTTAAATTATACAATTTAAGGTATTTTGTATTTGGTAGCCCCAACTTATCTACTAACTGCATATTAGGCACATGTGCACAACTCCCTTCATCTATAATCTTATTAAAGACCTAATTCTTAATGTAACACCTTGTATAGAGGAGATTATCATGTTGTTCATTCATATGATCCTCTTTAATTTTCATGCTCATTGATCTCCTAATTACTAACAACCTTCCATCTTCAGGTCTCTTAATACTTTTATCATCATCGGCATCCACTAAACTAAGCACATCCTTATCTGTCTCCTTTTCACTCTCGAAAATATAGTCTCTATCCTCTTTTACATTATAAACTTCTAATTGGATATTTTGAAGCTATATACCCTCCCTTTAAGAACTTAAACCATTTAATATCTTGATTCCTAGTTGATAAAGAGAAATCAGTTTTAACATTATCTAGTTTAGTTACTTCTTTTTTAGGCTTTATAAGTTTTTTCATATTTTTTAATCTATAATTTGTTCCATGATGAAGAACATGTACTAAAAACACCAAAATAGTTAATAGATCTCCTTTTAAGTCATCGTTTTACCTTTATGGTATTGTAAACAACATCTTCCATTTTCAAATAATGATGTAGACCTATAAAAATTAACAAATTTTGAATTTAGTTCACAAACAAAGTGAACCTTTTTCCTTCCCTATCTCTCTCCATATTTGCTCTAACTATGACAAGCTCCATCTTTTTGTGGTACATCTCCATTTTATTAGATCCTTGAGTCAAAATTTTATCCTTTAATATATATCCTAATAATGGGAACTAGACACAAAATGCTTCCTCTTCACCACTTTTATCTCCTCCTAAGAATTAATAGGTGACTCTTAGTTCCTTCTCTTAGTGATGATATGCTTTCTAACTGCTACTAATATCATAACAATTGGGAAATTTGTAAATTAGTTTAATGGTAAGAAAAGGGTTAATGTAAAGTGAACCTATGTCACGTTACATTTCTTTTACTTTAATAATTAAGAAAGCTACTAAACAGCCATGTAACTTTAAATTTCATTAAAATTAATAAAAAATAAAGATCCACAATCTTTCCTTCATTAATATCCTATTATTATTATTATTATTATTATTATTATTATCATGCTTGTTATACCAAAGTCTTATAAGAGTTTGATGATATTCATGCATCTAAATTCATAATAAAGGCTTTCATTATGAAATATCTTCACACCCCTCTAATTACTTTTAGACTCTCTTTCTGATGTGGGATTACTTCACTTGTGGATTTCTAACATCTCCCACTCATAAACTGGATATATTAGACTAGCTCTCCTTGAATCTACAGCTCCTGCGAAGCTATTTGAGTGACTCCACAAATCATCGGCTTATCTGACCTAAATTCATGAATCTCTATTTATTACACTTTGCTAACTTAGTTGTAATACCAATGAAGGGTTTTAAAGGAGCCTACGTAGAAATTAGATTATATCTAAGTGAGCTATATACAACTAGGATATTATACCTCAATTTAAAACCTTATGGCAATGGGTTATGAGTAATACTTGTTATATAACTCACATTATCCTTATTTCTCATTCTAATATGGGATTATTCCACTTATGAAACTTGAATATGAACAATTAAATTCCCTTCTCTCAAAGGAAGATTATAACTAATAAAATTTATTCTTAATGGCCAACCTATATTATATAGTGTTCATCTTCTTCCTCCATCTACAATGACTATGAGCATTGAGAAAATTTTCAAGGCATTCTTATAGATATGCACTAATGACAGTTCATTAGAAACAAAGGTAAAAAAAAATTTTGCAAGTCAAGATATGAGGTTGGTCTCGGCTTTGTTCTAATTTCACTTGTTAGAAAAATGTACTTTCAAATAAAGTTTAGAACTTATTCAATAATGACTAATCTTTTTAAATAAGGTGAATTCATTCGAAATTTTTAAATAGGAAATAAATTTGACAAATCACTCCTCTAAGGTACATCTTTTTAAACAATGAGAATAAGGCCATACACAAGATAAGGGGCATTTTCAAATATAAAATAAGCAACATAAAAAAATCTTTTATTTGTATGACAACATTCCATAAGATTATTAAAAGTTTCCTTTATTAAATTAATGATTAAAGGTTTTATTTATGATAGTAAAATACACACATAATCATCAATAATTTAGATTAGTCACGAACTCTACATAACTCTGGGTTGCCAACTAAAATCAAAAATAATTTTCTTATTGAGAAATCAAATTCATAAATGAATGAGTTACCATTTTGGACCAGTCACTTCCCTAATAGGTTTTTATTTCCTTATCAAATGGCTTTCTATGTTCTCCAAGCTATAAGGTAGTGAAATCTACTTGGATTTAACAAAGAACTATCTAAGACAAGTTTCACTTGATTACTTTCCGTCAAACAACAGCAAACATATAGAACCTAAAGTCAAACTATAGAATGTGCATCTACGAAAAGGTTCTCCAACTCAAGACCACACTCTTTTCAAGTTTGTCCTTAGATGCTCCACTTATACCCTCTAGCACGAAACAAATTCCACAGTCATCTAGTATGAAATCAAACCTCCTTATGTGCTTCTCGATTAAATTATTAGTTGAATTAGAGAGTCTATGTTGTGTAAACAAATTAATCATCTCCTCAGTCATATAATGTTTAATATCCTCTTATACATAGTTTATATCAGTTAAAATTTAACGGCCCCATAGTGGTTACTGCATGACTTGATAACCTTATTCACTACAACAGAAGGGGTTTTTATTGACAAATTTTCTTCGCTAAAAGTCCCTAATTTGATGTGGATATTATTTAGCAACAATATTAAATTGTAGTCCAAATCATCACAAAATCTTAGAACCAAAATAGTATAGGCAATGCTTTAACCAAATTGTAGTTAACTATTTTTTGCTACTATATGAATACATAGTGAAAAGAGATACACAACGATATGACAAATCATTGCTGATGATATTTTGGTTTAGTTTTTGTGGATAAATGTTATTAGCTACGTTATTGTAAACGTATTATTTAGCAACGAATTTTGAATCATCACCCAAAATTATTGGCGATGATATTGCAGTCATCAAGAAAAAAATTTGGTTATGTTTGTCCAAGTGACGATTTTACAAATGTAGGTTAAATCTTTTTAGATACTTTTTAATTTTTAATAAATATTATTACTAAAATTTTACCATGTTAATTATAATTATTAGTTTATTATACACAAATATCATTTAACAACAAATAGAATTCAGAAGCATTTTATATAAACAATAAAATATCATTAAATCTTATTTACAAATGCTAACAAAATAATGATGTACAAAATAAGACTCATTTCATCGTTACTAGTATTAACATAATTCGGGCCACATATTTGTTTGACCATCTTTTCATGCTTGGCCAAATTTCGTTTATAACGTTTTAACTTCCTTAAGACGAAGCAAAATCAACTTAAGATGATGCAACTTTTAAGACGAATGACGTCATCACAGACGATATGACGTCATCACAAGCTATACGTCTTTACAGACGATACAACTTTACAGACGATGCATTCTTAAGACAAAATGATGTCATCACAGACGATGTGACATCATCACAGGCGATACGTCTTTACAAATGATGCATTCTTAAGACGAAATGACGTCATCACAGATGATGTGACACCATCACAGACGATACACCTTTATAGACGATACATCTTTACAGACGATGCATTCTTAAGACGAAATGACGTCAGCACAGACGATGTGACGTCAACACAGACGATACGTCTTTATACTCCTAAGCATTACGCTTTCTAAGGACAATAACTTTCAATTCAGGGGTCCAAAATTTCTATACTATATATCGTTGAAAAGTTAGAAAAATAAGTTACAACTTTCCAGATCAACTACCAATTTTTGTCTCCAAATCTTTCCTTAACGCAACTCATACCAAAATCATCTTTTCGACTTCATTGACTCCTCATTCTTAACTCAATATCATCCATAAAGAAATTATAATTCATGATTAATCATGAACACCAATAACAGAACATACATA
>JAOQMP010000002.1:17977043-17988426 GCA_027563575.1 Erythroxylum pedicellare
AGAAAAGAGAGAAGAGAGAGAAGCACGAAAAAAAGAAAGAGAGAAAGAAGAGAAAACAAGCTAGGGTATCAATTTTCCTAGCTATTGAGAGAAATTTTGAAGTGGTTCAAGAAGAGAAAAAGGTAAAGGAAGAGAAAAGCTTCGATTTGAGCTAAATATTTCTTCATTCGGTGAAGAATCAAGGGGATCATAGAAGCCTATCTCAGTTAGATCATCTCACGAAGTACACATTAAAGATACAACAGGAAAGAACCTGTTATACCTCAGGTTGTTTGCAAAGAGAAGAGGCATTTTGGGCAAGTCTCTAAGCAAGGAAATCAAGGTGGGTACATGTTTATAATATAGTAAATAAGCCACTACTATTTTCTTTAAATCAAATACGTTTATTGATTTTAATTGCATCATAAGTACTACATACATTGTCCTTGAATGATTTGTGAAATCTGTTATATGTTGCTACATGAATTGTGTTGATTTTTCATAAAAAGACTTCACAAATGATTTCTGAAAAGATACATATTTATGTAATCAGTTTTCAAGTTATATATCAAGTATATGAAAAGCAAAATTTCAAAAAAGTTCCATTTTGGGAAACAAGTTTACAAGTCATGAATTATGTGTTATATGGGTTTGTGGTGGTCCCCTAATTTTCATCACGTGCACGTTGACCAAGTAAAGGCTTCTCTCGCCTACTCGCTAGTGGCATTAAGCTCCTTCATGGACTCCCCTAAGTTCACGGCTACAAAAGACCCTTATGGGAATTTTGTAGTATGTTTTATTTTTGGATCTACTAAAACCATTCTGATGAGCTTATGTGCTCATGTTATGTTAGCAAGTTTGATGAATTCATGTTTTGTGACTTGTGGATTTTGGCTGGAAGCCTAAGAAACATGTGTTCTATAAACTCAATGAAAATTTTCCATGACAAGAAAAATGGTTTCAAAAGTTTTGCTTATCTTTTTATTATAAATTGTTACCCATGAGCTTTCAAGCTCACCCCTTTTTACTCCATTTTTAAGTGATATCTAAAAGATCAAGTGATCAAGAGCCTAAGGGAAATTCTCCCAATTTTCTCAATTTGTATTTTGAGTTGATTTTAGGAAAGCAAAGTTTGTTTGTTCAAGAGCCGTATGTAAATTTAAGATTATGAGAGGATGATATAATGTGGCTTAGAATGCCATTAAAGATTTGTAAAACCTCATTCTTTTGCTGTGAAGGAAATATGAATTGTGTATGGATGATATTGAGATGATTATCAGCTTGAACAGATAGTTTTTTAGCATAAATTGTGGATATATATATATATATATATATACACACGTACGCCTAAGTGAGATTTATAGGAAGGCAAGATAGGAATTATGATTGATCAAATATAGTTGGATGTGATAAGACAAATAAGTTGAGTTTTGAGATTTTAATGAAGTCAATTTAGTAACTGAATGGTTAAGCTCATGACATTCCAAGTTTGCAAAATGTAAAATTTCAGGCCTTTCGTAGGGTAAAATTTGTGTTATGACTTAAGGAAAAGAAATTTGGATTGGTCTAGGCTGAATTAGACCAAGTTGTATTCTAGAAAGTTGTAGGTCTTTCTTTTAGCTTTCCAACACTATATAGTATGGAATTTTTGGACCTTTGGATTGAAATTTATGGTCCTTAGAAAGGGAAATGCTTGGGAGTGTAAAGATGTATCGTATGTGTTGACTTTATATTGTTTGCGATGACGTCATTCGTCTTGAGCGATGCATTGTCTATAAAGATGTATCGTCTGTAAAGACGCATCGTCTGTGATGACATCGTATCGTTTATGATGACGTCATTTGTCTTAAGAGATGTATCGTCTATAAAGACGTATTGTCTGTGATGACATCATATCGTCTATGATGACATAATTCATCTTAAGAGATGCGTCGTCTGTAAAGATGTATTGTATATAAAGACATGTCATCTATAGAGATGTATCGTTTGTAAAACTGCATCGTCTTAAGTTGACTTTGTTTCGTCTTAAGTTGACCCTGCTTTGTCTGCTTTGTTTCATCTGCTTTGCTTTGTCTGCTTTTCGCTTCTTCTGGTTTCTGCTTCGTCTACTTTCTGATTCATCTGCTTTTTGTTTCGTATGCTTTCTACTTATGTGACCTAAACTTCTTCTTCTGTACACTATTTATTTGATACTATCTTCTGCTCCATTTTTGACCCTTTCGATGATGGAATTTGTCTTCAAGGTCTTATGAAAGTTACAGATCTTGAAGTCCTCTTTCGAACCCTCCTAGAATGACCTTGATCTGAAAACCCTAGAGCAAGTTATGCCTTTTGTCTCAAGATATGTGCAATATGATTGAGGTCAAAACCCTGTTTGAATTCTTTCAGCCATAACTTCGTTATCTGACCTCCAAATGAGATGAATCGTATGTCTAGATAAACTAGAGACATAAAGCTATCAAATGATCTGAAGGAATAGATTTTTTTTACCCATCCTCTAAGATGCACAATATCTAGATGGAAGTTGAGCATAGAATGTTTGCTTCAGTATAAGAAAGATTTGGAAGATATGGCCCAACACTACGATATTTGATAATGAAGATTAACCAAGGATGACTAATGAGGGTTAAATGGTAATAACCATGCATGGTATCAAAGCAAGAAGAGGATTCGATGATGGTTAAGGAAACTTCATTAGAATAAGTTCAGTGATTATGATTTCACAAGAGTTGGGTTCGAGAAACAGTGCCTAACATTTTTGTTATCTGAGCAAGAGTTAGGTTTCGAAAATAAGACCCAACACTAGTTTTGATGAGGATGAATCAGTTAGCTTAGGGCCAAATCCAAGACCACGATGTAGCAAAATGTTGTTGTAAATCTCATCTACATTTGGCACATTTTTGTTAGACAATGATCTTTACAACAACTCCTATATCTTATTCTAAAATTTAAAAACAAAATCAATATTCCATTTAAATATCATTAGTTAGTACTACATAAATAAATAAAATTAAAATTAAAACAAATTTTTATACTTATATAGTTATTTTACACTTCTTCTGACGTCTACCCTTGACTTTCCTTATATGTAAGTTCTTCATTTAGCAATTATAATATTTTATTTACTGATATAATTATAATTGCTAAATAAAGAACTTACATATTCATTTCATAATATAACAAATGATTTGGATCCTTGTATGTGAGGAGTTTTCATTTTTCCTCTATTAACCTTGGCTTTCTCACACTTTTCCTGAATAAAGAAAAGAAATAGTCATTAAATTATGTAACAAGATTAATGGAGGCAAATGTGAAGAGAAAGAAGACAAACCTTAATATTGGTAGAGACCTAATAATCACATATTTGGCTCCAATTTTCTGGAGACATCCGTTCGGGAATATGCCTCCTTGCCTTGTCATCCGAAGGAAAACATTTTTATTATTTATGTAATCAATAACAATGATCCTTGGCCCTTTGTTTCAATTGTGAAGTCACAGAACTTGAAACTTCATGGTTGTTGATATCGAAAATATTGAACTTCAACTGTGAACAACAAATAAAAGTGAAATTAATCTTTAAATAAGTAAAACATAAATGCATATAATTAAATACATTGAAAAATTACTTAAACTTTGTCCAAAGAATTTTGTAGCAGGTTTTCTTCCTTCAATTGCTTGGCACACTGAAGCCAAGACAATTCAGTCTTGGCAATGGCCCCTAACTCACTAGACAATTTTGCTGATTAAATATTATCAATAGGATAACCTTGTGAGGTATCATTATGTATAGGCAATTTGCTTTTCATTGCAACATTTATACATTGCAACTCACAACATTTAGTTATACCTCTACCTCTTTTTCTGATGGCGGTATTGAAACCTAACAATAAAAGAATAATGATAAGAAAAAAAGCATTAAGCATGTAAACATATATTTGAGCATAAGTCTAATTATAGGTGGTAAAGAAATATAAATCTAAAGATCCCTCAATACCAATTGAGGCAGATGGAGGTTGCTGCTGATTGGCTTCATTAGTGAATGAATTCGATTATTGTTGCTAGCTAGGGTTGGATTAATCTGGTGGTTTTTGGAGAGGAACAATTTCGATAGTTGCCACCTTCTTTCATTTATTTCTACCAAGTGCCATTATATTGGATATCTATAACTCAAATGTCAACATTACGCATAAACATAAGTCAATCATCAACAATCCGCATAAACATAAGTCATACATTAACAATCCGTATGAACATTATGCATAAACATAACTTAAAGATGAACATTGTGCATTAATATAACTCAAATATCAACAATACGCATAAAAAAACCTCAAAAATCAATAATCTATATAAACATATCTCAAACAGTAGCATTCCGCATTAATATAACTCAAACATCAACAATTCGTATAAACATATCTCAAATAGCAACATTCTGCATGAATATAGCTCAGACATCAACATTCACATAAACATAACTCAAACACCAACATTCTACATTAGCATAACTCAAACATCAATATTTCGTATAAACATAAGTCAAACATCAATAATATTCAAAAAAAAATTGAAACATGAACATAGTTTGTCTTTATTTATTTTAGTATTGACTAAATGAAATAAGGTCAAAGTTTCTACATGTGTTTATGTTTAAATGGTTATTCATGTTTGCTTATTTTGGCATTATTATTATGTTTAGATATCAAGAACATAATAACGATATGCATTAGCATAATTGAAACATCAACAGTGCACATTAATATAGTGAAATATTAACAATCTGCATTAACATAACTCAAACATCAACAATAAATTTCAAACAATATAAACGAAACTTTTTTGCCCTTCAATCATCATGATCAAGACCTTGAAAATCATCATCATTAATTACATTATGATTAAAGTCTTCATCATTATTATATTCGGCTAAAGTATCATCATTGTCACATAATTCATACTAAGTATAGTCTTCATCTCTTTCTATGATAAGATTGACTTATACTTTATCCACTTGTACTAAATTGGGATCAACATCTCTGCCATGGAATGATGATATATCTACATCTTCTTTTGAATGCTCATTATTCAACTCTGATTCAATCTTTTGATATACTTCATCAACCTTCTCACTCATTAGACATTATCCCTTTCAAAAAAATCGAAGAGATTTTAGTGTTGAAACTTTTGATTAACTTTCCTATTGCTGCCCAATATAGTATCGTTGAGTTAGAATACTTGCTTCACTTGACTTATAAGGACAAATGAGTCATTATTATACCATGTCTTACTAAAATTGATGCTAGTAATATTTTCATTAACTTTTATATCACCAAGATCAAACCATTTTCATTTAAATAGAACAACCTTTTTATCCTTGATATAATGCAATTCTATTATAATAGACATAACACCATAGAAGTCAATAAAATCTTCCTCATGACATCCCTCAATAAGAAGCCCACAATTTTGACTTATAAGTTGACTAATCTCAATCTTGTATGTGAAATCTAGTTCTATTAATAATGCAACATGTATATTTTCCCCACGCATATGAAGGCCACATGCCAAAGAATATAATGTTACATGTTATAGTTATATAACTGTATCATTTGTAAGACAAAATATAGTTGAAGTTAATTTGAGATACAAATTGTCATAAGTTCATAATATTCCATTAGTATATAAATTACTTGAGTCCTAAACCATGATGGGAGCTTAATCTTATTCATTTCTTCAACAGTAACAATCCCTTTGCTTCTGATCGAATCTATTTAAAAAATTTAGTAAAGATCAAGAAATATAGATTGAAACGCAAAATTTAAATATGAAAATTTGAATGAAAAGTAATATACATACTCCATATATGTATCGACTTCCTCGTAATTTTTTAAAAGATACTAGTGGACAATTTCAAATTTGTCTTTAATTAACTCCACATATTTTCCGACACTAAGTGGTCTTACTTTTTAGGAGAAAACTAACATGCCACCATCTTGATCAAAATCAATGTTACATTCTTGTCTATCAAATCTTGTCTCAATGTCATTTAAGTACATCAAACAAAATGTCAGGCATTCATTCGCTATATAAGCCTCTGCAATAGACCCTTCAGGTCGAGCTCTATTATATACATAATGTTTAAAAGAGCATAAAAACCAAAACAAAATATAAAACATATATTGTTACTAACTAATAACTTTAAAAATAAATTAGAAGTTAATATAAATTACCTTTCAACTGGGAACATCCATAAAAAATGAACCAATCAATAAAGTTTTGCTTTATATGGCAAGTTAATTGCCTAATGCACCATAACATCAAAAAACGATGGGAGAATACTAGTTCAAACTTACATAAAATCATGGGTTTTTAGCCTATATACCATCCTAGGGGTTTAATATTCAAAGGATCATCCATAATTATACATGAATTTCTAATGTTACTACTTCTCGATTAATCACTACAAGTTTGTAACCTAAGTTTGAATTCAAACAAACACTAAAGCATGAGGCATTGTTACACCATATGAATCGAGAAAGCAAGTTTTCGCTATGACTCCTAGGCTCCCAGAATATTTCATTGATAAGTCTCATAGGAGCTACATCACAAGTTTCTAGCCTATACATCATCTTAGGGTTTATTATGCAAAGGATCATCCATAAGCATCAAACTCATGGAAAAATTGCAGGAAATACTTGCGTTATTCATATCTTGATTAGATGTAATGAATACTGTAAACAACAACACAAAACCCTTAGGCCTTCATGCAAAACACTTCACATAAATAGGGGTATTATTAAACCAGAACATATGATACATAGTAGTTGGATGACTTACCTGGATAGATGGACAATCGCAAAGTACAAAGAAGAAGGAAAAAGTTAGATGCTTATCAACGTTCATTAACACAAAATAGGGCTTGCGAAAAGTACAACAATGCCAAAAGAAATTTTGTCTTTTAAAGAAAGCATCTTAGAGATAATCTTATACGAACTATTGCAACATAATATATATCCAAAGTTTTGTATGGTTGAGGAGCTCTATTCATTTGATATGAGGCATATAAATGTCTTATTAAACACATTAAAAAATTATCTTTTAAACATTATTATTTTTAGGAATACTGTCACATACAAAAATTCATCGAAATTCCCTTAAGAAATTATCATCTAATATAAATTATTTAACATAAACTTTTGGCGATGATTTCATATTTCATCGTCAAAAGCACAACATTTTGCGACAATTTAGTATTTTCGACATGAAAGGCTAGCCATCTGGTGATGAAATAACTAAGTCGTCACAAAAAGTAGCTCATTTTGTGACGATTCTCGTAAATCATTGCAAAAAATATTCATTGAGCGATGATTTTATAAAACATCAAAAAATTTCAGAATTATTGCAATGATTTGTTAAATCGTTGCCAAAAGGTGACTTTTAACAATGCTTTTTAATTTGTTGCCAATTAAGACATAGCCAAAGGTCCCATTTGTTGTAGTGATTCTTCGATTGATTGTAAATCTTCTCATAATGTAAACATCTTTTCATATGGGACTCTCAAGATTTTGTAGTGCTTTTCAACTCTGATTGTTCCCACTGTACTTATTTTCCATAAAATACGAAAAAAGCACCACGGGATACTATAATATAATGGTAATGTTATTGCAATAAGTAAAATCAAATCCAAAACAGAAAATACATTATATGTTTTCCTTAACCATTTAGACTGAAAATTTTGAACACTTTTTAATTTTCTTCCTACCTGAACAAATATTTTTTCTAGTAATATCTACAAATGTTTTTAAGTATTTTTGAGTGCATAACTTATTTATGAAATTAGAAAAACTCGTCATTTAATTAATGCATATTGTCATTAGAATGAAGATTCTGTGAAAATTTATAATATAGATACCATTTTAAACTATGAATTGATGCTAAAATAGTGACAATTTTTAATAAATTAAGATTGTTCATACATACTATTAGGATCCAAATTTTCGTTAAGGCATAGTTTGGAAGTCCATTCCATCATTGAGAAAACTCAGAAAAAAGTTAGATGTAAAGAAGAGATTACAGATTAATAAATTGCGTATATTAATTTTATATAAAGTGGAAAAAGCCAGCTACAGATTAATAAAAGGCATCAATCTTATTTCGGTTCTTTTCAGTAGAAAATCTCAGCCATACGAGCATCTGCGCTTCCAAATTATTTACAGCCAGGATGGAGCTTTGTTCTCAACTTTTAGGGCCTTTGGCCCTAATGAGGGCACCTATCCCCACATTTAGAATATGTTCCTCGTGTATCCTTTAGATAAAGGGATCTTTAAAGACTAATATTCACAATCTCATGTGCTTCCTTTCCCATCCTTTTTGACTCTTGCAGTCAGCAATTCCTCTATAAATTTCATACAGTAACGGTGTGTACGTAATCATTAGCAGATTACATGATTCGACTAAACCCTTTTTGTGATGGATGATACCAATTAATTTAAATTATACAGAATCGTTTCAACAGCAAGAATGATTGAATATTCGTGTAATTAATTGGTTGTTATATACTATGCATGAGATCGTCTTTTGTAAAAGTTACTTTAGACTCGTTTTACTATAATCACAGTCATACTTTAGACTCGTTTTACTATAATCATAGTCATAGATACGTTTTACGCACCGACTAATCGAACAATATCGTTAAATATCGTTAGTGCAAATGATGCATGAATGTTTTCTCGTCATATGCAAAGACGATGTGCATAGATTCTCGAAGAAATATAAAAGAAAGGTAGAAGGAAAAAAGCTCCCCTAATTAGCATGCGCAAATCAACTTCCTAAACTCGGACAATTTGGTGGATGCCAATTAGCTTTTAAGTTAGATTGGAGTGCATGATGCTTGATCCACTTTCATTTATTTAGTTGTGAAGCCTCATCATCCTTGATGTGTACTCACACGATATGCAAACCAGTATGCATGTATCTTGAAGGAATATTGCCATAGGAATGGATTATCTATATATATATATGTAGATGGCTGAAATGTTTTCCCCATCATATTTTTGATAGGGAAAGCATTGCAATTGTCTCTCCCACGCATATAAATGAAAGGACCTTATAGCATTATAATCTAGATATTATTTTGCAATTGTTATTGTACTTAATCTAGGAAATGGAGATGCGAGTGCAAATCATCATTATAACAGTCAAATTGAGAAAAATATGTTCATTTATCAAGTGATTAATGGAATCTAATAATGCAAAAGGATTGATTAACAAAATATAATCACAGCTATATATGGTTTGATCACATTGTACCAATATTGCCAAAGAATTTACTTTGAAAAAGAATCTCAAGTTTTCGAGTATATGAACAGAATGTGAGTAACACATGTTTAGAACAATTGAAAGAAGACCTAAAGTTTGACTGAAGACCTAGATAAATACTTTTGTTATCACCAATGAGCCGTATTGAAGTTATACCAGCTAGTATGAAACGAAATTTACTTGCATCGGTAGTTTTCTGCCTTTTCCTATTTTTAACGGGGACCTACTATGTGGACTAATAACACCAGAGACAAACCACCTTATAAAAGTATTGACTCGCAGCCTTGAGGTTGGCACTGGGGGCGTTTGATAATTATGCGCCTCTTGTCCTCATAGTATCCATATTTTTGTCTCTTTGGGTGATATAAGTTGGAGAAAACTGCTCCATATCATAACATCTAATTCTGATTGAGCATAGGGAGTACGAAAGCATCCATGCATGCTTGCATGCAATGATGCAAATAAGCGACTAGTGAGTGTATAGGGTATTTAACTATATTCTATCTTCGTGTTATGACTTTGGTGTGCAAAAATTTGACTTAGCGGGTCTATATCATACCCCTGCAAAAAGAAAAGGGAAAGAAGGGATGGAAAGAAGGGGATGCGAATCGTGCATAATATTGTGAATGAAATTCTCTCGATGCATTTGAAGCGGTATCATGCTGTGCTCTTTAATCAGGACTCCTTAATCGACTACTAAAGTGGTCAACAACGCATAAAATGTCAAAGACATATCTTCTTTTCTTTGAATTAATGAACCACCAAAGGAGTACAGGTCCTTGCAAGTAGTAGTTGTTTGAACATAGCACATGCTTGTACCAAAAAAAGATTTTAAAAAAAAACATAGCACTTGCTATGATCCTGCACATGATCTGATCTCTTTATTTTTATTTTTTTAACGAGTCAAAGATTGAAGAAATACTAAGAAGCAACAAGCCTATCAATAAAAACACCAACCCGATCTCCAACTAGAAGAGGGCTAATGTTACAAGGAAACACATCTAACTATTGTATATTATTTTTCTCCTGAAGGCCCTGCTTAGCAAGACCCAGCGCCGCCCACTATAATAAAGGGCCCCATCTTTAAAGTTGGATGCTAGCTTTCAATATTGTCATCTTTAATGTATTTGCATTTATTCTATAAGAGTAATAAATATAGAGAATGTTGGAAACTTTCTAAATTAATGTATTTCCATTTATTTTATAAGAGTAACAAATTTAAGAGAATGTTAGAAGCTTCCCAAATATTGTCTTGGAAGCTAAAGAAACAATATTATCCCCAATAATATACCAACTTCTAATATTGAAACTTAATATGGCTACTTCCAAGGTTAAGTTAACGTTAACTTGTTATACTTATAAATAATTTTGAAGTATTTAGATGCATTTTTTACCTTCTAATTTTTTTTATTTTCATTAACATATACATCTAAGACTTTCAAAGTTGTCATTAACTTCTTATACCTATAAATAGTTTTGCAGTATTTAGATGTATTTTTACCCTCTAATTTCTTTATTTTCACCAACATATACATCTAAGATACTCCAACTCAAATTTTGATAGCAAAAAATTTTCACGATTATGTTTTCTGAGTGATAATTTAAAGGTAAAGTTTCTGATTTTTAATGTATTTATAGCTTATTAAATATTTGAATATGTTATAATTAATTTGTAATTTGTCATTAACGCGAACATTATATTAGCATTTAAAATTATAACATTAATAGTAAATGATATTATATTTATTTGTATTTCTCCATTTTATTTTTAGATTACTTATTATTTATAAAAATAATTAAACATTAATAAACAGTTTAATTTTTGTAACTGTAATTTTCATCGTTATTGCCATAAGTAATGTAATAATTATTGGATTTGTGTTCTTGTAGAGTTCATATAAGTTTAGTGATAATATGATTAAATCAAATAATTTAAGTTACTTAATTCAAAGATTACATAAATGGTTTCCTTTATTATAACATCCATATAATTCTATTAAACATATAGTGATAATAAAAATAATATTCAATCATTTCCGTAACTTATAGAATAGGATAATATTTGACTTCAGAGACTTAGAATATT
>JAOQMP010000002.1:17988526-18007973 GCA_027563575.1 Erythroxylum pedicellare
AACTCCTTTCAGTTATACTAGATCTATGCATAAATAGGATTTATCAATCTCAATTGCAAAAAATCATACATGAATTAATATGCTAACAATATTAATTCAAGAATAAACATGAAAACAAAATTGGATCTCAATGAAATCAAGGAATAAGATAAATTAAAACAAAGTCATTACAAGATCAATCAAAGGGTTTGCATAATCCAGATGCCAAAAGATACTTAACTTATGACAATAGAAAAAGAAACTAAAACTAAAGAAAAATATGGAAATACTAGAAAACATGACTGCAATCCTTAAAATCTCCAAAAACTTCACTCTGGATTGATGAAAATATGCTCTAGAAAGGTTTATTTGGTTTTTCTCCTTCCTTCAATGGTTATAGTTTTCCTCCCTTTATTTTTTCTACTTCCTCCCCTAAACTTTAGCTCAATCTTACATTTTAAATTTAAAAAATGGGATATAGTGAGTTACACAAGCATCCAGATAGGTGTGTTAAGGATGATGTTGTTCAAATTAACAATGTAATATTATTCATAGCTACCAATATGGCCTTCTTACAAATCATCAAAAACGTGTTGTTAATTAATATAGTGTGTTTTGTAGGAAATATTTAACATGCCTCTAAATTCTACTATATCGCCATACACACTTTCGTGCACTTGATTAAAATATCTCTAAATTACTCCAAACTTGTCCAAATTTATTCCTTTATTTTTTGAGAGAATTAGACCTAAAACAAAATATTTAAAAAATTATGTACCAAAATCAATAAAAATTCTCAAATAAACAAGCAGAAATGCACTAGATATGAGACTAAAAATGTAATTAAATCACTACTTAGTAAGGGTAGGGATGTAACTAAGAAATAGAAATTTGTATTATCAAAGATTTTTTATGATTATCTCTAGTATGAAATGAGTCAATTATCAACTTTAATTTAGTATCTTATTAAACAAAAATAATGATATTTTTCCTCCAATGATTTAAAAGTTTTGAATTTTATAAATATCATGATCATTAAGTAAGAAGGCTTTAAATTTTACAAATAAACAATTTAAAGATCGATTAGTTCTAACAACTTATTTTAGAATGGATCATCAAAATATTTCAATTCATTGATATGAATCATAGAGCTTTGAATGTCATATTTGTAAAATTAAGATTAAAAAATATGGTTAGTTTGACAAAAAAAAGAAGTATCTTAAGAAAAAGAAGTAAGTTGGACAAAAAGAAAGGAAGTGATTGAGCGAACTCTTTTTTCCTAGACCCTACTATGTTTTTGGAGATTATCAAATTGCCACTTACCTTTTAAAATCTATTAATAATCTCCCAATGGTCTTATTTTTGTAACTCTTATCCCCCCTACTGTCCAAATTTGCTAAAACCCTCAATTAAAACACAAAAATGGAATCATATTTGTAATGAATATGCCACTTAACCAATAACCTATATGATATCTAGCTTTAAGTGGTATTATAGAGAAATCAATAGATGATTAGTGGTAGAAGGGTAAAAATATCAAAGGAAAAGCTAAAGCTTATTAATTAAATTACTGGAAAAATCACATATATTATACAAGTAATTAAATCACTACAGAAATCACATATATTAGAGAGGAGATATCAATTAAACAATTAGATGAGAAATTGCATACACTAGAGAGGAAAAAAGCATGGTAGAGAAAACAAAAAAAGCTAGGGTTTGTCATTATCTCAATAATCCTCTCTTACTGGTCATCATTTTTATTGCCCCTTAATGATTTTGTGCGTTTATGATTAATTAGGTTTTCTTTTGGATCATAATGCACTTATTAATGGAATGTACTTAAAAGAACCTATAATTGTTTAGTTTTAAAGTCCTCTTCTTATGGAATGGATCAATATATACTACGAATAGACGCATAAGTTAATTTTATTTATATAACTTATAAACTTGAATGTATGAGTTATTTTTTTATATAATTGATAAATGTGTCAACAAGATAGGAAGTACTCTCTTTACCAATCTGATCTTGGTTGCATATTGAACTTCTTTGATGCTATACATTTCTATTTTGTCCTAAACTATGTATATATACTTTTCATAAGGATGTATGTGCAATTCAAGAAAAAATCAATTATAGTTTCTTTTCTATTTTAAACTAGTTTAAGTTACTAGTTAGTCTTTTCACTTTATATGATGGTTTCAAACAAGTTTAAGTTATTGGTTGGTGTTTACTAATAGTTTCTAATATGTTATAAATTAATTCAATAAGCTTATGTGATTTGTAAACATTAAAGATGTCATCTTCTTCATACTTTTAGCTTATGGATTTTGAGATAAATTATTAGGATTTTCTTTCTAAAAATATGAATTGAATTAAACTAAGGCATCAGCAAGATGGTTACAAAACATATATAATCTCATCAAGAAACAAAGGTACAACTCTTAATTTTGTAAAGCTACCTACTAGCCCCACATAATGATATAATTAGAGTTTCAATACATTTTGTCACTAAAACAATTGATATGTAATTTTATGGTAGTGAACATATCTGTTGAAAAAAACCCTAAACTTCTTTCTTTCTTATTGAAAATCCTTATATTTCTTTCACCCCATATTGCCTAAACTAAATAGGATAGAACAATATAGAGACATCATCTCTTGCCTTTGTTGATATGAGATAAATTTGAACACCACACAACTATATGTTGCCAATTAATGTAAACAATAGCAAGATATATTTATATAAGATCACCCTCCAAGAGGCCTTCATAAAGCTATATCTGAAAGGTAAATGAGTTGCACTATCCACTTGACATTTACACAATATACATCAATCGATCATAAATGAAAACTTGCTCAACCTCTCTATATTAGGTAACTTGTTCTTAATTTCTCTCTATAAAGTTGTTATAGCTTTAAAAAGCATAAACTTTTACCAAACCATGTCATACTATGGCACACAACTAATATTTTCTTAAAAAAGTCACCCGAATGATAAATTATTATAATTTCCTTTAGTGGAAGGTAGCCATCAGTTTTTATCCTCCATGTTATCATGTAAATCTAGATTATTAACCTAGGTTGAGATCAAAAGTTTTGGATGGTATAGCATCTTTATGTGCAATACTTGTAGCAACATTTTGATTATTATGAAAAATATTTCTCAATGGATTAAGCTTAGGAACATTTTCTAAAGGACCTCTAGCTAGCCATTTATCATACTAAAAGAATATTCTAACTTCATTTCCAATTTTATTAACAAAGTGTGGTATAACTCTTTTTTGATTTTAATGATGGCTTTTAAAGTAGCAAAGACATTTTTCTACAAGTCTAGATTTCATAATTTGTACCATTTTATGTAATATTCATGTACCCATTTAGACTAGAGAGATTGTTTATCCTTAAATAGTCTTCATAGCCTTTTAGTGAGTATACATAAGTTCAGTATTCTCAAAGGAATTATATTCAAACCTCTATATATCTTAGAAGTACAAACCTTTAACCATTTCATAGGGGCTTTGCACTCCTTAATTTTGTTTCCAAACAATAGGAATCTCTTAAACATTTTGTTAATTTTTTGAATCACAATCATAGGTTTAACCAAGTGAATTACCCAATATATATTGATAAAAGTTAGGACAGCTAAAATTAGTTAAGCTTTGCTAGCTAAAGACAATGCTTTTATACTACAACAAAAAATTCTGGCCTATATTTTGTTAACAAGGGGTTTAAATTAACCATAATTTAATCTACTAGTAGATATTGTAATCCTAATATATGTGAAAGGAAACTGAAGTCTTTTAAAACCAATACTACTTTTAATTATATATTTTTGGTCACTAGCATTCTTAAAAATACGGAAAGAGCTCTTATTAGAGTTCACTTAAAGTCTAAACAACTTTGCAAACATTTTAATTGCTTTCATCAAGGCAATGATTGAAGTTTTGTTAGCTCTGGCTAAGATGATCAAATCATCAATGAAGACAAGATTTGTTTTACATAGCCTTTTACATTTTGAAAAAAACTTGAGGTTTTTGGTTTTCTCCATTATTATCTTTAAAAGTCTTCTAACAACTTGCATGATAAGGGAAAAGAAATATGGTGAAGTTGTATCTCCTTTTCTAATTCCTTAACTACTTTTAAAAGCTTTTATAAGCTACTCATTTATAATGTTCAAGTAAGCAGTTGTGATATAGAGTTGCATCCATTTTATGAACACATTTGGGAATTATATTGCATTCATGATGTTTATTAGAAAGGACCAATCCATATTATCATTAGCTTTCTTTAAGTCCACTTTCAGAACACAATTTTCCCTTTTCCTACTAGAATATCCTCTCATAAATGCACATTTCGATTGTATATTATCACCCATCACTTTTCCCAAAATGTGAGCACATTCTGCTATGTCAACATGCTCGGTGGAAACCTTCTTAAGCCTATTTGTCAAAATCTTGTAAGTGATTTTTTAGATGGAGTTGTAATATATAATGGGCCTAGAATCATTGAAATACTTATTCTCACCACCTTCAGGAATCATTTTAATAAAATTCCTATCGATCTTTTTCTGCAATTTATTCTTTATGAAGAATTCTAAGATAGTTCCATAACCCATTCTCTTGGTGATTAGCTGAGTCTTGATGAAGAATAGCATGTTGAAACAATCAGGTCCTAGTGATTTATGAGAATTTAAAGCTTCGATAACATCATCAATTTTATGTATTGTCACTAGCTTCAATAGAATTTCAGCCTCTTGTTTAAAAATGCACCCTCACATAATGTTCCTTATTAGATCAACTAAAGAGTGATCATTAATGGAAGTGTTCACAATAACTATAAAGTAGTTAAAGGCTTCTTTAAGAAGAAGATTATGTTTAGAGATTGTGTGGTTACATAACTTAATAATATAAATTTTGTTAATATAACTCCTTATTAACATTGATTATTGAAGAACAAAAGGCTCACATCTTCCCCTTTTAACAATGTTATACTGGATGTTTGCTTTGCTTCATTAAGGAGTGATCATAAGATAAGGCCTTTGAGAGATTTGGAATATCTTATTTTTCTCTTTTGATAAGCTCTATAAATGTGGGATTCTTGTATTGTTCTAGTTGAATTGCACATAATGTTGATTTAGTATTAAGTAAAAGATGATGCATATTAACATTTTCTTTATGTAACTACTTAATGAGATTTCTAAAGATCTTCATCCTTATGACATATATGTATTTCTTGGATCCATGAATCTCAAATCTGACACCATTTCATATAGCTTCCTCAAATTTTGGTACACTAACAAGAAAGTTGTTAATATAAAAGGTATTCTAAAAATTACAAAATTCATGTGGGTGATAACTAGTGAATGATTACATAAGCTTAAAGAGAGAATTATTGAAAATCTATTTAGACAATGTTAAAACAATTCTAGTTTGGCTAAATTGAGTTTTAACTTCTTCTTAATGAATACATCATCTTTTTGCTTATTATTTTAGGTGAAAAAATTTCCCTATATGGAATATAAAAAAAGTTAAATATCGGTGAACCACTTCCTTAGCCCTTAAAAAGGAAATTTTGATGCATTAAGGCCTTTAACCTCTTTTGATGAAATAATGGTGCTAAAATCACCAGATAATAATAATTTTTCTTTATATGTTACAAGCTAATCTTCTAATATGGTTCCCTAATTAAGATCTTTGATAAACATTGTCATGTGTATATATAAAGGAGACTAGATATGAAGTCTTATTTACTTTACACATTACCTCAACATATGTCAATTGATTAGTGATTCTAATAGTGGACAGTTCCATAGATGAGTTATTGTAGTTGATCAAGATTCTACCACTAAGATGTTGAGTATGAATTGTAATCACTCTGCACTACGTTTAAAACATCTTTAAAAAGTCACATTTTCCTATTTTGATTCTAGATTCCAAAATAGCTATAATGTTAAGTTTATTTTCCACAAAGAAGTATTTTAGCAAAAACATTTAAAGGAGAATTAACCCCTCTAATATTCCACACAATGACCCTCATGCTTTGTTAACTAGAGGACATTTTTTTCTTCCAGCTAGATCTTATTTTCACCACTGCTTCAAATTTTCTATCAATATTATGATAGCTACTACCTTGTTGATTTTCTTCTATTGTTTCTTTGTTCACATGCTTATCAGATTTGTTAATCATTGGTGGGTCATAATTCTCATCAATTTCATTCAATTCACCTATAGGCATATCCTACTTGTCTAAACAGTGACTTACCATCATGTTGTTTTCATTCTCCTCCAGTACAATAAGTGGAATATTTTGAGTCTCAATAATTTCAATTTTTGCTTTATTATTTCACTTGAGATCATTAAATAATCTTGTCTTAAAATTCCTACTAGTAGGTATCCATTCCATTTGGAAATTTGTTGCTTTGGCTTCTAAGTATATGTTACTTTCAAATTGTCCTTTATAGTGTCAAATTTTTCATTCAAATTGATAATAGGAATTGTGTAGCACCCGACTCTCATAGGGCATATTCCCGAACAATCCGTCGATATTCGAGAACATACTCTACAAGGTGGCATACTAGGGCAGTCAGTCGATCCTACTCAATTCAAAATTTTAGAAAATATCACATGCATATGCAGAAAATTAATACAAGGTGGCACACTTCATCATATATTCCAGTAATACAAAACATTTCCAATCATAAAGTCAATACACTTTTCAATTCGCATAAATGTTGTAGAATAATTGTATAATACAATTTTTTTAAATACAAACAAAGGCTGTAGATATATGCAATTACAACTGATCCTAACCTCTAACTCTTATCTGTATATAGTGGTTACACTCCATTTGGTCTAACAAGGTAACTCCTCTAAGCCTGAAAAATAATGTTGCAATTTTGGGGTGAGTTTTACGAACTCAATGAGTAGACCATCCTCGATCACTCACTTAATCATATAACCCATCAATTTATATACTCACAAAATCCACATCACTTTATTAATTCAACATGTTAAGTCACTTACATTTCATATTCATTTAAATCATATTTCACATTCAGAAATCATTCAAACTATTTATTTCAACAATTTAAATCATATATATCAAATGCATATGCAATGCTTATGAGACCTACTTTCAATTATTATTGTTGTGACCAAGTGCCTATAACTGTCCCATATCTATTTTGGATATCAGGCTCATTAATAATTGTCCTTTATCCGTTAGGGATATAGGGCTCATATTACATAGTGAGCCAAAGGCTCTTACCACATTCTAAACTTTAAGCTCATTTTTGTTGGCTACTCTGGTCACAACAACCTTTATGATATCATGCATTCATATAATGAAATGTATCACATTCATATATATTTAATCAGTCATTTAATTTTAGTTTCACATTCACATTCACATTTATCATCGAAATTTAGTCCGACATTCTACAATAATGTTGAGTATCACTTATTCATTCAAATTCACATTCAAAGAGGACTTCCAATGACTTTTACATGCATTAAATTCCTCAGACATTTATTGTCCGGAATCAACACATCCATTTCAATTATATCAGTAGTAATTCAATACACAAATTTAAAACAAAACAAACAATGAAAATGAGAACATCTAGGTCGACTCACAGTATGCTCTAGTTTAGCATTTGCTTCCAAGATCCAGAAATGTCTAGATGCTAACGTTCTATCTTGTGTAACCACATCATGCGATACACACATTGCACACACATTACTAATTGTACAATCACATAAACAATCAATAGTACATATATATATGTGTTATGTATAATACAAGCCCAATTTAACTATTCCAGGTATGTTTCCTTTATTCACATCTCATGATCATTCATACTTCAAAACTCATATATTTCTAATTTGAACTTAGGTTTACAACTCAATGATACAAATTTATTCTAAGTTCATCACTTAATCATGCACTAAGGTTCATAGCTCAATACACTTGATTATTATAACATCATCAATCAATCCTTTACCAATCCATTCATAGTGATTTTGATGATGGTAGAGAAAAAGGAAAATGTGTGAGGACCTTTTGGTTCAAATTTCAAGTCAATTGGAGGCCCGGAGAAGGAGTTATGTTCAAAAGAGTGAAGAGTGTTGAAAGTTGTCAAACAGCAATGCACCTTCTCTATCAAGATCATGCTTGTGCATGATCGCACAACTTCCTGAAGTTTCCTCTCTATCACAATCATGTTTGTGTATGATTTTGCAACTACCTAATGTTTCCTCTCTATCATGATCGTGCTTGTGCATGATCATGTACTACTTGGTGATCCTTTATTCAAACATCATTCCAGCTTTTCTCAAAATAAATTTTCGAGTCAATTTTGCATGGCCATTTTGACAAGGAAAATGAAGTATTTAGGTAATACATTCTCCTAAAAAAATGTTTTCATATGTAGTAAGTTTCTTACGACAACAATTTCACACAATTTGGTTCAGTATTCTGTAAGTTATACATAAAATACTTCAAAATGTACTCACACCATGGCAATACACAATACTCAACTTCAAGCTAAAATTTTAAACTCTTAGCGGTAGAATTAAAATTCGATTCCTCATAAAAAATATAACCATATGTATCTAGTTTAATAAAAAATTAAAATCATCCCATTTAAATGTCTACAAATCATGATATGGCTAAACATACAGATGCATGTCTAGTGGAAACGATACAGCTAACATACTCCAGAAATTCTTCTTTCACTTTTCCAGATTTTTAACTCCTACATGATGCATTCAAATCATATTATGCATAAATTATCTTTTCTACTTCATTTCCTCTTCATTCTCAGCTCAATATCATTCATAAACAACTTATAAACTATGGTTGATCATAAACACCAAAAACAGAACATCAACGTATATATATGTTCATTAAATTTATGCACATATTCTACTACACTATCATGATCATTTCATCTTCAAACTACCATCATATATGTTTATATTTACACAACCCATGAAGATTAATGTAGAACTTACTTGATAAAACTCACTTACTTGATAAAACTCCAAACTCTTCAAAATCACCATGAAACCCTAGCCTCCAAGCTTATACGATCATCAACTCTTCTAGAAGGAATAAGTTAGGTTTTTAGTTGCAAAATGAAGAGATAACAAAGACCTTAAAGAAACAAAGTGAATGGTAGTAAAAACTCAACGTGTTGAGGGTGAGAATGAGATGGTTGTGAAGGAAGAAAGAGAAAATGGTGAAGAAAAAGAAAGCATATGGCCTACATGAGAGACAAAGATAAAGATGGTCTTGCAAGATGAAAATGACGTGGGGGTGTGTTTAAAAATCAAAGTATGTCATGACACCCACTGCATAAAAATCAAAATAACAAGTCCTCTTCTTAAGCTAACATATAAAAATCAAAATAACAAGTCCTCTTCTTAAGCTAACATATGACTCTTAGTAATCAGTCAATTTGTCTCTTAATTTCTAATCCAATTGTCACCAAATTTTTAATGACACTTGTCATTAAATCTTATTGTCACTTATCAATAATTTCTACTACCATTTGACATTTATTCCTACTACCATTTATCAATTGTCTTGCCACTTGACAATTTTTTTCTAGTCCAAAAATATCCATAATTTCATAATTTTTCCAAAATTTCACCAAAATTTCTAAATCAATAATATAATTCACCAAATCAATTTTCAAGACAAAATATTCACTATTCACATCATAATCACTTAAAATTTATTTATATCTAAAAGATATCAAATGAGTGCATAAACAGTCATTGCAATGTGTATAAAAATCTATTCACATGCATGTGTATGTTACTGTTATGCATAAGTATGAAATTCATTTTTTTCTCTTGTTGTCATTTCTCATTTATAAAAATCTAGGGTTCTAGCCCTTTATATAGGAATGGGATGTTACAATTCCCCCCTCCTTAAAAAATTTGTCTTAAAATTCTTATCTAATTTAACAAATTGATAGGGGTATTGTTTTCTTATATTCTCCTCCGTCTATCCCACATAACTTATTCACTCAAAAGATTTCTTTCAAAAGACTATAGTCAGTAGGATCTCTTGATTTTTCTTAGTTACTTGCAATTTCACTTCCTATGTAGGTAACACATTTTTTGGTTCATACCGATATCTCCTAAACATACTCATATATAACACATTGTGAAACTGAGACATCTTTCTTAGCAATACTAACTCATACGTCAATTTCAATGATCGTATTTTCTCAGTAATTTCATATCTCTTCGGTGTTGATCCACCTAACTCGGTTGTCTTTCTTGAGTCACTTAAATTATGCTTCAGATTGATTTATCTTACTAACAGTATCTTTAATCAATTTTAGGCCTTTAACAACCTTTAGGCCCTTTTCATCCCAATATAAAGGCAGACAACTCTTTATGTCGTATTACACATTATACACTGACATACCAATACCACTGTGATAACGATTGTCATAATCAAATTCAATCATAATTGTATATTGATCCTATACTCCTAGGAACTCCAAAACATAAGCTCTAAGCATATCCCCAACAGTTAAGACTATTGGCAAATCAAACATTCAGTAACACATTCAACTACTTGCATTCTTTATTCTTGGCCACTAAATATTGTTTTGGAATATTACTACCAAGATGTATAGCATAGGCTACTATGTGTGCTTGATCCAAAATTTCTTTTATCAATCATCTTTATCAGGTACACATACTCTTTACTTCAATCACAAGGTATCATTTTCTAATTCAAACTCATAATTTATATTCACTTTCAATTTCTCAATAAGATTCTCAAATTTTGGATCCTCACCTTGGGCTTTTCTGATCCTTTCGTGCAAAGCTAGTCTTAAATTCAATATAACTAATAATACTACCTTTTACCCCAAATTCAACTCAACATTCAATCCTCTTAATTGAACTAGATTGGGTAACCTCGATATCTAAATTTATGCTACCCTCCTATTAGATTTTTTGCTCAATGCATTAGATACAACGCTAGCTTTATCGGATAATTTTCAATTGTACAATCATAATCTACATGTAACTCTATACATTATCTTTGTCTTATATTCAATTCTTTCTAACTTAATAATTTTCCTTAAACTTTTATGATCCAAATAATTCCAAAATGTTTCACCCTACATTTTATGTCTCCAAAATTTCAAAGAAATTACTATTACAACAAGTTTCAAATCATGTAACAAATCATTAACTCATGAGACCGTAACTATCTCGATGTATATGTAATCACTTTTCTATGCTGAATATGAATACATCCTAATTTCTTGGTGTGAAACATCACTATATACTACATAACTTCTAAATCCAGATGAAATATCCAACATCGGTTTTGTAATTAGTCAATGTTTTAATCCCTTAAAACTCTTTTTGCATTTATCAGTCCATTTGAATGACACATTCTTCCTCAAAAGTTTTGTCAAAGGGTTAAGATCAGTAAAAACCCCTCAACAACTTCTGGTAATATCTAATGTCCAACTAATTTTAGAAAACTCTAGATCTTATATATATATTCCTTGGAGTTTCTCACTCTTTCATTACCTCTATTTTCTTTGGGTTTCCCAATATGCCAAGTTCAAATACTATATGACTCAACCTATTACTTGATCAAGCCAAACTTCACACTTACTGAGCTTAGCATATAATTGTTTCTCACTCATGATATGTAAGACTAACATCAAGTGTTCAAAATGCTCTCTTTACTTTTCGAATATACTCAAAATATCATTTATGATCATAGTCACTAATTGATCTAAACAAAGTTGGGACACTTTATTCTTCAGTACATAATACTGTCGGGGGAATTTATTGACTTAATAGATATTGCCAAAACTCAATGTGTCCATAATTAGTTCTTATAATTCCTTAAGTAACTAATTCCTAAAATAAGGTAATATTATCTCATATTATTTTTAGTCTCCTAATTAACTTCTTTTGTCAAATGATTCTCTCCATTCATTTAATTTCCTCTAATTTATTATTGACTTATTCAAATTTCAAACCATTCTTACTAGTTCTCCACACTTTTAATTTATTCACAAGTCTCAAATTTAAAAACCTAATAACGTAGTTGGGCTGCCTTACATCAAACAAAACTCATATACTCGTTATAGCATATTCAACTTCTTATGCTTGAGTCTTAGTTTAAAAAAATGGGACTCCAATGTTTACTTCTTATTTATTCTATAGCCATTCATTCCTAAAAATGGAACATTCAACTTACATGATATAATTCAATGAAGTTTCCATCAAAAGAAGATTTCTCTTCCCAATTATTTGTACTCTTTACATATTCCTTATCAATTAACTAAATTTGTCATTACTTTTCAACCACAGTTAACTAAATTTGTCATTGCTTTTCAACCATTCTTAATACCTCAATAAGATCAATTTTAAACTATTCATAATATCTTAATGGATAAATTTCTATCATATCTTACATGATCAAAATACTCTTTATAATAAAGTTCAGTGAAGCAGTCGGTAGATTCCTTTACTCTAATACTTTAGCATTTCTATCTAGATCATTACTTCTTATCTAAAGATATATTTTCGACAAGTCACCAATTAATATCTTACGCCAAAGATACCTTAATCTTAATTGATTCTAAACAACATTTCTCCTTTTGTGCCTACCCACGATTATGAGGACTCTGCCACGATCGAGATAGAACCAATTAATCTTGGCCACAATCGTGGGGACTATGCCACAATCTTGCCCTGCTTCTATTTCCTTGAACTCATCACACATAGTAACACCATTTACACATGTTAACAATAATGGTGGGTATCATGACACTTACCACATAAAAAAAGAAAATAACAAGTCCTCTTCTTAAGCTAACATATGAATCTTAATAATCAGTCTGTTTCTCTCTTGATTTCTAATCCAGTTGTCCCCCAATTTTTAATGACACTTGCCATTAAATCTTAATGTCACTTATCAATAATTTCTACTGTCATTTATCAATTGTCTTGTCACGTGGCAATTTTTTCCTAGTCCAAAAATACCTATAATTTCATATTTTTCCCAAATTTTCACCAAAATTTCTAAATCTATAATATAATTCACCAAATCAATTTTCAAGACAAAATATTCACTATTCACATCATCATCACTTAAAAATCTTTTATACCCAGAAAATGTCAAATGAGTGCATAAATAGTCATTGCAATGTGTATAAAAATCTATTCACATGCATGTGTATGTTGCTGTTATGCATGAGTATGAAATGCATTTTTCTTATCTCTCGTGGCCATTTTTCTTTTACAAAACTCTAGGGTTCTAACCCTTTATATGGGAACAGGATGTTACAAATTGTATCAAGAATGTGTATCGTAGTGTTTACCAACGTACAGAAGCATGCAAAATTTATCCTTGAAGTCTCTATAATTTCTTGATCCATACAAATTGGTCTATCCATATAGCTTGCAAGATAACTTAAGCCATTGGTATGAGTACTCTAATAGTACACTATAAATACAAATCCATATTGGTATGCTTTCCTACCTGATCCTTTCAATATGTCTAGTCTCGGTGCTTGAAGTATTGGAGGTTTATTCTGCACATGTCAAGGTCTAGCCTTAAGAATTTTAGAGGCATGTTCATTTTAGGAAAACTTGATGTAAAAAGGATCATCGTTGTTCACTAGTATATCCTCCAGATTAGCTGCCCACTACTTCATTACTAGGAAGGCTACCCTCTTATGATGAAAGTAACATATTAAAGTTGTGCACCATCTTTAAGCCTTAGTCTTTAATACCCTAATAGTAGGAGAAACCAAAGGCTGCTTATCAATATTCCAATAGGAGGAGAAACTAACGGCTGCTCATCAGACTAGTTGTCTTTTGTGACATGTTCCCCTATTTTCTCTACATTTAAAAATTTTGAACCTCTTATAAGAACTAGATGGAGTGAGTCTTGAAGTGAAGGTTGAGGATCTATGGAAGGAATGGAAAAAAGAGGCTATTTGAGGAGATTGAGACAAAGGTAGGAAATCAATATTGAAGCTTGCCATTTATCTAGCAAACAAAGATAATAAACAGTAGTCACAAGGAAAGGAAAAGGAACAAAAAACCTCGAACTTATGAGAGTAAAGGGTTTAGACGAGACAAAATTGATGTGGAAATGAATTTATTCTCATCGATGTATGAACTTCATGCAAAGGCAGACAGTGGATAAGAGGAAGTATAAGATACAAGAATGGAAGAAAGAGTTGAGTTAGAGAGAGTTGTAATAGTAGTCGGAGCCATAAGTGTGGTCAGAGCTACATGGTTGGAGATAACAATTAAGTTAAAAATTTCTTGAAGATTCTAGCCAAGCCATTATATTACATCCTCTTAAATGAGGAAAATATTAAAGCCTAAAAGCATTTGTTAGTTTGCATTCATCGAAAAGGTGACTTTACATATACTAGTATATATGCTTATGTCAAACACACTAAACTACATCCCACAATCCTCAAGTTTCCTTTAATGGCTACATTTAACGTTCATGAATAAAGTCCAAGGATATAATTTCTTTTAAGTAACATGTTATATGATTCATAAAATAGAAACATGTGACATAATTCCATTATGCATTATGCATTATTCATAATTCTATCGATTTAGTAGTATATTAAATTTGTGTATATTTAGTAATATAATTACATATTATGGTATATATTCTTATTGCATGTTTTATTTGAGAAATGGTTAGTACGTAAAACCTAGTAATTAAGTTTTAGTGCTTCTAGATGGATTCTTTAAACTTAAACCAAAAATGATATATGGAAGTTAAAATTAAGATTATTTAGGTTCTAAGTTAGATAAGATTGCATCGGTCAATTTTATGCATCATGTTAAGTGTTTAAGGTATGAAAAAGCATGTAATTGTTAAAGAAGTGCTCTAAAGGCAATTGCCTTTAACACTTATTGTACAAATCTTTATGATAAATAAAAAGGCATTTTCATTAATTTGATGTTAATGTTCTTTATGAATTGATAATGATCTTGAATTGAATTGATGAAGTCCTTGTTAAATTACATAGCATCAATGAAATCATGATGAGATCATGATAATAAACTCCCTATCATATGTAATTATATTAGTATATAAATTATCCCTATTCATAGGATTAATGAGACGAGATATTATTAATCTAGACAGACTAGCACATGTTAGACTCCTTGATTAGATTAAGTCGCGGATCTCATAAGCTATAAGCTTGAATTGTCTAAAGTTAACATATGGATGCTTACTATGAGTAGTAACTACATTGGATGACCTGCTTTAAGACAATTATATGGATAATCTATTCTAGTGTCAATGATAGTCTCATCATAGCAATGGTGCAAATATCCTTAGACTTGAGGTGGTCAAGGATATCTTGGATACTAATCTTGTACCTTCACTCCATTCCTCATTGCCTCTTAGAGATTGCTCAAAGTTGGGTGATTGGGTACAGCTTAAGGTATTCAAATCCAATTGAGTAGTCAATAAAGGTCTGATAAAAGAAGATGATAACCATGGCCTCTTGTTGGGTTCATTACTCTAGAATCTCTATCCATAGTGTAAATGTCATAAAAGTAGTCTTCAGTGACATATCCAATTGAGTAATGAGCCTCGGGACAAGAACTAACATCACTTGGGCTAGGTGTGATGTAGTTAGTCTAGTGGGAATAGACATTTTAACCATACTCTGAACTAAGTGGGTCATAAATGGTGAAAGGACAAATTGCATGGGAGCATTATCTATAGAAGAATTCATTGTCAATCCATGGACTTTTTAGTCAATTGGGGGTCAAGATGTGTTGCTAGATACTGCTCATGACTTTCTTAAACTAAGTTTTAATTCAAGTATCCAACATAACTGGGAACTTAATGGGTCACACACATTGGAGATGTGAAGAAAGAGTAAAATGGTTTTGGATAGAGATTCAAGATATGAAAGATGCATGAATAAGCTACACAAGTGTGGTAGTTTAGGGTCATTTGATTGTGAATCATATGACACATGTGAATCTTGCTTTTTAGGTAGGATGACAAAATTACCTTTTAATAAGCAAGATGACAAAATTATCCTTTAAAGAAAGGGTGAACATTTTAATGTATATTAAGTGGGATCAATGTCCATTTGATCCCACTAACTCTCTCCATGATGTTGAGGGTTAAACGAAGGCCAAAGGGTGTAAAAAAAAACAATTTTTGTGTAAGTGTTATGTGAAAATTATGAAACTTCTGATGAACTGTTTATCATCTTCTCTCACTCTCTACAAACATTCTCTTAAGAACACACATCAATAGCTAGCACTTTTTTGTGTGTTCTGCCAATTCCTTGAAGGTTTCTTTTTTCTATCTTTGTGTAGACTACGTTAGAGACAATCTAGCTTGTTTGTTATGGTTTACAATAACCCAATGTGGTGAAGATATTAAAGAATGAAGGAGATCGTTGAGAAAGGTACACATATCTTATTCATGTTTTGATTTACTACATCTAATGGAACATACTTGATTATGTATTTTCTAGGTTTCATTTTAATTTCTGATGCATATGTCCTGATTTGCGATGCATCTGATGCATAATCGAAACCCTACAGTACTTGCAACTATAAATTATTATATTATTCATTTAAAGATAGTTTAAGGCTATAGTGAAATGATAAAGATGTGAGCAACTTAATAAGTGAAATTGAAGATAGAAAAATAAAGATAGTAAAAGCCTATATGGATGGGGAGAAGTATCCAAAATTGTGCTCTTCCTGACCCTACAATATATATTCCAATTGAGGTAATTGATGATGATTATAAGGAGGTAGGTTTAGAGTAAGTCATAGGTCCACCTATTCTAGAAGCCACATGTTTACCCATTCCAATAGTCACAGATCAATCCACAAATGTTCCCATATATGAACCCTTAGATTTACCCATTCAAAGAACCACTAAAGTTAACTTTGAAGTATCAAATGATTTAGGTGACCTATTGGTCTATGTTTTGCCACAAGTATACAGTATTGTTGTGACTAACATTAGAAAGTATAGGTCCATCCTACAAGGATTATTGGTTAACTACCCACTACCCATAAACTTAATAAGTAAGATTAAGTCCTTATCAGTAGATAAAATAAATAAATAAATATAAATACTAATGCAAAGAAGTAATTAAGAATGTACCAAACTATAAATTAACTAAATTTAGGTTAGGTTCCTTTAGAACTTTACTATATTCACTTTAATTTCTGTTAATGAATTATTATAACATTTTAGACCAATAAAAGTTCCGTACTCAAAGATTTAATTGACTGTGTAAACTCTCCTAATTGGTTTTATCCTAATGTATGAAGATTTTCTAACTTTCTCTTAAATAGCTCACACTCAACCCTCTTTATTCGCATTGTGACCAAAATATATATCAACTCATGAATTTTGATGCATGAATCATGTATGGAATCTCACACTTTTGCTTATAAAATTTAATAAATATAAAATAATGAATAAACTATAAAAAACAAAAATTTCCTAATTCAAAGAATGAATTGAAGGATATTATAGGCTAGCTTTTACCTACCTAAATTTATATCCCAATCAAATCATAATACCATAAGGAAAATCAATATAAAAGCAATCAGTGATAGACTCTATACATCTTAAGCAGAACTTCAAATGATTTACTACAAAAGTGTGCTACTTCATCACTTATGATCACTCTCGAAACTCCAAATCTATTAAATATCCTTTTGATAAATTTTTACACCACTTTACTATCATTAGTTGGACTTTTCGTTACTTTATCCCATCTTGAGACATAATCTACCCTAATAAGTATGTAAGTGTTCCCCATGGAAGATGGGAAAGGTCCTATGAAATCTAATCCCCATACATCAAAGACTTAAACCTCTAATGTAGCACCTCACTCTCAAAGGACATATACCCAACATTTTAAAGGATATCTGAGTATGTACCCCACAAGGATGGTATGACAGAGCAATTATGACACTAAATTAATCATGGTTTCATCATTTATTGTGTAAATTTCACAATATTTAAAAACCCAATTCCTCATTTTCATTTCATAAAATCGAATATGTGCATTGTAGCTTTACAATAACAATCATATATGTACATTATCAAAAACTAATCAAAGTTTACATCTTTGTATACAGAACATGCTACATATATGAGGAATTATACAAAAATTGTATCTAGATGCTTCAGTCTCAGCTGATCGACCTTTGAATCATTTCTTCTATTCAAAAGTACAAGAACTATGTTTCTTCTAGAATTTATATGTCACTAGTATCCTCTTTCGAACCTGAAATTCAAAATTGCAATTTTGGTGAGTTTTGCGAACTTAATGAGCTACCCATCATCGATAGCTCACTTATAACACGTAACATATATAGTTCACATTTTAAGTTCACAAAAATTCATGTCATCATATAATACACGTATTTCAACCAATAATCATATATCATCACATAACACTTTGTTCATTTATTCCACATTTCACATTCAGAGCAGTCTAACAGTTCATTCAATCATTTAAAACATACATATCAATTATAAATGCAATGTACATAAGACTTACTTACAATTATTACTTTGTTGTGACCAAGTGCCTTTTTACTGGTCCATATACCTTGTGGATACCGAGTTTGTTTTAGATATTGTCCCATATCCCTTAGTGGATACCAGGTGCATTAATAACTGAGCCAGAGTATTGGTGCATGGGTCTCATTACCTATTTTAGGCTCTAATTTCCCCAAAAATTTCATATTTCAGACATTTATCAGCATTATCATTGGTGGGTTTGCCGCTGTAGAACTCTGGCTTCGCCACGGCGAAGTCTCCTCTCTTGCAGTTTGCCGCGGCAAGGTCCTAAGCTCCAGTGCTTGTACCCTTTGAGAAAGGTTCGCTGCAGTGTACTCTGGGCCTCACCGTGGAAAAGCCCTCGAGCAAGATCCAAACAACCAACATCGAAAACTAATATTCAACTTATATCATTCTTTCAACACAACCATTTTAACGAAGAAACTACTATGAACATATACAAAAAAAAAACTTTTCAATTCATCATTTCATTACTAAATCAAAAGAATTTGAAAAACTTTATTTACATAACAAAAGCCACACTGTTGGCTTATTACATAATACAAAAATGGCATGATACAATTAAATGCTTATGCTTGATGTGATTCTAGATACCAAAAGTTTCTGAACTAAATTAATTATTAAATATAGCTATCTTAGAGTTGCCAAATGCCTTGCAAGGTTCACAATTCCCTTGTTCTGCTTTTTCTTCACTTGCGGAATGGGAAGTAATAGGATGAGATACGAAGCTCAATGGCATATACATTTATAGCCATTGGTGATGAGCCATATACATATACATCCATTCCTATACATCTATAACTTATTTTAGCTAGCAAGACAATCATTCACAAATTCTCACTC
>JAOQMP010000002.1:18012490-18029022 GCA_027563575.1 Erythroxylum pedicellare
TGACATACCAATACCACTGTGATAATGATTGTCATAATCAAATTCAATCAGAATTGTATATCAATCCTATACTCCTAGGAACTCCAAAATATAAGCTCTAAGCATATCCCCAACAGTTAAGACTTGGAAAATCAAACATTCAGTAACACATTCAGCCACTTGCATTCTTCATCCTTGGCCGTTAAATGTTGTTTTTTTGTATTACTACCAGGATGTATAGCATAGGCTACTATGTGTGCTTCATCCAAAATCTCTTTTCTCAATCATCTCTATCGGGTACACATACTCTTTACTTCAATCACAAGGTATCATTTTGTAATTCAAACTCAAATTCAGATTCACTTTCAATTTTTAATAAGATTCACAAATTCTGGATCCTCACCTTGGGTTTTTTAAAAAATCCTTTCGTGCAAAGCTAGTCTTAAATTCAATATAACTAATAATACTTTATTTTATCCCAAATTCAACTTAACATTCAATCCTTTTAATTAAACTAGATTGGGTAACCTTGATGTCTAAATTTGTGCTACTCTGCTATTGGATTTTTTGCTTAATACATCAGATACAACATTAGCTTTACTAGATAATACTCAATTGTAAATTCATAATCTTTAAGTAACTCTATCCATTGTCTTTTTCTCATATTCAATTCTTTCTAACTCAATAATTTTCCTTAAACATTTATGATCTGAATAATTCTGAAATGTTTCACCCTACATATTATGTCTCCAAAATTCCAAAGCAATTACTATTACAACAAGTTTCAAATCATGTACCAAATCATTAACTCATGAGACCTTAACTTTCTTGATGTATATGTAATCACTTTTCTATGCTAAATCGGAATACATCCTAATTTCCTGATGTGAAACATCACCATATACTACATAACTTCTAGATCCAAATGGAATAGCGAACACCAGTGTTGTAATTAGTTGGTGTTTTAATTCCTCAAAACTCTTTTTACATTTATCAGTCCATCTAAATGACACATTCTTCCTTAGAAGTTTTGTCAAAGGGAAAAGATCAGTAAAAACCCCTTAATAACTTCTAGTAGCATCCAATATCTAGCTAATTCTAGAAAACTCCAGATCTCATATATATATTCCTTGGAGTTTCTCACTTCTTCATTGCCTCTATTTTCTTTGGGTTTCCTAATATGCCATGTTTAGATACTATATGACTTAACCTATTACTTGATCAACCCAAACTTCACACTTACTAAACTTCGCATATAATTGTTTTTCACTCATGATATGTGAGACTAACATTAAGTGTTTAAAATGCTCTCTTTACTTTTCGAATATACTTAAAATATTATCTATGATCACAGTCACTAATTGATCCAAGCAAAGTTAGGACACTTTATTCTTCAATACCATAATACTGTCGGGGCATTTGTCAACTCAACAGATATTGCCAAAACTTAATATGCCCATAATTAGTTCTTGTAATTCCTCAAGTAACTAATTCCTCAAATGAGGTAATATTATCTCATGTTATTTTCAATCTCCCAATTGACTTCTTTTCTCAAATGATTTTCCCCATTCGTTAGATTTCCTCTGATTTCTTATTAACTTATTCTAATGTTAAACCATTCTTACCAGTTTCTCCACACATTTCAATTTATTCACAAGTCTTGAAAATTTTTTTTAGAACATAGAATTCAAATCTAACTTGTACCTTCTGAATATACAAATATAAAATATGTTGTAGACCTAAGTTCATTTAACAATAGCAATAGGGTCATCTCAAATTTAAGAACCCAATATCATAGTTAGGCTGCTTTACACCAAACAAAACACATATACTCTTTATAGCATATTCAACTTCTTATGCTTGAGTCTCAGTTAAAAAATAGGAATCCAACATTCACTTCTGATTTATTCAATAGCCATCATTCCTAAAAATGGAACATTCAACTTACATGATATAATTCGAGGAAAGTTTCCATCAAAAGAAGATTTCTTTTCCTAATCATCTGTACTCTTTACATACTCTTTATCAGTCAACTAAATTAATCATTACTTTTCAGCCATTCTTATTATCTCAATAAGATCAATTTTTAACTATTCATAATATCTTAATAGGATCAATTTCTATCATATCTTACATGATCAAAATATTCTTTATAATAATTTTAGTGGAGCAGTAGGCAGATTCTTTTACTGTAATACCTCGACATGTTCCATCTTGATCATTTCATCTTATCTAGAGATGTATTTTCGACAAGTCAGCAATTAATATCTTATACCAAAGGTACCTTAATCTCAATTGATTTTATACATCATTGCTCCCTTTGTGCCAGCCTATAATCGTGGTGGACCTTCCCACGATCGTGACAGGAGCTTGTGGAATTGGTCACGATAGTGAGGACTCTAACATGATTGTGATAGAACCAATTAATCTCGGCCATGATCGTGGGGACTATGCCATGATCGTGCCTTGCTTTTATTTCCTTGAACTCATCAAACATAGTAAAATCATTTACACTCTCAATTTATCCCCAAATGATCATTTTAAACACTTTCATACGCTACTCTTAAGTCATCTTAGAATTTTAGCTATAGGAACAATGACTAAAGAGTATTTAATAAGTCATGGATCACTTCCTATTTCATATCCAAAGATATAATACTTAGGTACTTGATAATATCACTTGTCAAAGTAATCACATTATTAGACATGCACTCATAATAACAAAGCAACTTAACCTTGAGAACTTCTACATATATCGCTATCATTTATCTCATCTTCCAATTATCATTTATTCATCTTGCATACATCGTTCTCAATCAATTTAAAATTTTAAGAGCATAACCTTTATGAAGTTCTGACCTCAATTCCACTGATATAATTTTATGCTAAATCATAACTCTTATCACATTTATCAAACAAACATTTCAAGTCCAAGTTCAACCTCTCAAGGTCATAGAAAATTTTATTTTCTTTCAACTTGGCTTATACACTTTAAATCTTGTCATTCATATTTATATCTTAACTTTCTTCAATCAGTCCACGATCTTGTATTTACATCTATTTCACATTTAAGGATATACCATTACAGTATAATATTGATGTCATATTCGATGATATATCCACAAATACAAATATTTTGAATCATTAACTATCATATCTAACCATATACTATTTCTCATTTCTAAATATCCATCAACATTCATTTTCTCACATCTTGACAAATCATCATTCTTCTCACTATTTCTATTAACTCAAACTTTTAACAAATGCTCATGCATATGACTCATGTAAATGAGACTCAGATTGGGGATCAGTTGTCACTGCCTACTATGACATGTCTAAAATGCATGTAACTTGATATATATTTTGAAAATTGCCCATGTAAGACACTAAGCTTGGGCTCTAATACCAACTCTATAGCACCCCACTCTCATAGGGCATATTCCCGAACATACCGATGGTATTTCAGAATATACTCTATAAGGGTGGCATGCTAGAATAGTCAAACAATCATACTTATTGCAATTTTGTCGCGTATCATACACATATTTAGGAAATCAATAAACCTTTTTCGACCCATTTTATTCAAAAACAATTTTAGTCGCAAATGTTACAAACAGTTAACACATCATATATTCTAGTAATCATCTGGTTCTATAAAACATTTCCATTCATGTAATTAGTACACTTTTCAATTCGCATAAATGTTCTACAATAATTGTGGAATACAATTTTAAAATACAAAAAAAGACTATAGATATATGTAGGTATAACTGATCCTGACCTCTAACTCTTATCCATATGTAGTGGATAGACTCCAATTGGTCTAACGGGGTAACTCCTTTGAGCTTAAAAAATAATATTGCAATTTTTAGGGTGAGTTTTACGAACTCAGTGAGCGGACTATCCTTGATGGCCCACTCATATCGTATAACACAACAGTTGATACTTCAAATTCACATACACTTCATGTCATCATATAATACACATCATTTCATTGATAACCATATAGCATCACATAACACTTTGATCACTTATTCCATATTTCACATTTAAAGCAGTCAAATAGTTCATTTCGATCATTTAAAACATACATATCAATTATATGTACAATGCACATAAGACTCATTTCCAATTGTTATTATTGGGACTAAGTGCCTTTAATGTCCCGTATCTATTGTAAATACTGAGCTCATTAATAAATACCCTTTATCTGTTGGGGATACAGAGCTCATTATACATAGTGACCCTTTGGCTCTTAATCACTTTCTGAGCTTTAAGCTCTTTTTCGGTAGCTACTCTAGTCAAAACAACCTTTATCTGTTCATGCATTCATGTAATGAATGCATCACATTCACATATATTCACATTCACATTTTTCATAGGATCAATGTCTGACATTTAACAATAACATTGAGAATCATTTATTTCATTCACATTCATATGCAATGAAGCACTTTATATGTTCTCACATTTATCAAACTCCTTAGATTATTTATGTCTGGAATCGTGTCAATTGCAATCATATCAGTAGTATTTCAATATAGAAATTTAGAACGGAACAAACTATAAAAGTGAGGCCATCTAGGTCGACTCATAGTATGTTGCAGATTAGCATTTACTTCTATGATTTGGAACATCTGAATGCTGACTTTCAACCCTATGTATCAACTTCATGCAATACACATATTGCACACACATTACTAATTGCACAATCATATAAACATTCAATCGTACACATATGTATATGTGTTATGTATAATGCTTGCCCAATTTGACTATTCCGGGTATGTTTCCTTTATTCACATCTCATGATCATTCATACTTCAAAAATCATATATGTCTAATTTGAACTTAGGTTTACACCTCAATGGTATAAATTTATTCTGAGTTCATCACTCAATCATGCATTAAGGTTCATAGCTCAATAAACTTGATTATTATAATATCATCAATCAATCATTCACCAATGTTATTCTAACATTAAATGATCACGCAATATCCAAATTCTCATTCATTCTTACTTAATACACATTACTCATCTCCTTTCAATCATATTAGCATTTCTAAGAACACTTTTATATCATTAACAACTCATAACTTCCAAATGGAGACACATTCATATATCATTTCTTGCGAAACTTGATCTTCTTAAGTTCAATCAACCATTTACCAATCCCTTCCTAGTGATTTCAGATGACAATGAAATTTGGTGGAGAGGAAGGAAAATGAGCAAAGAACTTTTGGTTCAAATTTCAAGTCAATTAGAGGTCTAGAGGAGTTATATTCGAAAACATAAGAGAGTGTTGAAAGCTGTCAAACAGTAGTGCACCTTCTCTGTCACGATTGTGCTTGTGCACAATCGTATAACTTCATGATGTTTCCTCTCTATCGTGCTTGCACGATCCTACAACTATATCATGTTTCCTCTCTATCATGATCATGCACTACTTGATGAGCCCTCATTCATTTCTCAAAATAGATTTTTGAGTCAATTCTATACGGCCATTTTGACAAAGACAATTAGATATTTAAGCAATACATTTTTCTAAACAAATGTTCCATTATGTCTTCAATTTCATGCAGTTTGGTTCAATATTCTACAATTTATACTCAAAATACTAGAAGATGTTCTCAAACCATGACAACACATTATACTTCAAGCTAAATTTTGACTCTTAAAAACAGAATTCAAATACGATTTCTTCATGAAAAATATATCCATATGTCCTTAGTTTAATATAAACTTAAAATAATCCCATTTGGATGTCTAAAGATTAAGATATGACTAAAATATAGATGCATGTGCAGTGGAAACGTTACAGCTAACATACTCCAAAAATTCTTCTTTCACTTTTCTAGATTTTCAACTCCTATATGTTACATCCAAACCATCTTAGCCATAGTTCATCAACTCTACATCATTTCCTCTTCATTCTCACCTGAAATTTAGATCCATATCATTCATAAACAACTTATAAACTATGGTTGATCATAAACACAAAACAGAACGTCAACGTATACATACATTCATCAATTTTCTGCACGCATTCTACTCCACTATCATGATCATTTCACCTTCAAACTATCATCATATATGTTTATATTTACACAACATTCATCAATTTTCTGCACGCATTCTACTCCACTATGATGATCATTTCACCTTCAAACTATCATCATATATGTTTATATTTACACAACCCATGAAGATCAAAGTAGAACTTTCTTGATAAAAATCCAAACTCATCAAAATCGCCATGAAACCCTAGCCTCCAAGCTTATATGATCATCAACTCTTCTAGGATGAATAGGTTAGGTTTTTATTTGCAAAATGAAGAGATAAAAAAGACCTTGAAGAAACAAAGTGAATGGTAGTAAAAACTCAATGTGTGGAGGGTGGGAATGAGATGGACATAAGTGAAGAAAGAGAAAATGAAGAAAAAAAGAAAGCATATGGCATGCATGAGAGATAAGGATAAAGATGGTCTTGCAAGATGTAAATGACGTAAGGGTATGTTTAAAAAGCAAAGTAAAATTTTCTTGGTAGGTGTCATGACACTTACCACATAAAAAATTAAAATGACAAGTCCTCTTCTTAAGCTAACACATGACTCTTAATAATTAGTCCATTTGTCTCTCAATTTCTAATCCAATTGTCACCCAATTTTCAATGACACTTGTCATTAAATCCTAATGTCACTTATCAATAATTTCTACTGCAATTTGACATTTATTTCTACTATTATTTATCAATTGTCTTACTACTTGGCATTTTCTTTCTAGTCCAAAAATACCCATAATTTTAGAATTTTCCCAAATTTTCACCAAAATTTCTAAATCAATAATATAATTCACCAAATCAATTTTCAAGAATAAATATTCACTATTCACATCATAATCATTTAAAAATCATTTATACCTGAAAAATGTCAAATGAGTTCATAAACAATCATTGCAATATGTATGAACATTTATTCCCATGCGTATGTATACTACTGTTAAGCATGATTATGAAATGCATTTTTCTTATCTCTCTGGCCATTTCTCATATAAAAAATGGAGGGTTATAACGATTTGTATGAAAATGGGATGTTATATAGCATATCATTATATCCACTCAATTCTGTCATTCTTTGCAAATATTCACGTGATATACGTAAAGTTATGGATGCAAATGCATATGAGACTCTAGTTTCATTTTTATTTTGCTGTGACCGAGCATATTAAACTGTCCCATATCCATTATGGATATCAGGCTTATTTGAGATACTGTCCAGTACACATTGTGGATACTAGGATTATTTTATATATTGTCTGTACTCATTGTGGATATTAGGCTCATTAATCATTGAGCCTATGGTTCTGTGTGCACATTTCTGAGAAAGTTCTTTTTCATGTTGGTCACTCTGGTCATAACTCCTTTATCTAATCATGCATATCAATGTCATGACATACATCACTTCAAATAACATGTTAGAAATCACTTTCATAACCATTTATCATATTCATCGGAACCAATTCTAGCATTCAACATTCAGTTGAGCATTTATTTCCCACATTTATATACACATAGTTAACACTCCCAATACAATCCCAAATATTGGACTCCTCAGACAATTGATTGTCTAGAATCATCAATATCACAATCATATCCAAATCATTCCAATCTAGATATAAGGATTAAATAAAAAACAATTTAAACCGAAGCATATATCTAATTGAGATCACATATCTAGCTTACTCATAGTATGCTCCAGTAAGCTATTGCCTTGATGATCCGCCAATGTCTAATGCTATCGGTGTATTTGTGCTTCTATTGTCATGCAATACACACATACTTCACATATTACTAAGTTGATCAATCATATAATTATTCATCCACGCACATGCATATGTTTCATGTTCAATTGATTATTACAGGTATGTATCCTTATTCACAAGTCTTGAACATTCACTCATTATAACTTGTACATAACTTGTTTGAAATTAGGTTTATACCTTACGTAAGTTTGATCACTCTCAATTCATCAATCATACGATCACCAATCCTTTTTTAAAGATATTCACACAATTTCCCAATTTTTATTCATTTATAAATAATTCACATTGTTCATATCCTTTGAATCACATTTGCATTCAAGGAAACATCTTTATACTCTTAATAACTCATGCTTCGTAAATTCATATGCATTGACATCAAACAATCCATTCCTTAAATTATAACATCAATTAGTAACCTAAACTTATCAAACACTTAACCAATTGATTCATCATCAAACTAAGTTCATTTTAAGCCTCAACCAAGTCAAATTACACCTATGTATCATGCCTTATCCATATATGATTCAACCAGAACACAAAATAAAATTCTTTCTCACTGCCAAGCATTTCCACAATCATGGGAAGGAACCAATAAAATTCCTACAATCATGGGATAGGTGACTAGAAAATTCACCTTCACTTTCCTTCCACTTTTCTTTCAAATTTTGGCACCTTCAAGATAGTTCATCAATTATACCTCAATTATACCTTAAAGATGTTTCAATTCCTCATCAATTCATCTCTCATTACTATCCAAATCATTCATTTGGTAGTTCATAAATTATGGTCTTTCAAGCATCAAAATCAACACAGAACATAACCAATCCATTCATTAAATTCCCAACACACATTCACTACCAAAACCATAAAGAAATTAATCCCTAAGTAATCATTATAAATGTTATTCTAACATATGTCATTAGGTCAATAATTCACTTTCTAGTTCAGCTCAATGTCTCCTCAACCATCAAACTAACCTAGCCTTATGTGCAATGTTTACATCCTTTTCTTCCTAATGTTCCTTTATGAACAAGCAGTCTTATTTTAATCATAACTCTCTCTACAAAGATCTGAATGCCATGATTCTTGTGCCTACTGAAAATAGACTTCTATTAGTCTTAATATATCTAAAAATTACAAATAGAATCTCCCTTTAAGATATCATCTCCATCCAAATTATGTCCTGTTTCAGAAACAAATTGGCAACCAATACTCAACCTTCAATAAATCATTATAAAAACATCTCTTAACTAAACTGTTTCACAGAAATAAGCATAACTCGAGCTCTAGTCACTTTTTTGTTAAGTCACTTTCATAAAGGTCAAGTTTAAGACCTATCTATACAACTTTTATTCTTTGAGTTTCTTCAAATTCGTGCTTTAAGGATATGAAAGACAGATCAAAAGAGAAAGATGAAATTGAAACCAAAATTTCAACTTACCTTGATAACTTCTTTCCTTCTCCACTTCTCTTCCCTTTCTTCTTCCCTTCTCTTCTCATTTTCATTTTTCTCTCTCTTTTAACCTTTTGGTCAACCTCCACTCTCACTTATATTGCCTTTTTCATCTATTTTCTCTAGAAGATTCAAGAACGTCAAACTAATACATGTGTTACCATTCCATTGTTCTATGTGTCACCCTTCTATTGGTATATATGTTATCCTTCTATTGGCCCATATTTCACTATTCTATTAGTCTACGTGTCACCCTTCTATAAGTACATATTTTATCCTTCTATTGGTTCATATATCACTATTCTATTGGTCCATGTGTCACTTACTTTAGGCTCCACATGCCACTCATTTAAGCCTACATATGTCACTACTTGTAAGGCTACATATGTCACTAATTAGAAAGCTACATATGTCATCATTTGTAAAGCTACATATGTCAGCATTCTAAAGCTCCACATGTCACAAATCTAAAGTGTCATTTTTCAAAAATTTAAAGGGCTACTTGTCCCTCATATTCTCAAGCCACTTGTCATCCAATTAACTGTGCCATTTGTCACTTATTTCCAATGCCACATGTCATCGTTTCATAAGCCTATTCAACCTAAATTCCCATGTATCAATTTGTCTTGGTCTTTAACATTTTTCTTAGACCAGATGCGTATATCACCTTATCAATTACTCAATAGTAATGATAAATTCCCAATTTACTAATTATAGTCCATCAAAATAAAGTTCAAGACAAAATCAACATATAATTACATTATGATCAGTAAAAACCTTTCATACCCTAAAACATGTCAATTGAGTACCTATACTATCTTGCAATGTTTTCTAAATCATGATTCATATGTGTATACGAACATTATGCATGTGAATGAAATGCATCTCGTAAAATATTAAAAGAAATAACTCATGTGACTCAATCTAACAGTTTAATCTCTTAACAATTTTAGGAGGCGGGATATTACAAGTAAGGCCCATATTGGATATTTATGATCCTAGAAATTGGGATAATCTTGATAATAAAGCAAGGGATATTTTAGTTGAAAAAGGGTCAATAAAAAAATTGAATCTTGTGTTTCCTTTTAGAAAATACCTCTTGTCATTTTTCATTTTCTTATTATTATAGAAATTTGAGTTAAGAAATTAGCGATAGAAAATGGTTAGTTTATTATAAAAATATAGATAAAGTATATTGTTCTTGTTTTACATTGTTCAAATCTAATAACAGACAAAGTGCATTAGCAAATGATGGATTTAGAGATTGAAAGCATCTTAGTGAGAGACTTAAAGAATATGAGAATTGCATTGAGCATATGACTAATATGAGAACTTGGAATGAATTAAGAATAAGATTGAGCAAAAATCAAACAGTTGATAAAGATTTGCAATAAGAAATTGTAAAAGAGAAAGAATGTTGGAGATAAGTTTGATAACAATAGTTTCTATTTTGAAATATCTTTCTAAATATAAATTGTATTTTTGAGGATCCAATGAGAAACTTTACCGTGATTGTAACATACCACTCCCATAAAGCATAATCCCGGACATACTAGAGGATATTCGAGAACATACTCTATGAAAATGGTACATTAAGGAAATCAATCTAACTCATTAGAGGCATCAAACATATTATACGCATTCTAAAAGTTCATTTCTTCCTATTTCATTCACAAACATAAAAGTCACATTAGTCATTACAATTTAGAATCTACAAATAAATTATACAACATTTTTATGAGTTCAATCTTAGTAATAAAAATATGACATGAAATGGGATGCTAATATACAAGACTCTAACTAGACTTCTCAGATTTAGCTAATCAGACCTTTGAGTCATTCTCGTCCCCAAAATGCAAGTACTAGACTTCTACTATATCACTTTAATAGCTAGAACTCCCTTGAACCTAGAAAGCAACATTACAATTTTGATAAGTTTGTGAACTCCGTGAGTGATCCATCATCAATGTATTAACTCAAGTCAAATCACAAAACAAGTATATCAAATTTATTATATTTCCATAAGCATATCATGTAAGCTAACATTGCATATCACAACACATCCTCCATAACTAAAAATATAATTCACTATTTCAAAACAATTTAGTAATTCATTTCAATTCAATCATTTGATACATATAATGATGTATATGCAAATGTACATGTGTTTCCATTTTCATTTTGTTTCATTGTGATCAAGTACCTATTAACCTAATTTATTATCCCGTATCCATTGTGGATACTGAGTCCATGTTATCTAATCCTGAGGCTCTTTTTCGTAATCATGAGCACAAATCTCTTTTCTGCACATCGGTTACTCTGATCATAACTCTTTTATCTGATCATGCATTTCAATGTGATGAGATGCATTATTTCATATGCTATATTTTCATTTCGTTTCACTTTTGTGTACTTATGCCACATTTATCAAACTCCTCAGATCTAAGTCTAGCATTTATTAATCAGTTGTACACACGTTCCATATTAACATACCATTCATACAAAAGCACATATAAATGAGTTTACACATCTAAGTTAACTCACAGTATGCTCTAGAAAAATTATTGCCTTGATGTTTTGGCAATGTCTAGATGTTAATGATCACCTTGCATGTCTATTGTTATCCATTCACACATAGTTCATAAATCACTAATTTGTTTAATCATATGAATAAACAATCGTTCACATGTATATGTGTCATATTTCAATGTACGCTCAATTGACTTTCCGAGTATGTATTCTTATACAAATTTCTTGACCATTTATTATAGGTTGTTTGCAACTAGTTTGCAATCAGGTTTATACCTTAAGTAAGCTTGATTTACTCCAAATTCATCAATCATACATTCACCAAAATTTTTAGCAATATATATTCATACAATTTCTCAATTCTAATTCATAACTACCTCATATTCTTCAATGCTCATTTATTCTTGCCTAATACACATTACTTACATCCTTAAAATTATGTTTGCATTCATAAGAACACCTTTATTCCTTTATCCCATCAAATTTTCTAGATTTTGTTACATTGACACTAGAACAGTACATTCTTTAAGTTATGACATCAATTAACAATCTAAACTTATCAAGCTCTTAACCAATTAATCAAGAAACAATCTCGGTACATTCTAAGCCTTAATAAAGTCCAAATACACCAATTTAGAGTGACTTTTCCTCAAATAGTTCAACATGTAGACAAAACAGAAATTAACAATCCAGAACCAGGCCCATGATCGTGGAGGGCCATGCCACAATCATGACAGAAAGCAAGTAAACAGGCCACAATCGTGCATTGATGGCCACAATCATGCAATGTCTTTCTTCCCTTGATTCTACACGATTTTCACATACTTAAAGACATCACTACAACTCAAATTTTTCCAAAATTCATGTCCTTAAGCTACTTCATTTTATACTAGTCTAGCTTCTATATTGATTACATTAAATCTCACAAAATTCTGCTTATTTGTTTCATTACCATTCACTTTATACCATCATACATGTAGTTCTAACTTTTCCAGATTTGAAAACACTTCAATAACACTTATGTTGGCCCCCAATTTTTTTTCCTAATAAATAAGTATGTTTTACATCAATTATAAGATCTTTATGAAAGTTGTGGAGTTAATTATTATGTTGATATTAGAAAGATTATATAATATGGGTTGATTGAATTAAACTGTTAAAGTTATAAGGATGTTCAACGGTGCTTTTGGCAAGAAAATTAAGGATAAAGAACATAAGACATATAAGGAAGGGAAAAATGGACATTGTGCAATCGTTAAGGGTATAAAAGGATAGAAGATTTATTGTCTTGGATGAGAGAAGAAGCTAATTCGTGGATGAGAAGAGAGAGAAGCACAAAAAAGAGAAGAGAGAGAGAGTAAAAAGAGAAAACAAGCTAGGGTTTCAATTTTCTTAACCTTCAAGAGAGATTTTGAGGTTGTTCAAGAAGGGGAAAAAAAGAGAGGAAGAGAAGAGCTTCCATTTTAGCCAAGGATCTCTTCATTTGGTGAAGAACCAAGGGGATCAAAGAGGCTTATTTCAGTTAGATCACCTCACGGAGTACACATTAAAGATACAACAGGAAAGAATCTTGGATACCTCAGGTTGTTTGCAAAGAGAAGAGACATTTTGAGCAAGTCTTTAAGCAAGGAAATCAAGGTGGGTACATGTTTGTAATAGAGTAAATAAGCCACTATTTTTTTTCTTTAAATCAAAGAAGTTATTGATTTCAATTACATCGTAAGTGCTGCATTTATTATTCTTGAATGATTTGTGAAATTGTTATACGTTACTACATGAATTATATTGATGTTTGATGAAAAGACTTTGCAAATGATTTCTGAAAAGATACATGTTTATGGAATCAGTTTTCAAGAATGGTTTTGAAGATATATATTAAGTATATGAAAACCAAACTTTCGAAAAAGTGCCATTTTGGGCAACAAGTTTACAAGTCATGAATTATTTGTTATATGGGTTTGAGGTGGTCCCCTAAGTTCCGTCATGTGCACGTTGACCAAGTTATAGGCTTCTCCCACATGCTCGCTAGTGGCATGGAGCTCCTTCATGGACTCCCCTAAGTTTATGGCTACATAAGACCCTTATGGGAATTGTGTAGTACGTTTTGGTTTTGGATCCACCTAAACCATTTTGATGTGCTCATGTGCTTATGTTATGTTAGCAAGTTTGATGCATTCATGTTTTGTGACTTGTGGATTTTGGCTGAAAGCCTAGGAAACATATGTTCTATAAACTCAATGAAAATTTTCTATGACAAGAAAAATGGTTTCAAAAGTTTTTCTTATCTTTTAGTTATAAACTGTTACCCTCTTTTAGTTATAAACTGTTACCCACAAGTTTTCAAGCTCACCCCCTTTTTACCCCATCTTCAGGTGATAGCTAAGAGATCAAGTGATCAATAGCCTAAGGGAATTTCTCTAAATTTGCTTAATTTGTAATTTGAGTTGGTTTTGGGAATGCACAATGTTATAGTTGCATACCCAGTTTATTTGTTTAAAAATTATTATAATTTGAGACTTTGAGATGATGTTATAATGTGGTTTAGAATGCCATCAAATATTTGTAAAAGCTTTATTCTTTTGAGGTTAAGGAAATATGAATTGTGTATGGATGATATTGAGATGAATATCAGTTTGAACAGATAGTTTTGAGTAGAAATTGTGGATATATATATATACACATATACACACGTAAGCCTAAGTGAGATTCATGGGAAGGCAAGATAGGAATTATGATTAATCAAATATAGTTGGATATGATAAGACAAATAAGTTAAGTTTTGAGAGTTTCATGAAGTCAAATAGGTAGCTGAATGGTTGTGTTCAGAACATTCCAAGGTTACACCGTACAACAATTACAAGCCTTCCATAAGGTAAAATTTGTGTTATGACTTAAAGAAAAGAAAGTTGTCTTCCAGAAAGTTGTAGGTCTTTCTTTTAGCTTTCCAATGGTATATAATATGAAATTTTTGGACTTCTGGATCGAGAGTTATGGTCCTTAGAAAAGGAAATGCTTAGGAGTATAAAGATGTATCGTCTTTAAAGACGTATCATCTGTGATAACATCACATCATCTGTGATGATGTCATTATGTCTGTAAGGATGCAGTGCTTGTAAAGATGCATCTTCTTTAAAGATGTATCGTCTGTGATGAGGTCATATCATCTGTGAAGATGTCATTCATCTTAAGAGATGCATCGTCTGTAAAGATGTATCATATGTGATGACGTCATATTTTCTCTGATGCATCTTAAGAAATGCATCATCTGTAGAGTTGTATTGTCTGTAAAGACATATCATCTGTCATGATGTCATATCATCTATAGAGTTGTATCGTTTGTAAAAATGCTTCGTCTTAAGAGTTGCATCGACTTAAGTTGACTTTGCTTCATCTTAAGTTAATGCCGCTTCGTCTTAAGAGTTGAATTGTCTTAAGTTGACTTTGCTTCATCTTAAGTTGACTCCACTTCGTCTTAAAAGTTGCATTGTCTTAAGTTGACTTTACTTCGTCTTAAGTTGACTCTGTTTCATCTTAAGAGTTGCATCGTCTAAAGTTGACTTTGCTTCGTCTTAATTTGACTCCGCCTTGTCTTAAGAGTTGCATTGTCTTAAGTTGACTTTGCTTCATCTTAAGTTGACTCCGCTCTGTCTTAAGAGTTGCTTCATCTGCTTTGTTTCGTCTGCTTTATTTCATCTGCTTTGCTTCATCTGCTTTTCGCTTCATCTACTTTCCGCTTCGTCTGCTTTCTATTTCATCTGCTTTTTACTTCGTCTTCTTTGTTTTGTCTGATTTGCTTCGTTTTTTTTTGCTTCATCTACTTTCCTCTTCGTTTGCCTTCTGCTTCGTCTGCTTTCTGTTTCATCTACTTTTTGCTTCATCTGCTTTTTGCTTTGTCTGCCCTTTTTGCTTCGTCTGCTTTTTGCTTCGTCTGCTTTCTGCCTCTGTGACCTAAACTTCTCCTTCTGTACATTAGTCGTCTGACGCTATCGTCTAGTCCATTTTTGACCCTTTAGAGGATAAAATCTATCCTCAAGGCTTTCACAAAATTGCAGATCTTGAAGTTTTCTTTCGAACCCTCCAAGACTGAACTTGATTTAAAAACCCTAGAGTAAGTTATGCCTTTTGTCCGAAGATAGGTGCAATATGATTGAGATCAAAACCCTGTTTGATTCTTTCAACCCTAACTTCGTTATCCGACCTCCAAATGAGGTGAATCCTATGTCTAGATAAACTAGAGACATAGAGCTATCAAATGATGTGGAGGAATAGAACTTTTTTAACCCATCCTCTAAGATGTTCAATATCTGGATGGAAGTTGAGCATAGAATGTTTGCTTAAGTATAAGAAAGATTTGGAAGATAGGGCCTGATGCTATGGTATTAGAAATGAGGATGAACCGAGGATGACTAATGAGGGTTAAATGGGATAACTATGCATGGTATCAAGCACAAGTACACGGTTTATGACTTTAAATGTTTGGGCTCCAGAATCAGGGTCCAACAGTTATGGTATCAGAGCAAGAAGAGGAGTCGATGATGGTTAAGGAGATTTCATTGAAATAAGTTAAATGATTATGATTTCGCAAGAGTTGGTTTCCAGAAACAGTACCCAACCTTTATGTCATCTGAGTAAGAGTTAGGTTTCAAAAATGGGACCTAACAGATATGGTATTAAAGTGCCAGAATTAGGATTTTACGTGGGCATCTTTGGTAATATGTATCAAGTTACATGTGTTTTGACGTGTTTT
>JAOQMP010000002.1:18047567-18066974 GCA_027563575.1 Erythroxylum pedicellare
TTCCTACTTCAATTATGAATTATCACATTTGTTTTGTTTCATACTCACATAGAAATAAAAATTAAATTTAGTTTAAAAATTAATAGAAACAGAAAGAATTTTATCATTTTAAATTAAATTTACACTAATTTATTAAATAACATTATATAATTCAAACATTTAATAATAATGATATATGATATATCTAAAACTAAATCTAATTATTTGAGAAAATTTACCATCAAAGCAATAATTCAAGACTAAGAGTCATAATAGTTTGTTGGGAATTTATACCTCCCGAACTTAGAGAAATAATAATAACATAAGAGAATTTATATGAAAACTCCGAAATTGGAAAAAAAACTACGGGCACCAAGAAAAAAGTCTACTATGTGAAAAATTCTTAAAATCACATAATTTTTCCTCTTACCTAATCCCCCAATACACCCACAAGGAAATACCCAAAACAAACTCCCCAACTCTCACTTCAAAAGATGAATTTAACTATAGTCAAATTTGTCATAAAAATCTTTGACTTTGTATTAGTGCATTAACCAAGAAGGTAGCAACCTCCTTATATAGGTAAGAACCTTGTCCCAATTGTTTTCCTCAACCAATATGGGACAAACAAAGGAGCCAAAACTCAACAATCTCCACCTTGGCGAATTTGATTCATCCCACAACCACACTCCACCTCAATGAAGATCTCCTTAAAATAACATAACTCTCAATGTAGAGAATTATCGTGCTTCACAGCATCATGCTCCACCATAAAAGTATACTCACTCAGAATAAACCAATTCCAAGCCTTTTACTTTGGCACATGTTGAAAATAACCTTGCTGAAAAATAATGGTGCAACTCCCATGTTTGGCTTTCCTGGAAGTTCATCAGCCATCGATATAAATTCTACCACACACCTTGCATTAATGCCAAACCAATGCCCGTGTGCAAACTTGTGGACCCGCTAACAGTAACACATCCTCTATCATGGCAACTTTGGGATTAGCGGCATGCCATGAGAATGTACATGCCCCCTTCTTTTAGAGAGCAAGATCATCATCCATGGAGACAATGTTAGCGACATTGTCAGTCTCTCCATTAACTGGCTCAGAGCCTCTTGCAGAACCCGCTCCATCTCTCGGACAATTTTTTTTCACGTGCCCAGATTGTCCACACGTCTAACATATTACATTTTTCTTCATGGAGTTCTTCTTCCGATATCCAGCTACTACCAAAGCTGAGTTTTTAGGAACATTTCCACCACCCAGTCTTCTCTCTTCTGAAAAGAGTTTTCCAGTAACTTTGAAAAAAAAAAGCTATCTTCTCCTTCCCATGAATCAAAATTGGTTTCATGTGTTCATATAAAGGTGGAAGAGACTAGATGAGTCTCAAAGCTTGATCCTCATCATCTATACGAATTCCAATTGCCTCCAGTTCAGAGATGATTCCATTGAGAACACTTAAATGATCTGAAATTGTAATACCTTTCCTCATCTGCAGTGTATGAAACTGCTCCTTTAGGTACACCCGATTTGAGACGCTCTTTGTTTAATACAACTCCTCGAGCATTTCCTAGAGTTCCTTTGCTGTAGATATTCCATGCACATTCGTAAGGACATTCTTAGCCAAACACAATCGTATCCCACTTGCTGCTCTCAAATCTAAATCCTCTCAATCTTCATCGCTCATACTAGCTTTATCCGTACTGATATCAGGGATTGTCTGCCTTTCAATGCCTTGTGTAACCCTGACTGAATCAAAATGTCCCTGACTTACACTTGCCACAAGCCAAAATTGATTCTCCCATTGAATTTCTTCACCTCAAATCTAAGAGGATTCGAAGTCCTATTTCCTGACATTTTTCTTGTGCTCTTCTGCTTTGATGAATTTTACCGTAGAAATAAATAGTACACCAGAAAAGTTCCCAGGAAAGAGAGGTGGGTCACAACGGACACACTTAAATACCAAGTCTTTCTTTAGCCAAAACTTTCCTAGACATGTACTACCACACTACCACACCAAAACTCCACTGCACCAAATGAACCTTTCTCAAGAAAATCTTTTTTGATGTGGAAAATCAGTCAAAACTGCTACCACAGAGCATACTTAGAATTTTCAAGAAAAAACACATCTTAGCTCTAATACCAATTGTCAAAAATTTAGACCTCACGAACCCACACCTAAGGATATTTGATAGACAAAAATATCAGAAAATAATAACACAAGAGAATTTACGTGGAAACTCTCAAATCGCAGAAAAACCATGGGCACCAAGAAGAAAATCCACTATGTGAAAATTCCTACAATCATACAATTTCTCCTCTCACCCAATCCCCTAATACACCAACATACCCACAAAAAAATACACAAGACAAACTCTCCAACTCTCACCTCAAAAGAAGAATTAAACTAGAGTCATATTTGTCATACAAATCCTTGACTTTGTATTAGTGCATTAACTAAGGAGGTAACAACCTCCTTATATAGGTAAGAGCCTTGTCTCAATTGTTGTTCCTAACCAATATGGGACAACAAAGGAGCCAAACTCAATACAAATAGCAACCAAAATATATATTGCATCGTTGCGATGGACGTAGAAATGTAATATTCAGCGACGATACTTAGAAACTGTCGCAAAATGTGAACTTAGTGCAACAATTTATTTAGTTCATTGCCAATTGTTAGCAACGAGATTTTAAAGTGTCGCAGATTGTGTCACATATGGCGACCATTTATTAGATTCATCGCAATTGTGATAGCATGTTGCTATGATTATGATTTTCGTCGCAAAATGTATGTCTTTAAATATTTTCCATAAATTTTTAGGTCAATTTTGACGAATTTTTGTATGTGATAATATTGTTAAAATTAATAATATTTGGAAGATAGTTTGTTAATGCTAAGTGTACTTAAACATCATAGTTATAGTTAATTATAATTGACATTTTTATAATCTTATGGTGAATATATGTTTTGTTATCAAGATATTTTCAATGTTTAAAACATATTGTTGAAAAACACATGATAGGTTATTTAAAATATAAAAAGTAAATATATTTGGGACATTAAAATAATTTTGAACCACAAATTTTAAATTTAATAGGATAAAAATATCATAATGAATTTAAATAAGCAATTATTCTTAATTATTAGTATTTAATAACAGTAAAAAGTTATTAGTAAAAATTTGGAAATGGTATCTATATACTGTCTGGATATATGGTAAGTAGTACAAGATTTTAATTAGAAGTTTAACAATTCTTACATATATAAAACATCAACAATAATAACAACAATAGTACACAGCCTTAGCCCTAGCTAGTAGAGATGTTGTTTTAAAAATTCTTACATATAGAAAATAAATAAAATTTCAAGTTGATTCCATCGATAAAGATTTAAAATAATTATCTTTTTAGATTCCAAATGTCATGAGAATCGGTAAAGATAAATGAGTTCCCTATGTCTAGATTTCCAAGAAGGGTCTTTGCACGTTTGAAGTCACTAATTGAAATAGTGAAAAACATTCCCTCAGGTGTAAGACTATTGATACCCTCTTCCAACAGCTTCTTCACTATAGTTAAATTTCTAGATGATACAGTGAATGAGTCCCCAAAATTAGTATGGAAGACAAGTTGATTAGGTGAACTATTAGTATGATGCGTTTTACCTAAAACACAATCAATATAGAACTTAGATTCCTAGTTTAGTGAAACCGTTTAACGAAGCCAAGTTGGAACACAGGCATACTTGATTGAACAGACATAGTCATTGGAATTGATGAACTTTCCAAAACAACTGATTTCCTTAATCCTTTATAGACCATTGTGACATCGTCCACACCTCCATTTCCATTTATGTTCTCTTGAAGATTCAAGGAAGCTTAACACAAGTTATAGTATATACAACCAAATGTTCATATATATAATAAGTTCATAACAAGAAACGAGTTCTAGATAATAAGGAAAGTGAGGTAATTTAGATGATACTAAAAACCTTGAAGAAGAGGATCAATCATAAAACACAAACGGTTATTAGTGTATGAAGAGAGGATTTGTTTTGCATTGTTGTTTACTTCAGTAGGACAAATTTTCCACATTCCTTCCAACATAATGAATTTTCACCATCGGAAAACAGACACCATGTCGACATTCCTCGATGAATTATGATAAGAGTTATATTATGCAAAAGTGAATTTAGAATAAATTTACTATGTTCAATGAAATTTTAGATGATAAGTTAAAATACTACAGTTTAGTACTTATACATCTTCAACTTGCCTAATAAGATGAAAGTTACCCTTATTAAAACAAAAGTTATCCATTTACCCTTTACATCATATATAAATTTTAGAATTTAAAGTAGATTACAGATGACCATGTAATTGATGTAAAGAAATATAGTATTATCTATATAGGGTTATATTACTATTATTACAAAAAAGTTAAAAACTCTTTCAAACCTTTCATCAAATAGTTAGTAGGCTTTCTTGAAAGAAGTGTTAAAGGTATCAAAAAAGTCAACCCATTTACAAAATCATGTTCGAAACACAAAAACAAACATAACCTATATACCATATGGAGAAAAAAAGAACTCATAATAAACACCTAAATGTATAAGTAAAACAATACACAAGAAGGAGGGTTTGAAAAGTGAAAGTACTATAGTTTAGTGCTTGTATAATCTTCAATCGGTCACAATAAAGCATAGCAGTGAAAATTTACGCAGATAATCAAAACCATATCATAATAAACAGAGGGACAAAGAAGACACGAGAAGCATATCATAACAACTCAAAAATTAAAAGGAGAATAAAAAATTGACAATACATAAGGTGGACGACTTACTTAGACAGATGGACAATCAAAGATGACGACAACAGAATGGATGAAAATGATGAATAGTCGAAGAAAAGGATAGCTTCATCTTTGCCTTCAATTTTGTGATAATAACCTAGTAAGGAACGATGTTGTTTATTGTATAATAAAACAACGATGTTTGTTGTACAAAGCATAATGTTGTTTGTTAGACGATGAACAAAGATGAATGTTGAAGATGAAAACCAAAACAAAGTCATTTGTAGTTAACGTAAACAACACCGTTTTCAATAAAGTCAAAAGAAATATACCATTTAGTGAGGATTCATAAACCCGTCCCTAAATAGTTTGTCATTACCATTTGGTTTCACATTTGGGAAATATAATGATATAATTTATGTAAACTATATGTTATAGTATGAAAATTAATATAATAAAATGATAATTATTATTAAATAGAGTAATATATATATTACATACATAAGATATGAGAATATTTATACATAATGTAAAATTTCACAAAACATTACATTAGTTACATTACTTATTCGATATGTTATTGCTATTAAAAATTTTATTAAGTGTAACAAAACTGCATTTTATTATATATAATTTTTATAGTAATTTATGTTTATGATATAATAAAAAATTTAGCAAAAATCAGTGATCTAGTAAAAAAGTGTAGCATTGACGACATTTTCAAAGATTGGTCATCAAAAGTGAAAATTTTGCGATCGTTTGTGATATCGTCGCTAAATAGATGGACAAATTAAACGAAGCAAAATGTCATCATGTTTATACAAATGGAGACGATTTTTAAATGTGGTAGCGAAACGTGTGGTTTTGCCTCCGTGTGGGTTCTAATAAGAAGGTTTAAAGACTGGAACAAAGACAGCTGCAGTGACTAAGAAGAATGTCTTTTGTTTTTGAAGATGTATAATTGAGTTCGTTTTTAAGTTGTATCTGATAATATAAGACGGATTGTTTTTTTTAATATTTATAATAACCTTATTATAGGATGGATTATGTTTTGTGTGGCATTCATATATCCTCTTATGGGGTATTTGGGTGTTACATGATGTCTATTATTGTTTGACAGAATTGAGCCCAATGTGAATGACATTTGCTTTAACGTCCTTAGTACAAGATTAGGGTATATCAAAGATCTTGAGTACGACCTTAAGCCAATTGGTTCATCATCATCACAGCTAGCATATGAAGAAAAGTTAGATCATACTGAAGAAAATTACAACTTAATAAGAAAAATCAAACCGTACTGAAAAAGAGTTGACCAAGCTTGAAAAGATAGTCGAAAACAATTACTTGGGTCAAACTATGTAGGTAATAATGACGATGAGGAGTCTTAGTTTGTCCATAAATTTTTATCTTAAATTTTGTAATTAACAGTAATTACTTTTTATTTTTTTATAAAATGAAAATATTAAATTATGACACATTTTATTTTATTTTACTTAATTATTATTCAAATAATGTTACCAACAATAATTTAAAAATGTGACTTAGTTATAATTCAAACCATGTTAAGAATAATATCATGAATTAAAAATGTTATTAATAATTATAATCAAATGATAAATTGGTAATAAGAAAGTATAAATTAAAATACAAATTCATCACTAAAACTTTTTAGCTACAAATACAAAATTGTCACCAAATCTTTTTACCTATGTTTCCCAAAATGTCTCTAATAATATTTAGCTACGTTTTCAAAATCATATCTAACGATTTTCTACTACGCAACAAATCGTCGCTAAAAATTTTAACCTACGCCAATTCTAACAAAGTTAATTACCTTTAGCCATGAAAGTGAAACATCGCAATACATCATTTGCGACAATTTTGTTTCTCTTCACCTATTACTTTTTGCAACGAACGCATGATTATAGCAAAATCATTTGAGCGACGATTTGGAGAAAACATCATAAATAATTATTTGCTACTGGGCGTTTGCAACCATTTGTTTGACGAATTTTTAACATCACAAAAACTATTTTGAGATAGTATATTGTCTTTCTACAACGAAAATTTTCATCGCCAAAATCGTGCTCTCTTAATAGTGTATACTGATCTTATGTATCAATCCTAATTATGTCATCTTCCTTGACTTCTTATTTTGACTTAAAATAGAAAAAGATGAGAAGTCTAAATTTTGTACTAGTTTATTTGGTCTTATTATGATTGAGTTCAAATTAAAAACTTTTATCATTAAATATATTTAAACTTTTATAATATATTTAAAATCTATAATAATCTTTACATTATGACGTAATTTTGTTTATTCAAATTTTTTTTGAAATCTCTTATTTAGTTAAGTTTATTTAGAATTAAGCTCAAATTTGAATCTATAAATTTCAAACTCAAATTTGGACCTTAGGGATATGGCATGACCCAATACATTAACACCAATTAACGTTCCTAATTAATAATGAATAATATATTTCAAATTCCTTCTATTTCCATTTTGTTAAAATTTAAAACTTTGTTACTGTGGAAAAAATTAATATTATTGGTTAGTACTTTTAAGTTTTTCCAATTTTCTCAAAGTAAAATCACTTAAAATAGTCAAACAAGCCTGTCTCTTTTGCAATGATATATTAATAATATTAAAAAAACGTACAAGAAACTTACATTTCAGGTTGTATCTATATTTGTAAATAAATAGGTGAAGAAAACCTGGGAAGGTATAATGGTAGTTCAATACTTAAATTACACTTTGTTTAATAGATTGGTTAAAATCCAACCATTTGTTTGCAAGTCTAGAAGTGCATAATGCAAAATCTCGAAATGAACATTTGAAATCATTGTATGAATAAACATGAATGCCAAATTCATAAAAACAAATTTCATTCTAAGAAAGTTCACTAGCATTTGAGATTTAACTATATATGAGATATTTATGCCTTTTCTCAACCTCTTTGTAATTCCTTACTGAGTATTTTACAAATTGTGACTAACATCAGCTACAAATCCCCAACAAACCTAAGCCATTATTCCTTCGATTCATATTGCTACTCCAGTACCTATTCCACATAGATGATAAGACCATATGAGGATGAATTTCCTCTCCTAGACAAACTTATAGATGATAATGATAAGGTTATCTCCATCCTTACATTCATGCTATAGGAATAATTTCTCATGGTACTCTTGTATCTAATCTCATTGATGAAGTACTCAACTGGTATACTGATAATTATGTTTCCCAAAATAAAGTTCTTCACCAAATTGGCACTAAGTTTGATGGTCTTAACTGCTAAACACAAGCTACTTAAAAACGGGTAGAAATTATGTCTTGTCAAATCTAGAAGTTATATACATCTTTAAAAGATCAAATGGTTCAAATTGATGTTGATCTTGGAAGATATATTGAAACATAGTATTTGGACCTAATTTCACAATCAAAAAGCAAGAACTTTAAAGATTTATAAAAGTACTTCACAAAATGGAGGCAAATATGTAGATAGAACAATCTAAGACTGTTTGTGGAGCTTATACCACAATCTTTCCTGTTATCCAACTCATTGATTAAACCTCAACCTATCCTAAAGTTGTTGGTTATGAAAGGGTATTTAAAATGAATTATCCTTTAATTAGGCAACATGTTCATCCTACCAAGAAACTCAAATCCACAAAAACCACAAAGCCTAAAACTGAAAAGAAATATGATTTGTCACCCTTGTACACTAAGCTTATTGATCCTCGAAAAAAACATTTACAAATTAAAAATCCACCTTATTTACCACCACCTAAAACCTAACCTATTTCGACTACTAGAAAAGATAAAGTTCCTCAAAAAGAGTTTATTGCAACTTTTAAATAAACTCTTAAACTAGTTTTTGTCTCAAATGAATATGAAAGTCAATGATTAGTATCTAAAGACTGAAAGCCTTCTGAACAATTTGCAAATTTGTTAGAATTAGCCTAGACCATGATGACTATGCCTAACACATCTTAACCAACTAAGGTTGAACCAAATATTAGTGAAGCTGATTCTATAAGGATTGAACCAATTAAACCTTCACCACTACCAATACAAGTACCACCAATCAAACCTACTTCAGGAGGGTTTTCTTTTGATGATCTACCACCTAAAAAATGGAGAGACCATCTCCATAAATATGGAGCTTAGATCGATTTACTGTTGTCTCAACCAGAAAACCCTTTACAAGATATCTTATTTAAGTTTACCTTCATTTTACTAGTACTTTATGAAAATGGTGGAAAAATCTAGATGATTATTGCAAACTTCAGTATATTCAAATAACATTTGTAAGAATTCTTCTTGAAGTTATCCATAAAGAATTCATTAGAGATTTTTAGGTCAATGATAAGAAAATTAGGAAAGAATATTTTGAAATGAAGTGTTGTTTACTAGATATAAGAGATCTACATAAACATTTCCAATGTATGACAAAAGATATTATCTACTTAGTGGTTTTAATGATGTCAATCTTCATTATATATTCATCTAATCTTTTATAGAAGAATTATAACCTGAACTTCAAATGACCATTGTAGCTCTATGAAGAAATGTGAGATAAATATCTCTTAGTGAGGTCTATTAACTCACCTTAGCTTCTCTTGATAAACTTTATGATTAATAAGCATTTTTCAAGAACATGATTAAAGGTGGTCCTATTTTGAAAAAGGCTTGCAAGAAGCCTTATCTTAATATCAAATACAAGGACAAAAAGATTGTTAATGTCATCTCAAAAAGAGATATCATCATAAGCAATTATCTTACAATAAGTCTAAAAGATCCCATATTTACAATAAAATAGACCTTTTAGAAGAAATAAATGGCATAGATTTGTTCGTTTCTTTAAACGAAGAGCTCCTTATCCTAAAAAGGCATATCATTGTTTTATTTATGGCAAGCTAGGATATTATGCTCGAAAATGTGATAACAAAACAAAAAAAATTGAAATCGATGGAATCTATTGAGGCTACGATGACTATTTATGACTAAGGCTACTCACGCCAACATGAATCCTGATGATTTAAAGTTAGCACAAGAGGAGAGCTATCTTACTTCAACAAGGATTAATCGAGCCTACAAAATCATATTAGGCTTGTTAAACATTCTATATAAACAAGAGCGATGAACAAAAACGAGGGAAAAAGAGGTTGTGATAGATTAAAAACCTTTTAATGCATTCATTTAAAATGACAATTTTCCATTTCTAAAGATCAAAACCATGTCATATTTCTAAAGGAAGCAAAAATCTTTTCAAATTTTGACTTGATAGCAGGTTTTTGCAATTGGGAATAGATCTACAAAAGAGGTACAACATAGATTTTTGCATTCCTAATGCTCAATATCAATGGACTGCTATACCGTTTGGATATAAAATTGCTATTTCACTATTTCAAAGGGCCATGACAAACATCTATGAGCCCATTCTTGCCAGTACCTTGATCTACATTAATGACATCCTATTATATTCCAAGACCCGTAAAGACCATAAGGTACTAATCTAATCAAATTTGGATATCACAAAGTAATATGGGATCATACTCTCAGTCAAGAAAAACCATATAGGAATAAACCAAATAGAATTTTTGAGTATAAATTTTCATGATTGATTTTGTCAGCTTGACCCACATATAGCCAATAAACTATTACATTTTTTTGATGATAATCCCAACATAAGAAAATTAAACAATTCCTTATAATTGTTAACTACATTAAAGATTTCATCCCACATGTGGCTAATTATAAAAGTTCCTTATCCAATTTTCTGAGAAAAATCCACCACCATAGAGTAGAGATCAAACCAAGGATGTCCAGTACTTAAAGCAAGTCAATCATCATCTAAGCCTTTGAAGGATTCCTAACAAAGTTCAAACATATCCTTTAGACATATGCTAGTGACCATTATTTGAGTGCCATCTTGATTAAAGAGATTGATGGGAAATAATATTATTGTGGCCATACTAGTGGTTAGTTTAAGGAATTAGAAAAGCACTGCCATACCATCTACAAGGAATTCTTGGCCGTGAAAAAAGGCATTAAAAATTTTAATTTTCACTTCATTCATACCATTTATAGTGTAAATTAATAACATGTCCTTTCAAAAGATTCTTGAACCTAACAAGAAGATATTGCCTGACAACCAATTGTTTCATTGGTATGATTAGTTCTCTTGCTATAGATTCATAGTTCTCCATATTCCTCTTTCCCATCTTAAGAAAACCAAACCCTTTATCCTTCCATTTATAGATTTTTCCTTTTATACCAGAATCAAGAAATCCTTCCCTCTAATCACCAAAAATCCTCCACAAACACCAGATGAAATTGTTATTTTCCTTCACAAAAGCCTTTTTTAGTACCTTTATCTTATTCTCACTACTTTGAAAATTCCTTCATAACCTCTTCATTTTGATACCCTGACACCCTATTGTACCCTTAACCATATCTATAATACCTTTGCTAAGCAAAATATATGGCATCTTTGGGCTCTGTCTGCCTTCTGTGTCTATCTAATTGCTCTATCTCTATTGCATATTTATAAACATCTCAAAAATCCTGCCAATTAAAGTTCTCTCTTATGGACATTCTTAAAATGGTTCCAACCATTGGCTAAGTAGCATATCCAATTACAATAAATCCTCAACATTATCAATTGTGGAGCATTCCCTTGTCTGAACAAAACACACCATCCTCTTCATAGTCCACTATCCTTATAGCCTAGCTAGAATTGGATATGTCTACGCCATTAACCATTTGCAAATATGAAAAACCTCCATTTAATGGACTAAAGATTAGGAAAACATAACGCCTGATTTATATCAATTTTTAAATCACTTGAATTGTCATCCCAAATTCACTAAGCTAACTACTTATACATCTTTGGGTCTATACCTTAATGACTTTGCCCTTTCAGAGCCCATTTCATTATCTGATCAATGTTGGACTTTATTTGATCAATTTTCTCATATGAGATTTAGTGTCATGGCAGGTGAATTGTCATATCCACCATACTTCAAGCCTAAGAAAAATTTTGAAATTAAAGAAAGCTCCACTACTCAAAAGCTTGACGAAGAGCCTAAACTTCCTATATATTTTCAAGATGTGTAAGATCCCTGGCCTCTAGCTTGGACTGATGCAGAAATAGTTCATTTCATTAAAGAAATGGAAAAGATGGATGATGATATGTTTGTTTTTAATGACAAAAATGGACCCCGATCTTTCTCTGCACCACCTTGTTGAAAGATTCCATCTTATCTCATAGGAATATTATTAGGGCCCCATGTTTCCGAACAATTTTTACTTTTACTATGCATTTTTGTTTTTAGTTTACATTATTGTACCATGTGGGCCGTTTGTATATTTAATAATTATTTTTCTTGTTCTCCCTTGCTTGGTCTATAAAAGTACGGCTTCTCTTCCTTTGTAGACACCCAATTTTATCAATAAGATGAAGAGTGTTTTCTATCTTTTTTGGGAAAATGAAAGAATTGATTAGATTACTCTAGCTAAAAATATAACAATATTATATTATTTCACACCAACTATGGATTTCTAGCTAACTAGGTGCATCTAAAACTGCAAGGTATAGAGAATGAAATTTAATTGCAATTCACAACAACTATAAAACAAAAACAGGAGTTATAACTGCCAATTAGTTCTTATATTTACAGTAAGGAGAGAGGCAACATTGTTAGCTACCATTGTCGCTATAATCCAGTTCACAATATTCTCAGTTAGTTGGAACTTATCAAGCTGGTAGAGTCAACAATTGTGTTCTTTCCATATCATATATATCGAAGTGATGAATGCTAATTTATGAAGGACTACATTCTCTTTGTTCGGTTTGGAGAGGTTAATGAATATATTCAAGGTCTGCTTCCACTCAAATGAAAGATTCACCATGTCCATCATGTATTGTATTCTACTCCATATGGCTTTAGTGTATTCATAACAGAAAAATAGGCGATCTCGATCCTCATCAACATTACGACATAATAAGCATGAAGTTTTCTCTATCCTGAAAGCTTGATTCTTAAGTAATGTAGCAATAGTCATACAAAAAGACAAGTATATTCTAAACTTGCCTCTTTATAAGGATTTTGTGTATTAGAAAGTCTTAGAATATAGATTACGTTTGAGGTCCAAGTCATATAGGAAAAGATTGGTTAGTTTAGATTTCTAAAAGACATGCTTTGAGAATAGTCGCCTTGAAAGAAAAGAAGGATTTGTGTCTCAGCCAACATATCTAAAATCTAAGCTATAGTCAATCTTTGCTTTTTTATAAAAATCTATTCTATAAACTGCTTGACTAGTATATATGCTCGAAACCAATGGTATAGCTTTTTTGAGGCTTATTGGTGAAATATGCTTCAAGCCTAGGAGTCATAGTGAGATGGGTCTTTCATGATTCTTATGGTCAAAAAAAGTCATGTTCCTTGGGTTTTTATTATCCTTGTGTGCTATCTGACCAAGAGTTGCTCGAATCACAACTTTAAAATGTTTAAAATGTCTAAAATATTTTATTTTGGATTATAAGCAAGTTATATGGATAAATAAAAACACCGAGTTCCTTTTTTCGGATAAAGTGGATAAGATAAAATTGTGTATATTCCAAAATTTTTTAAAAATTTTGTTTGACCTAAATTATACGAAAATTTTTTAATTTAATAAAAAATTATTATATTATAATTTAGTAATATGATACTCTCTTTTTGATATAGTTTATGACCTAATATCCAAAAAAAGATACTGAGTCTAACGAGTGAAAAAGACAGCTTTGTAATTGTTAAAATTATCCTACGTTTTTAATTGTTGATCCCACTCATTTATTATCCACGTTCCACCACTGACTCAAGTACTTGTAATGCGATTCCCATTGTCATAGTAAGTCCTCGTTAGAATTTGCATGTTGAGCAACCATATACATAAAATTCATATGAAATACTACCATTAGATTAGATGGGATATGCGTATAAGAAAATGGTCAAGAGAATCTATTTGACTTGAACGGACTAGTGAATGGAGCTATGAATCACTCATACTTATTTCTATATTATATGACCACTTATTAGTAAACAGTTATTGAATTGGTAATACTATGATGTGATAGGTTAGAGTTGGAATAATGTGGTGATGGTTGTGCAAATCTATCATTCTCTTTCTCCATCTCTCTGAAGCCAAGAACACACAATCTCTCGTATGAAATGAGAAGGAAAGCATTGTCATGGATACTATCCAAGTAGGGTCGCTTCCTAAAAGAGCATAAAATGAGTCAAAGATATAAGAAGTTAAGAACATATACGCAGAGTGACGTCCTCCCTAAACAACTATTCAGCTGTAATAAAATAAGTGAACAAATGTTTGAGCTACATATCTGGCATCATCATCCACCATTACCCTTATCCCCACCACCTTGCCTGGCCTTCCCACCACATTCTTATTTTCCCTTACATAAACATTATACTCAGAAAGACAAAGCTTTTCTTTTATTTGTTCCAAATTAAAAATCAACGCTTCCCCGTTTAAAATTCCAAAAGACAATGTCTCTATTATCAAAAAGTGTGATTAAGATTGTCATGATACGGACCTTCTTGTCCTTTGTTAAAATTGACGGTTCAAGTGGCAGTCCATTATTGCATAATCTAAGTAATGACTCGTGTAACATTAGTGACTATAATAACATAATATGGAATCACTGATTAATCCCTACCTCAAACTTTCTTTACAGAATTGATAAGTTAGATTTTATCAGTTGGGTCTACTTTAGCATCTCGGATAAGTGCAGACATAATAAATTGGCTTTTCTGGTGCTAATCAACGCATGCTTTGTGGATTTCACCAAATCAAATCTATCATTTATTGAAGTCAACGGTCGTTCATATTGGTAATTAGGTTTAGATTAACATGAACTTGAAGTCATCAACTTAAACTTTGTTAGAAAAGTTAACCTTATCGCTGAAAAAAAAAAAGTTTGGTTCGGTGACATTTCCGTTTAGAAAACATAAGATCTGTACATGTGGCAATGGCATATATGTGAAAAATAGACTCCTGATAGTCTGCAACTTTTAAGGCTAAGGTAGTGTATGCGCGACTAATGTGGCTGTACGGGATTTGAGAACAATTGGACGTAACGAGCATTTGCTTAAGTTACCAAGTGTGGCATAAATAAGCTCTAAGTTTAATTTGTGAAGCATTTGGTAAGTTTGTAAAGGTCACATCTGTACTAAGAACATCAAACTTACGTTACTTAGCTTTCTCGTTTACAATGCTTTCTTTTCTATTAATAAGATTTTGCACGCAAGGAAAATGGATTTGGTTGATCAAGTTATGTCCATAACCCAAAATAATAATTAAAAAAGAAGGATAGTGATCTATATATCAAGACCTAAAGTTTTCTCTTAAAACTTGGTGGGCCGTAGCCAGGAATTAATTTCCGAAAATTAGTTGGAAAATCATTTCAAGTTCACAATTTTGGTGCAGTATCATGTAATCGATGCAAATTGTTCAATCCGCGAAAATTCCTTAAAAGCTGAGAGAATAAAACCGGAAAGAAACCTAGAAAAGAATTTAGCATAAAGGTTACCGATGAAGCTCCATAATCATGTGGAAACTTGTTATGTTAATGAGATCAAGGATGGAGAAGCTTGTTTTCTGTTTCATTTAGTGGGCGATATTTATTATCATAAATTATAATCATAATCATAATTTTGTCCGTTATCAAGTAATTAGAATATATTAAGACTCTTGTATTATTGAAGATTTCAACTTAAATCATATATATTGTATCAATAAAATTGTTCTTTATTAATATCAAACTTATAGGGGGGGAAAAAACTAAATGGCGATGCAATAATGTTTTATATAATATAAGTAATAGTATCTACTCACTAATCTTTGTAATTAAAACACATGCACTCAAATCTTCAATGTTCAATTTTAAAACACTAAATTAGTCAGAGTGTGCAAACCGGTGATTAGTATCTCACTTCACTATTAAACTATACAAGGAGTTTGACATTTTAATGCCTTGAAGATTATACCAAAAAGTAAGTTTAATTAGCAAGAATAAGTCACGGTATAGGATTTTTTTTCTTTTTGAAAAAGGAAAAATATCACTAGAAAAATCCCATAAGGGGTGTAATGCAATGTTGAAAGAACTGTACAAGGAACCAAATCATCCGAGGGGCTGACATCCATCCGTTGCAATCTGCAACTCACTCTATCAAGCCTACTTAACAAACAAAAATCAGACGTCCGAGTGTCGACAACAGCAAGAACCAACCATAAGGGGTATTGTTGATTTCATTATAGTAGCATCTACCTCTATATTAATGAACAATAACATCCTACAAATAAAATTGATATTTTACAGTATGTTTGACTTCGTCTCATCCCAATCTTCCTGAGTATTATTCAATCCTGGTAGATAATTACAACAACGGGGTTCGGAATAAGATTGAATGAAAATTAAATCCTAAATTTGATATGAATGTGGACATCGTTTGCTAAGATCATACAATCCATCAAGCAATCTTAAGAGTATCTTACTCCAACTCATTAGTGGGACTTCCATTATTTCTTACTTGCGTTGAGTGCCACTTTTTTCTTGGGCTTTAAGGACTAAATTACCTAACCAAAGACAAGATATATTGACGGATTTAGGACCAAGCACTGGTGGGGTCAAAGGTTTTTCTCATATGAATAATTAATGATATTATATAAAATCTTATTGCTCAATTTTAATATTTAAATGAAAAACATTTCACAAATGTCTACCGGTATCATTGTAAACTTTTAACTTTTAAGGAGATAACTATAGATTTTAAAATTAATTGTTTTACTTAAATTGATAAAAATTTTAAACGCAGTATTTAAATTCTTAATTCACTTCTTATTCATTGACACAATTAGTTTTGTAAGACAAAATAGAGTCAATTTTAAAGATTTAACATTAGATAGATACATTATTATATCCTAAACTTGAAGGGGCAACTGCCTCTCTAATCTGAAATTGACGCTGTCACTATATAGATGTATATCAAGAAGAAAAAAGGAAAATATATAGTTGACGAAGATAAGTATAATGTGAAGGCTAGACGGTGCATATATTTCCCAATAATGGGAGAACATTTGCTTGGCTTAACTTGTCATTGAAATGACAATCAGATTCAGAAAACAAGGTTATTGTTTCAATCCTAATTGCGGCTCTAAGGTTCCACCTCCTTATCCCATCCTATCTCTTTTTTTTTTTTTTTGAAAACTTACCTCATCCTATCTTTTGCTGCTGCTTTTCAAACGCCAAAACTCAATCTATTCTTTGTTGTTAAAAAAAAGTATTCCATTTACTTTGAAGAAATCTTACTTATGATTGGATATCCAGTCCATATTGGATCATTCTTATTAGTAACCAAGAGTATCTATAGAAATGAGGAAGTAAATAAGTGCTACTTAGCTGCAGACGTCATCAATTAGATCAGGGCCATTATGACAGCTATATTTTGATCAGTAAGCTCTATCTACATGAATAAAAACTAGATGAAATTTATAACATTTGTTGTTACTTTTCATGTGCTTTTGTAATTTGTTTTATTTGTGAACTCATTGTAATGTTGAGATAACTTTGCTATAGTTAATACAAACCTTATTCAATTTTCAAAAAAAGAAAAAGAGAACCCATTCAATTTAATAGCTTATTCTAAAATTTCATGACTACTTAATATCTTACCATTTTCATGTAAACTAGAGGATTATTAAGATACTTGTGTGTCTAAATATAATAATGTTGTGTATCAAATAAAAAGCAATGAACTTTTCTTTTGCATTAAAAAGTTTCTTTCGAAAGAAGCTAATTTTAAGCTTCCTCTTTTACTGAGTCACTATTTTTCATTAGGAAAATTCTCATATATCAAAAACTAATAATGAAGATATTCTTACTTACGTATTATATGCTTTGATCTCTTTGAGGAAGTATGTTAGTTTATTTGATTTTTCTATAGCCTGGAACCCTAATCACCTTACAAAGGCATGTGTAAACTATTAAAAATCTTAGAAGATCTTTGAATTAATCACACAAGATTTCTATCCAATGAAATGGCACATTTATTTTACTATATGATGTTCTAAAGACCAAATGGTTTTATTGGAGATTAATACAAAGAGATCCTACCAATATCCTAAAGAACCAATTTATTTAACTTATAAGATTTTGCTTTGGAAGACAAGATCTTAGAAATAATAGTTCTTTTGTATGTCTAATAAGACTAGTCTTTATATTCAGGTACTGTAGGGCTATTTATTAATTGACTGAAGAAATGGTTGATGAAAAATAAACATGAAATCATAGATTAATTTCATAAATTAATCAATACAATTGATTAACCATAGGATTGCAACATGCTATATTCAATAATTGTATGAACAAATACCTGAAAATTGAGGAACAATTGAATCCATTATTATTTTTTATGAAGCAGAGTGACAGATATATAGAGGATTAACTATTGTTATTACAAATCCTGATTAGAAAACCCGTACAATTCTTAATGTGACGACTGTATTTAAGGTTGGCTAGCAGTAGGGCCTCCTGTGCACTACAAAACATAGGTCAAGCCTACCCATCATAGCAAGCCCATAAACACAGACCTAATGACACGTTTAAGAAAGGATTACCAAGCCTATTTATCTTGACATATAATTAATTAGGGTTTGTACAAAATTTTGTTTATTATGCTAGTCCACAAAATTAATGATAAAATTCTATCAATCTCCCACTTGGACAGCATAACCAACATTAATGAACAACAGAAACAAATCCTCAAATTAATATAACAATATGTGGACACAATAGGATGTCAAAGTTGAGCCAACAATCTCTCAATCATAAGTACAAAATGAGGTTACAAGTACCTCAATAGTATAGAAATCAGACCCGATAGGAGTACTAATAACATATATGCAAGATACCCATACCTCAATGACCTAAACAAAATGTGTCATTAGGAAATGTAATGGTGATCCGTTTGTGCAAGTCCAAAGAAAATGGCCCAAGCATTAACCTAAGATGCCAACTGAGATTTATATAAAATATCTCATAACAACAAAATGAGACTGGGTACAAAATGTCATATATATACAAACATTTAAACATATCTGCACAATATATCAATAAAGTATTATAAGCAAAAGTCTTTAGATTGAATAACAAAATAGTCAAATACAATGTTGCTATCAAAATTAACATATAAGACAAACTCCCACTAATCCAAGGCATCAAAAGATCTAAATAGACCCGTACGGGTTACATGACTCACAAAAGCCTTAACAGCCAAGCATTTGGTTAGAGGATCTTCCACCATAAGATCGATGGGTATATGCTATATATGGGTCTAAAACTCCATAACCTTCTCTCTAACAAACATATACTTTGTATCACAATGCTTCGAACGCTTAGAGTTCTTGCATATTTGAGAGAAGCCCACCACAACAGAGTTATCACAGTATATGATTAGAGGTCTGGAAACACTCTTCACAAGATGAAGCTTAGAAATGAAATTCCTCAACCATATTGCCTGTCGAGTAGCTTCATAACAAGCCACATACTCTGCCTCCATAGTTGAAG
>JAOQMP010000002.1:18067074-18079494 GCA_027563575.1 Erythroxylum pedicellare
ACCTGGTTCGCGACCCAGTTTTGAAAATAACCATATCTTGCTCGATTTTGATCTGTTTTCAACGAAATTAGTGTCATTAGATTCAGAATTTAACGATCTATTAAACTCTTAATCAATTTCATGAAAAAAGTTACTTAATAGGTTTGGAAAAAATTTGAAAGAAACAGTTTTCTGAAAAAAAGAATTGTTTGTTTTCAGGTTCTGGGGTTTTAAAGAACAAACAGAAAATTCAACATACTTACCACACGATTTGACACGAAATTGAAACAAATCAGCAACAACAAAACTAATTTCACAAAAAAATTAACAAAATAAAAAATCCCCAAATTCCATTAAATTAATATCCAAAAAAATATGCAAAATTAGCAGTCATAATTAGGATTAATTGGCTCTGATACCACTTAAAGAAAAATAAACATGAAATCATAGATTAATTTCATAAATTAATCAATAGAATTGATTAACCCTATGATTGTATTAACTACTCTATTCCAAACCTTGATTAAAAAACCCGTACAGTTCTCAATAGGGAGACTGTATTTAAGATTGGCTAGCAGTAGGGCCTCATGTGCACTACAAAACATGGTTAAGCTTACTCATCATAGCAAGCCCATGAATTCAGGCCCAATGACACGTTTAAGAGAGAATTACTAAGCCCAATTATCTTGACGTATAATTAATTGGGGTTTGTACAAAATTATATTTATTATGCTAGTCCACAAAATGAATGATAAAATTCTATCAGTGGGATCTAAGAGCATGACTAATAAAATGAGTTAGCCAGTTAGGCTAGCAGTTGTATTTCTCACATTTGTTCAATGATTGAAAAACTAACTCAATTCGTTTAGTTCAACTGTAAAAACTTTGAACTGTTCAATTTACTGGTTCGGTTTATCTTAATAACCTTTGTTAATTGATTTATTAATCGACCAACTAGTTTTCAAAAACTATTCAATATTTATAAACTGGCCAATTTTTATTTGATATCTCACTCTTCAATTAAACTCTAATATCTTCAATACAAAAAAATAGTCCTTTTTTAATCATATTTTAAGTTCTTTAGTTTTGTTCAATATTTATTGTATATCAATTTTATGACAATTTAAACTTTTAAGCCTCTTATCTTGCTAGTTTAATTTTTGATAATATTTTTAAAACATTGTATTTATTTATGAACTTGAGAAATATGCCCCAAAAAATGATATCTAAATAAAAGAATAAAAATAATAAATTATGAAGTTTGATAATATGCTTGCATCTTTAAAAGTAAAATGAATATCTTTTAAATTTCATTTAAACAGAACTTTCTCTCTCTCTCTCTCTCTCTCTCTCGCACACACACACACAGATATATATCCAAATTCGATGCAAAATTACTTTTCCCATCAAGATAATTTTCCCATCAGACTTATAACCCAAGTTCAAGAGATCACCCGAACTTAAATTATGGAGGGAATAGGCAGCAAAACCACTTTCTACGTAAGCTACAAGGTGCATAAAAATTTAAACCTAGACCACATGCCTTCTCCTCTAACTCAGGTACATCATTAGAGGATATGGTTAATTCTCTTGCTACTAACATTTTTCAATTCTAGTAGGATGTAAAACAGTTTAAGTAAGAGACTAGGTCTAAAATTCGAAATTTAGAAAACCAAGTAAGTCCAATGGTTATTATTATTAGTTGTTTAGAAGCTTAAAGTGAAAGAAAATTGCCATTGCAACCTAAGATACACCTGAAGAATGTTAGTGCAATCACCCTGAGAAGTAATAGGAAGGTTAAAGGCTTAAAGAGGACTACATAAAGGATGGCCAATGAAGATAAAATTGAGGAGTTTTAAGAAGAAAGTGATAACTCTTCTCTTTCAAAGATAAATCCTAACCCTCCAAATATGGTTAAAACTAACCTTTCACTTTTCTGCAGAAGTATAGCAAACTCAAACAAAGAGCTAGGGATAAAGATATTTAGAAGACTTTTTTAGAAGGTTGAAGTGAATATACCATTTTAGATGCAATCAAGTAGGTTTCAAAGTACGCAAAATTCTTGAAGGAATTATGTACCAAAAAGAAAAAGTTGAGACGTAATGAAATGATTAGGATGGTTCCAAATGTTTCTATGATCTTTAAAAAGAAACTACCTCCTAAATGTAAGAAACTAGACATGTTTACCATTCCTTGTAAGATTGGCACCACCATAATTAAATGAGCCATGTTAGATTTAGAAGCATCAATTAATGTTATACCTCATTCCATTATGCTTCTTTAAATTAGGCCTCATTGAAAGAAACTTGTATTATCATATAATTGGTTAATTGCACTAACGTTTATCCAAATGGGGTGATTAAGGATGTGCTTATACATGTTAACGAACTAATATTTCTAACATATTTTTATATGATAGATATGAATAATGAAACATCTTATAATCATATACCTATCTCACAAGGGAGACTATTCCTCAACACGACCCAAACTAAGATAGATGTTCATTAGGGCACCCTTTTTTAAATATTTTTGATGCCATAGAACACCCCCAAGACGGCCATTCTACTTTTGCAATTGATGTGATTGTCCATTTAGCATAGGAAGCATTTAAGTGGAAGTGTAGAGATAAATTGGAAGCAATTATGACTTAGGAGAAGACTAAAGTTGCCCATGATAAGATGATTTTGAAGAAATGTTCCATTGATGGCCAAAAACTGATTCTTTATTATTCTAAACTTAAATTATTTCTAGGTAGTTGCAGTCTCGTTGGGTCAGTCGATTGGCAGTTTCTAATGTTTCTCCATGTAGTGCAGAAAAGATTAAGAGATTTAAAACAAGTAAGATACTTCAAATGAATGTTCATCACCTAAAGTCATCCCATGAAGAATTTCAAGTAGATAATGCAGAGGTGGTGATCAGGAGTTTGATTTGTTTAAGTTTTAATAAATACCCTCAATAATCTACAAGCGCACGATTCATTAGCGTAGTACCTAAGGTCTCAATCTTATGAGGTGGGGTAATCTAATCCCAAAATCGAAGGTCAGAACAAATTACAAAAATTTACATAATAACGAAACTAAAATGAGAATTCAATTCAATCAATCAAATTAAGAATCAATAACAAAAATATTAATAATTCAGTAGTTGTAACACACACCCAAGAATTAACTTAAGGGAATTACCAATTGAGAGAAAGGAAATTTTACCTATCCTTAATGCTAACCTAATTGATTATGAATTACCAAATTGTTAGTTCTAGACGATAATAGGGTTGATTACTCTTTCTCAAGTTATAACCATTAACCCTAAATTATAAATACTAATCAGATTGTAGAAGTTGCAATCTCTTAATTAACAACATATCCAAAACCTTAATTGGTTTTGAAGTTTTCTAATAAACTATCGAAAAACTATGCAAGATCTCTCTTCACACAATTTACCAATTTGATTTAATTATTTTTCTATTAAAATCACCTAACTCTCATTACCATAACTTAATTATTTTTCATTCGATTCACCCTCTCAGTTTACTATCGAATTATGCACTTGCAGAATTAAACCACAACAATCCAACAAACTTATAAACGTTCAGATTTCATTAATTTAAAGATAAAACTCCAAAGGTGAGCTTAGAACATCTTAACATTCAAAAATCCTATTTTCAAACTGCTATTCCCAATTATATACAATAAAAAATTAAAAATAAATAGGAAGTACGATCTAAACAGATTATAGGAGGCAGCGATGTCGACAAACTCCTGATCTAAGAAGTATGTCGAGTCAGCTTCCTCTCCACTTCTCTCTTCCTTCTTCTTTTTCTCAATCTCTTAATGAATTCTCTCTAGGGTTTCTCAAAAGTGACTGATGTAAAAGCTCTCTCTCCCTCTTAGTCTTGTTTGTTAAATATGCTTTGTGTTTTGAGCAGCCCTAGGGTTTTTTTTGGGGATCTGAAAGGTCCTAAAGATCCCTCGGAACTTGACATTTTTAAGTGTCTGCATGTTTTCCTGACACAGACCAAAATCGTGGGCCATATTCGAGCTTTCTATCACGATTGTAGGCCACATTTGAGCCATCTGACACAATTGTAGGCCATGTCCTAGGCTTCTGTCATGATCCCGAATGTCTCTGAAACTTCTTCATTTTTTGATGTTGACCTTGAAACACTAAGAAACACATTAAGATACCTTAAAAACATAATATTTAAGCTTAAAGACTTGTACTATCCCACAAAAATACTTAAATACAAATTATTAACAAATTAACACAATTCTAACCTAAACACATACTAAATGATTGAATTAACAATTAAATACATATTAAACTGAGCCCTAAAAAATGATGCAATTTACACTTATCAACATCCTTACACTTAAACGTTTGCTTGTCCTCGAGCAAACAAAACAACAAACACACAAAATCACAAAGCATATAATGCAAAAATGAGATAATGACTTCAACTTCATCAAATAAATTTAACTTTAAACACAATCATTCAAGTTATTTCAATTCATTAACATGCAGAATTGGCATCTAGGGGCTCTAAACTAAACATACATATTAATCAAAACCCAAATTTCAAGTTACTCACCCTTTTTAATTGTAAACACACATTATTAATTCTTTGGTCATTCAAACTCTGTAATTACTCCTAAATACATTTTCATGAAAAGTCAAGCTATTTACAAGTTCGGTAGGTTTTATTACAAATTTTTTTAAAATATTTTGTAGACATGGACCTAGTCTTTTACTTGGAGGCAATCATTGGTAATAAATGTCGATCCGGTTACTCAACTAAGTCATGTTTTTATTAAGCTACTTGGTTGAAACGTCATCATAGCCTTTTGACGCAGAGACACACATTTGTCATGTGTTTCGATCTGGTTACTTAGCTACATTACGTTATCAACTGGATACTAGCTCTATTTATAACCTGAAGGCCAGCCGAATAGTTATTTATTTAAACTTAACCAACACTTTTTTTGCCTACCTTGTTGCTTTAGCTACTCGTTTTCATGAAAAATACTAGCAGAGCTACTTTATTTGAAAGACCTAAAATTATGAATGAATGTGACAATTTAGAAGGTGACAAACTCACACTAAATCCTAATTAACTTACATATTTAGCCAAAGAACCCAATTCATTAATTTTACGAACTAATGACTCTTCATAACCTAATAGACTATGTTCAAAATTAAATCAATTTCAATCCATCTAAGCCATTGACACATTCAAACAATTCACAAAATGCAACCTAACAAACTATCATATAATATGAAAAATTCACATTCAAAACAAAACACATAACCCTTCCCATGCTTGAATAACACATTTTCCTCATTGTGAGAATGAGGCAAACAAACTCACATGGTAAGAAGAAACATAAATTAAAGTAAAAACAAAATTAAAATTAAGATTAAATTTAAAAAGAAAAATGTTAGACATAAAGCCTCACGGTGATGGAGGTAGGGATGGTGTCAAAAGTGGCAGTTGGACACCTTGGGCCTCGAAGTAATGATGGATACGACGTATATCCCAGCTCTAATGTGATTATGTTCAAGCCATATCCTTCATTCTTCTATAGTTCTCCATAAGTGTATATGTAATTAACTTGGTTTTTGTTGAGATTGTATCGAGCACTTTCTTCTAGCCTGGTTCATCGATGTCTTCTTTCTCTTCAGACTCCTCACTAGTTGAGTCCTATTCTACTTGTTGAGGTTGCGTTGTGCTCGAACTCGCCTGACTAGCCTTGATTTTCACATGAGTCTTTTGGATGATATCTCGAAGTTTTATATTATAAGACTTAAGGATTTTAGCCTGCCATAAATGATGGTGATTTAGAAAATCTGGGAGGTGGATGGTTAAACCACTACAGTCCACGCCATAATACTTAGCAATGGCTAAAACCAAGTACCCTATACCCAAATTGTTGCTTCTCTTACGTAGAGTTGCAACAATAGCATTCATCACATGTGTGAAGGTGCACACTAGCATACTGTGATCCATGCACCATAATAGGAAAAGTCCCTTCGTTGAGCACTTGTTGGTTTCTGACTTATCAAAAACCATTTGACACATGAATTTGTGCAATAACAAGTGTTTATAGGTTCTTAAGATGTTGTTGTGGGCATTTTTAGCATCGAATCGCTCTAACCTAGTGAGCTTATTCCAATAGCGAGAAACACAAAAATTATCATGCTGATTGATAATGGAAGGCTTGGGGACCCATAAATATCGAACATGATTTCGATGTTTAGCTCATAGTTTCATCCCCATAACCTAAAACATATTTTGTCAGGGTTACTAAGTTTGTAATAAGGGAAGCGAAGAATTCTAGAGTGAGCTCCTGGTAGATAGGATATTGGAAGTGTATGAACTTTGCCCACTGAATTCTTTTTATTAAGTTCTCTACTCTATCTCGCAGTTCTAGCCTATCAACTATACCAAAATTAAAATATTTCGGGACTACGATTTCTTTAGCATTGAGGGATTGGAAATGAATACCTTCCTCTTCTGTGTAAATCGGGAAGGGTGCTCCGAAGTCCTCCATCCTATTCCTTTACCCTCGTCCTAAGACTTGGTTTCATCCTGATGATTGATTGCACTTTGCTGACCACTTAATACGTGCCATACTAGCTTTCAAGTAGGCAAAAGCTAGAAGAGACTGGAAGTTTGGAATTTGGTTAGAGAGAAGTGAGAGTGTTTGGAAGTTCTAAACTTGGAGAGATAAAGTTAAAATGAAAGTGAGTGAAAAAGTGAAGTAAGAAATGAATATATAGGTGAATGGAGGGTAAAATGGTAAAAAATGAAACTAAAATTCGCGTGTCCTGTTTTACCCTACCGTAGGCCACGATCGTGGCCTGCAATTTTTACACCAAATTTTGTTTTTTTTCCTTCTTTGTCTTTCTACACTTTCCCAAGATCACTTCTTAACTCTTTATAGCTCTTTCATCTCTCTTTTTCTTACTTCCTTGATCATCTAATTCATGTCAAAGTCCTATGCCTTCTCAATTTTATTTGAAAGCAAAATAACCTAAAAACAAAATTCAAACTATCTAAAAGTCAAAGGAAATAATATGGAATTAACAAGGCATGGGTTGTCTCCTGTGTAGTGCTTCTTTTAACGTTAGTAGCTCGATGCTTTATCCTTGAAAACTCAACCGGGATCAATTATGAGCGGCTTGCTTCCACCTTTTTTGTTAAACATCGATTTTATAGCCTGTAAGTAATCTACAAATTAGAAAATAATCAGAAGGACAATATTGATAACATTATCAAAACTAATTAAGCTCAATAATGTCATTTTTTTAAGTGAACTATCAACAAAGCAGGGAATAACAAAACTCCCTGAATCTTCTATTGAATCCAATGGTTTGTCTTGTAAGAAGGTGAGTTGCTCTCTTTCTTCCTTAATCATCTTCTTCTCCTCTGCTTCTTCTACTTTATGAATAGAGACTTTCATAGCTTCTTCAAACTCGATGTCTATTGTCATCTATTCTTTGTCCTTTTGTTCTTTAGAAGATTCTAACATGTCAATTATCTTAAATAAGCTACTCTGCTTCGAATTCTTTAATACATAATTCATATTGAATGTCACTTGGTCATCATTAATCTGAAGGACAAGGTTCTTTTCATGGACATCTACCAAAGATTTTTCAATATTCACACATGGTATATAATAAACTAGTAAATGAAAGGGAGGGTTGGCATTCTTTTCTTCAATCTTGTTCTTTGTCTCTTGGTCTTCAATAAGGTGGGGTTTAGTTTGGTTTTCCACTAGTCCTTCTGGCTCTCCTCCATTCTTAGGTGCGATAGCCTCATATTGCTCTCTTTGATGTATTTCCATATTACTTAGAGAGTCTTCCACACATGTCTTACAAAATTCACAGGAAAGTTGTCTCATTCGAATCTCTAGGTTGTGAATAAATGAGGCATGATTTTTCGTTACTTACTCAATTTTCTCTTCTAATCTCTTCTGGCCCTCTTCCATGTTCGTGAGCTTATCTATGATCTTGTTCAATTTAGAATCCCATGAATCTTAGAGAAGTTGTTCTTAATTCTCTTTTGAAATTAACTACGATATTTTGTGTTTAAAGTTTGGGATTCATGTATGAATGATTTAGATTAGCCTGCTAGATTATTCGTGTATGGATTCATTGCCAAAATTAAGATTACAATCCATAATTGCTATAATTCTGATTCATGTATGGTAAATTATGGATATACATCATTAGGGGTAATATAACATAAGTTAAATGACCCAAGCTTCTATGGTTATTGATTAGATTAACCTATTTTCCTAACCTATAATGTGATTGTCACACTAAATCTAGAGAGCTTATTCTAGGTTGTTTAATAGTTAGATCTAAATAAATAGCTTGTTTTAATTTGTTACAATCTAAGGGAAAACTAGGATTATCAGAATTTTTTTGTTAATCTAAAGTTAATAGTTTCAAAGATTGGTACGAGCAATATGACAATTGATTATGCACATTCTTATGAAGGTTGAAATTGAGCTGTAAACTAGATTAAAAACCCATTAATTAATCCTTGAAATTTTGTACCTTTTGATCTAATTGGTCTTTTATAGTTTTATTTTATTAATTAAAATCAACAATCTTATGAAAATGTTGAAATAATAAAGGAAATTAGGATTGACCTCTTTTGCTTAAAAATCCACCATGATGTTATCTTTACTGAACCCCCTTTGAGCTTAACATGAAACCTTTTCTTTTTTTTAAACCCAAAATATAAGCCTTGACCTTAATAGTTTGTCTTTTTCATTGTATCTTAATTATTTATCCATGCTTCTCACATTGACAACCCATGCCATGCTTCTAATAGTGAGCTTCCCATGAAACAGCCAATGCCCACGACAACCAGTAGCTTTTATGCACATTCGGTGATAGCTAACAGCTCCCATGCTTCTCACAATAGGCCAGCTACAAGCTTCTTCATCTCACCAGCTGCATGCTTCTTCATCTCGCTAGTTGCTTACTTCATGTTCACTAGCAGCATGCTTCTCACAGCTGTGAGACATGTGAAGTCACACCCGTGAGGCCTTCTCACACTTATGAGAGGACACTCATGGGATGAGAAGGCTAGGCAGGCAGCCTTATTATTCTGTGCACTCACTTTAATACATTACACGTGTAGGATTGACGACGATAAGTTTGAAAGCCTAAACCTAATATCATGCTACAAAGAGAAGGTAAAAGAGAAGGACGGTGGATGAAACATTCGATACTTATATTACACACACTCAAGACACATTTGGGAACAAAATTGAGAGTAGAGAGAAGGTGGAGAAGAGAGGAAAGAAAGCAGAGACTAGTCAATTGAAGTGAAGAAGAAGAACAACAGAGAGGTGGAAACAATGTGAGCATCTGATCATCTGGATGAGAACCAAGCAATAGCAGAAGGTGGGAGCCAATGCAGAGAGCTTGAGAGTCACAGGAGACCACTGTAACTCCCTCGTCTAATCTTTCTTTGCTTATTATGTTCTTCATTTGTTGCATTATTTCCCTGTGTTTATTTCTTTGTTATCAACCAAACTTATTGCGCTGTTAGCTTAACTGACTGATACTTGTTGTCTTTTGATCATTTATTTGGTTATTTACCTGGTTTATTGCTTAAATACTTCTCTTATGCTGATAAAGACGTGATTGAGGTATTTAAAGATGAAGAATCTTTTGATTTTCATGATGGACTTATCTCTTTTTCTTGAGGATTAATGTAGCTATTTTTAGTCAAATATACATGACTGAGGGACTATGTTGTTGTCTTATATTTGCTATAGTTTCTAAACTAAATGAATGTAATAGCATGATCAAACTTTGCATCATTTTTGTATTAAATGAAAGATTGAGAGAAGAAGTTTATTATGGAATGAGAAACTATAGAAGCTTAGGTTAAAAATTAGAAATATATTAAGTGGTAATTAGTAGTTGGGTTTTCGTAATTAATTCAGATAATAACTTGTCGAATATGAAAGTTAGATTTAGTCTATTATTCGAGTTGATCTTAGGACCCAACCATTAATTTTAGTAAGACAACTACTCAATCATTTCCCTTTAGTCATGCATAGGAGATGAAATTAGTGAAATTAATTCTCAAGAGTTTTTCACTTCGGTTAATCTATTTAATATTCCTAAATATTTGGGTGGTCATCATGTGTTGTTAGACGTGAATCTTGATCTATGGATATAAATTTTTTAATTAGAGAATGAAAGATTAATTAAAGGAGTTTAACTTATCTAATCCTACATATGATTTAGGGTTATAGTTTGTTTCAATTGCTAACATATTTGGGAACCTAATAGGTTATATATAAAGAATAAGTTGAAGAGATAATTTTTTTCTAATCAAGTACGACTTACTTGTAATGTTTGAGAAACTTTATGATTAAATATGTAATGTTTAATAAATAATAATCAATATAAGATATTGGATCTTACTTTAGTATAATTGGTATTTAATTAGAATTATTTGTATTTCCAAACAATTAATATTAGAATTTAATTTCAATTAAATTACTAAAATGCTTAAAACTTATTATAAATAAGCTTAAGCTCTAAAGGAGCTAGCATTCCTCTCCTAACTCTATCTGTAACAATTTCAGGGTTCTCTTAACTAGTTCAATGGATACTATTAGAGACCATATATTGACGTATCTACAGTGGTTAAGATGAGCCAATTCGAAAACGATTTGAACGATATGACAAGAAAATTGTTAAGCTTCAAAGTAACGCACGAATTATAATTCATGCTTTATTATGATGTTGATAATTTTATAGAATTTAAATGATTTTGACTTTGAAAAAATCAAATAAATTTTTTTTTGTAATCAAAATGCAAGGTACCGAATTGTAACTTGATTTTTTAATAGTAGTGTTAGTGACGACTTTAATTCTATAATTTGATTAGCAGTTGTTTGATTGTTATTGTTCTTAATTTTTGAAATTGAAATATAATCTTTGAAAACCAGATTTAAATCTGATTAATTTTATTCTAAAAAATCATATTAAAAGTTTTGAAATCCTTCATTTAATTTATAATTGAATTACGAATATGATTGATGTAAAATTAGTTGTAGGAATTATTAGACATCAAATACAATGTGAAACCCATAATTTAGAAATTTAAAGGACATGAGCCCCAAAATACAGAATCTGGAAAAACAATGAATACCATCATTTTTTTGGAATTTTAGAATAAGGTTAACACTGATGGCTTGTTGACGGAGAAGTTGTAGACATGGAGGCAAGGAGGCGTTTCTTGCAGCGTGTGAGTGGTAGCGATGCTACAAATATGAAGCTTGATGACTGGCTAGCGACAAAGTCACCAGAGATGCTGCCGCTACACGAACGCCATTGCAAAAACAGGGAGGAGATGTGACTGGAGGGCAGCATCTGCGACAACATGATAGTTGAGGCGTGGAGGCGGTGGAAGCTTCATAGTGCTACAGTGTTTAGTGGCCTTAAATGAGGCTGTGGTGGCTCAACTGTTGTGCTACTGAGGACTTAAAGGCTTCAAAGATGACCCCGAGGCAGCAGACATGAGGCTGGCGGCGGTTGGGTGACACGAGCTTTGAGAATAGGTGGCTAGGGTTTTTGTGTTGTGAAGCTAGGGTTTCTGTAGAAAGAAAGGATTTGTTTGGGAATGGAGCTAAGTTTATTTTAGTATTAGAATAAGCAATGTTCGACAACAAGAATAAGTGTGTCCTAATTATGAAACAAAACTATTCTTTGGTGTTTGGACATTAGGATATGATCTGTCTTATTTGGCTGTAAGGTTAATTTAACCTAAACCCTTGCTCTTGTTTTGTGAAATAAAACTATTCTAGAGCTAGAATAGCTGGTGTTTGGACATTAGGATATGATCTGCCTTATTTGGTTCTAAGGTTAATTTAACCTAAACCCTTGCTCTTGTTTAAGGATATGATTAATGTAATCCTAATAAATTTATTTTTCAATTATAGAATATTGTATTCTAAACTTGAATAAAGTACATTTTATATCAAACAAAAATTTAAAATTATTTTAAAATAAAAAATCAAATAAAAAATTTAATTAAATATCTTTCTTGATAAGATTAAGGTTAATAATTATATTGATTCTTAATTAATTTTATAAAAATAGCTTCTAAAATTAGAATTAATTAGTTTCAGTTAAACTGAAATTAATTAATTAGAATTTTTAAATTATTTATTTCAATTTGATTGAGATAAGTTAAATTTATGTTTTTATTTGTTTAGATAACTGTTATTCTATTTATTTAGAAATTGTTTCTTTATTTATGAACAATAAGTTTCTTGATTTGTTAAAAAGGGTATTTTCTTGTTTAAATTGTGAAAAGTGTTTTCACTTATTAATTAAGAAATTTGAGTTTTTAAATATTTTTGAAAATTAGTTTTCTAATTTATTAGGAAAAAATTTCTT
>JAOQMP010000002.1:18084605-18095709 GCA_027563575.1 Erythroxylum pedicellare
CCGAGATGAGTTTACACACTCATAACCCGTTCCAATTTACTATTTTACCCTTCCCATCGGTGATGGGATGTTACATTATATCAAGAATTCTTTATTCAAAATATCATCTAATGACAAAATAGTGGAATTGGTTAACTAAGTTCAACCAACATAATTAGGAAGACCAAAAAAAAATTTGTTGTGCCAAAACAAGTTTCAGAAATGACCATCTCTCTCCGACATACCCTCCTTTTCCGACAGCCATACCTCATCTGCATTAACTTATCCCTCTTTTACCTAACATCTGACCATTAAATCACACGTTACGAAAACAATGGAACCCATCCAAAGAAAAATAGAACACCCATTAACCATAACCGAAAAACCCAACTCAACGATTTCCCGCTGCTAAGGGATGATCTAAGGATAATGGCTCAAGAATAGAACAAAGGCAAGAAGACATGGAGTTCTATTGTGGCTAACATGGGAAATTTGAGCAAACTACAATTTGTCATTGCTAACGTATATAACCCAATATAAGCACCTTTGGAGGTCCTTAAGCAAGGTGCATGGAAGTGGAACACCTCTTTTAGTGCGGTTCTTTCTTAAGAGGAGGCTAGCATTCTGTATAGTTCAAAGGTGAGGACAAAAAGCATGGAGAAATCAAGGTCTGGTAAGTACAATGGTGAATAAAGAAGAATTTTTTATTTAAATTTAATATTGAGGAAAATACTAAGAAAATGATGAATGCAAGACCTTGGGATATACAAGGTCGTCCCATATTGCTTAACAAATGGATTCAGGGGGTGACTCTTGATAGAAATTAGCTAGTAATTCAGGGGGTGACTCTTGATAGAAGTTAGCTACTAACAATACCTATGTGGGTGAATTTTCACAAAATACCATTGGAGTATTGTTCAGCTGTAAGGATCAGTCATATTGCCAATAAGTTAGGGAAACGACTAGGAATGGATGAGAACACTGCAATGATGAAGAGAAGAGGTCATGCCAGAGTTTGTATAGATATGAATGTGTCCAGGAAACTGCTTGACCCACTAAAAATAATAAAGTTAGGTGAAGGGGGATGCTTAGAGGAAGATGTTATCCGAGTCTCATACATGTAGAATCCTAAAAACATAGAAGAATAGAAGGAATGGAGAAGGAAGGAAGTTCTTAATAACAAGCAAAAACAAGTAGAAGATGTGCCATTTGAGATGAACAAATCTAGTAGGAAGGAAGAAAAAGTGGTAAACTAAAATGGGAATAATAACATGGAGACAGTAGCAATTCAAAAATGGAAAGTTCAGTAGATAATAAAGAAATTGAGAGTGATGATAGGAATAATGGCATGGAGACAGTAGGAACTCAAAAAAATGAAAATTTCAGCAGATAGTGAGGAAATTCAATGTGAGGTGATAGTTGTAACTTGCATGATGTTTTAATATGTAAAGTATGCTTTTAGTTGTTAATTAGATGATTTGTGCATGTTTAGGTTTAGAATTGTGTTTGTATTTTTTAGTGTTATATGGGTTAGAGCATGATATCGGGCTTTATTTTTGTTTGTTTTAGGCTTTTTGATGAGATTGTTAGTGTTTGAGATCAGGTAAAGAAGGCCAAAGAAGATTTGGAGAAAGTTTGAAAGAGGACCAAGTGACACGATCGTGGCCCGGAAAGCTACGATTGTAATAGAAGCAAGCAAGGAAGGCCACGATTATGATAGAAACAGGTATGAAAGGCCATAATCGTGTTTTTAAGTGCCACGATCGTGGCCAAGTGCGACGATAAATGCGAGAACTGCTTACGAACTCAAATTTTTAGCGTTATTTCGAACATTTGGGCCCGAGTAAAACCTATTTTTTCCCTAAATGGAAAAGGAATATAAAAGAAAAAGAAAGAAACCCTAAAGAGAGCCTCCATTTGCTACTTTAGGGAAAAAAAAGCTAAGGAAGAGGAAGAAGGAAGAGAGAGAAGGTAGAGCTTCAGCTGTTGCTTCAACCTCTAATCCCTCAAGTTATCTTTTCTTCTTTTCATCTTTTATTTAGTTCATTTTATGTATGAGATGGAATTGATGATGATGAACCTTGGTTAAGGATGTTCGGACTTCTTTTAGAGATTTATACTTGATTTAATGTTAATCCTATTGCTTTTGTTGTTAATGATGTTAGGTGTTGTGATTATTTGTTGTAATTGCATGCTTCGATAATAAATCAAGAGAGTGAACCGAATGTAAAATGATTAGGTTAGTTAATGAGAGTTAAACAATCTAATAGATCACGCAAATAATACAATCGATAATTATACGGAAAGAGATCTCGGGTGAGGACCTAGTTGTTTATTGGGATGCTTAAGAACTAATTAGGTTGTGAGCTATTTTGTTAATCAAGAGATTACATGTTTGGTAACTCAATTTAATTAGAGTTTATGATTTAGGACTCATTGATTACAATCGAGAGGGACTAATCCACTCTTTAAAAGTCTAAGACCAACATCGCATTAACATAAAAGTCACTAAGTTAGTATTGATGATAGAAAAAATCCCCTTTCTTATAATTTGTTAAACTTCCTTGTTTGAATTTCAATTACCAATTGGTGGTGCTCAAATTTGATTTCTTACATTAATTTAGAATTCTCATTTCAATCACTCCATATTCAATTGTTCACTTTTTGTTTAGTTTTTTTTCATTTTAATTACATTTTATCCTTTAGAAAAATTGTCAATCGATTAGTTCACTAATTTCTCGTGGGATCGACACATCATATACTATGCTATAACCGATACGCTTGCGAAATTTTGAGGGCTTTATAAGATTAAAACTTGTTCAATAAGTTTTTGGCGCCCTTATTAGGGAATTAGTTTAGGACTTTTTGAATTCATTTGTTATTGCCAATTTCTTGTGATTGTGGTATCCAATCATACAAAATTAAAAAAAGAAAGAAAGAGAAAGAAGTTTGGGCATAAAATAGAAGACATATCAATTTGGACATCGCAAGGCAATTATGAGGAATCCAAAAGGTTAAATGCCAAGAAGAGACAGAAAGAACAATGATGGAGGAAATATGAGTAAAGGACCCTTGCAAACTTCAATAAGGCACAATTTGATCAGGGAAGTAATCATCCTTATTAGAACACTTACAATCTGGGGTGTCAAAACCACCCAGATTACTTTTCATCTAACAATGCAAGAATTCAAACGGGAATTTAAAGCCTGCCAAGATTTCAACAAGATGAGTCGAGTTAATGAGATTATAAATTTGACAAGATCATAGACAAGCTTATAAATATAGAAAAGGCCCAGAAGAGGCTGAAAAAGAAGTTTGAGCAAGTAACGGAAGACCATGCCTCTTTTATTCACAACTTAGAGATTCAAATGAGCCAGCTTTATAGGGAATTATGTAAAACAAGTGTAGAAAACCTTCTGAGCAATATGGAAGAAAATATAAGAGAGCAATGTAAGGATATCACACTTAGGAGTGGGAAAGAGATGGAAGAGCCAGCAGTAAGACAAGTTGAGACCCACTTTGTAGAAGACCAAGTGAAGAAGAAAAAGGATGAAGATAAGAATGAGGACCCTCCATACAATCCTCCTTCACCTTACGCACCAAAGTTACCATTCCTATGAAGACCTTAGAAGAACGAATTACTTATATTTTGTGGAAGTGTTGAAACGCAAGCCTAAGTATGCGAAGTTTCTTATAGACATATTATCCGCCAAGTAAACTTGGAATGATAATCAAACTGTAGCCGTGACGAAAACATCCAACTCCTTAATTACCATCCATATGGCCTCACAATTGACAGATCTAAAGAGCTTTACAATACCCTATGTAGTTGGTAATGTAAAGATTTCAAAATGTTTATACTGTTGGCACCCAAAATTTTTTCTTAATAAATAAACATGATTAAATAAATTATGAGGTTTATTGGATTAATTATTTTTTAAATTACTTAATTATGTCAAAGTTAGTAGGAATTATTGAATGGGTACTTAGAATTAAAGTGTTAAGGTTATAAGAATGTCCAAAGGTTTTTTTGGCAAAGGGTAAAATGAACTTTTTGGACTCATTAAGGGTAGAAATGAAAGAAGAAATGTTGTCTTGTTCTTTTAAGAAGAAGAAAAACGTGAATTGGGGGAGAAGAAGAGAAAATAAGAAAGAAAGAGAAGAGAATTTCGGTGGTTGAGAGAAAAGAAGAGAGTTAAGCTAGGGTTTCTTCATTTCTTAGATTTTGAGAGAGATTTTGAAGTGGTTCAAGAACGGAAAAAGGTAGAGGAAGAGAAGAACTTCCATTTGAGCCAAAGATCTCTTCATTTCGTAAAGAATCAAGGTAAGATCATTTTAAATCTTTTGGATTATTGGAAGGATTTTAGTTCATAGAGTTTAGAAAATGCATAAGTTTAAGTATTCTAGAACTAATTTTTGTGATTGTGCTTTAAGGGATTTTCAATTGAAAACCCTATTGAGTGGGATTTTTGTTATTATATAAAGGGGATCAAAAGAGGTAAGAGGAACAAGAGAAGAGGCATTTTGAGCAAGTCTATAAGTAAGGAAATCAAGGTGGGTACATGTTTATATTAGATTAAATAAGCCACAAATGTTTTCTTTGAATCAAGAAGTTTAATGAGTTCAATTGCATCATAAGTGCTACATTTATTGTTTTTAATGGTTTGAGAAATTGCAATATGTTGTTATATGAATTGTGTGAAGATTTATAAAAAGAATTTGAAAGTGATTTTTCAAAAGATAACGTGTTTATGAAATCATGTTTTAAAAATATCTCATGTTTATAAAATATCAAGTTTCGAAAAAGTGCCAATTTGGGCAATATGTTTACAAGATAAGAAATACATGTTATTTGGGTTTGGTTTGGTCCATTCTATTGTCAAGTGCACTTCGACTAAAGGCTTCTCCTACCTGCCCGCTAGCGGTATGGAGCTCCTTCATAGACTCCTATAAGTTCACGGCTATGCAAAACCATTAAGTGGGATTGCGTTAGTATGTTATGTTCATGGCTACTTAGGGCCCTTATGAAAAATGTGTAGTACGTTCTATTTATAGACTACTCAAACCATTCTGATGTGCTTATGTGCTTATATTATGTTAACAAGTTTGATGCATTCATGTTTTGTAGTTGGAGAATTTGACTACATGATGAGAAAATTGTGTTTCTATAAACTCAATGAGAATTTTCTATGACAAGTGAAATGTTTTCAAAGGTTTTGCTTATTTTTCCATTATAAACTATTACCCATAAGCTTTCAAGCTCCCCCCTTCTTGCCCCATCTTCAAGTGATAGTTAAGAGATCAAGTGATCAAGAGTCTAAGGGAATTTCTTCAAATTTGCTTAATTTGTATTTTGAGTTGGTTTTTGTAAAGCACAATGTTTTAGTCGCATTTCAAGAATGTTTTGTAATTTGAGATTTTGAGATGATGATGTAATATGGCTTGGAATGCCATTGAAGATTTGTAAAACTTTATTCTTTTGATGCTAATGAAATATGAATGGTTGATGTATATATATATATATATATAGACAAGAAAAATAGGCATTATGAATGACGAGGATTAGTTGTAAGTGATGAGTCAAATGAGTTGAGGTTTGAGAGTTTAATGAAGTCAATTTGATAGCTGAATGGTTATGCTCAGGACATTCCAAGTTGTATAATGCAAATTTGGAGTTTTCCATAGGGGTAAATTTGGTATTCTGACTTTAGGAGAAAAACTGGGCTAATTTAGGTTGAATTAGGCAAATTTCTTTTGGAAAGTTATAGCTTATCGTTCAAGCTTTCCAATGGTATATAGTATAAAATTTTTGGACATTGGAGTCAAAAGTTATGCCAATTATCCCAAATAGGTCTTAGACTGAAACTTCTTCTCGTCACTATTCATCTCACATCGTTTGGTCCAATTTTGACCCTGTAGGTGACAAAATCTTTCTTCAAGGTCTTCATGAAAGTTGTAGATCTTGAATCCTTCTTTCAAACCTTCAAGAATGGTCTTGATCCGATATCTCTAGAGAAAGTTGTGCCATTTGTAAAACATCTTCTGTGTACTGTTCATAAACTTCTTTTGGGTACTGTTCATCTTGTATCGTCTTACCCAATTTTGACCCTATAGATGATAGAATATTCCTTCAAGGTCTTCATGAAAGTTGTAGAACTTGAAGTCTTCTGTCAAACATCTTGTGTGTACTGTTTATAAACTTCTTCTAGGTACTATTCATCTTGTATCGTCTGGTCCAATTTTGACCCTGTAGATGACAGAATATTTCTTCAAGGTTTTCATGAACATTGTAGATCTTGAAGTCTTCTTTTAAACTATTTAATAATGACCTTGATCCGTTAGCTCCAGAGAAAGTTATGCCTTTTGTAAAACATCTTTTGTGTACTGTTCATAAACTTCTTCTAGGTATTGTTCATCTTATATCGTCTAGTCAAATTTTGGCCCTCTAGATGATAGAATATATATTCAAAGTCTTCATGAAAGTTGTAGATATTGAAGTTTTACTTCTAAATATCTACGAAAAACCTTAATCCGACATCTCTAGAGAAAGTTATGATAATTGTTCCAATTTGTTTGACTCTTCATCTGGTTTTGCCTAACCCTTCATCTGATTTCATCTGACCCTATAGTTTGGTCAACTTTAGATGATAGAATCTATCTTGAAAGCCTTCATTAAAGTTGTAGATCTTAAAGTCCTCTTTCGAACCATATAAGAAAAACCTTAATCCGATAACTCTAGAGAAAGTTATGATAATTGTTCCAATTCGTCTGCCCTATTGTCTGGTCAAATTTTCGCCCTCTATATGACAAAATCTATCTTCAAAGTTAGTAAAGTTGTAGATATTGAAGTTCTCTTTCAAACTGTCTAAAGAACACCTTATTCCAATATCTCTAGAGAAAGTTATACTAATTGTCCCGAAATAGGTTCAACATGATTGAAGACAAAACCTTGTTTGATTCTTTCGATCATAACTTTATTATCCGACCTCCAAATGAAGCGATTCTTAGACCATTAGATTCCTAACACATTTTTCTATGCCTATATTAACTGATAGAGCTTTTAGGGTTATTTTGAAACGGATTGATTGAATCAAAGTAAGGGTATGGGTTGGAAGAGTATGAATTGAATTTTAATTATGTTAGTAAGACTTTCAATTTCTGGATGGAAGTCGAGCACAGAATATTTGCTTCAGATTTAGAATAATTTGAAAATGGGGCCCGAAACTTATGGTATCAGAGAATGAACATAAATCAAGGATGAATAATGAGGGTTAATTGGAATAATCATACATGGTAACAAGTACAAGCACACGTTTTTATGACATCAGAGTTGGGTTCTGAAAGTGGGGTCCAACGTTATATAATTCGTCAATCAGCTCCAAGACATTGCTATATTTATTTCTTAATGTCTAAATATAGGAAGATAATATCGAAGATTCTTTAGACACAAAGTCAACTCAGAATTAAAATGAAGCAATGACTAGTTAAAGAAAATTTCTATTTAAGAAAGAGCCACTATAGTTGCGAACAAGAAGTTAAGAAGCCAGATTTTTTAAATACATTAAAGGCATCAATACTTTTAAAAGTCATACCTTTATTAGATTTGTTGAGCCTTAGAAAGGGAAAAGTTTTCTTAAGAGAAATCATTGAAGCTCATATTGAGCAAATCACTTTTTCATTTGTTGAAAGCTTGTAGAGGCTAGTTAAATACTACTAGTGTGGAAGGTTGAAGAACCTGAAAAAATATGTACTTATGATCTTGAAGAGGCTCGTCAAATTAGTACTTGGAATTTTAGTGAAACACTCAAGTTAAATATTTGGGGAATAGATGTAGGGTTGGGTTATAAGCCGAAGTAGTATAAATTGACTTTATCATTCTTTCTCTCTTCTTAACTTTAAATTTCTTTTTAAAGTTTGACAATACTTAGGTTTGCGATGCTTGTTTAAAAGAAAAACAAATTAGAAGTAACTACCCTCCAAAAAATATTGTGTCTATTAACCAACCACTCAAACTTGTACATATGGGCTTATTTGGTCCAACCAGAATTCAAAGCTTTGGCAGTAAACGTTATAACTTTATTATAGTAGATGATTATTCTATATTTACATGATTTTATTTTTTATCAAATAAGGGTGATAATTTTAAAGTTTTTGAGAAGTTTTGCAGAAAAATTCAAATTGAAAAAGGATACTACATTACATCTATTCGAAGCAATCATGGAGGAGAATTCGATAACAGAAAATTCAAAGATTTCTGTAATGAAAATGGGATATCTCACAATTTTTCATGCTTAAGAACTCCTCAGCAGAACGGAGTTGCTTAGAGAAAGAACAGAACTCTCGTTGATATGGCCAGAACAATGCTATGCAAAAGTGGTCTGCCTCATGGTTACTAGGCAGAAGCTGTGTAAAATGCATGTTACATACTTAACAGGTGCCTTATAAGACCCATTTTGAAAAAGACCCCCTATGAGTTGTAGAAAGGAAGAAAACTTAATATGGCTTACATTTGAGCATTTGGTTGCAAATGCTTCGTTCTAAATTATGGAAAAGACAATCTTGAAAAGTTTGATGTGAGATTAGATGAAGTCATCTTTCTGGGCTATAATACCACTAGTAAAAGATTTAGCGTTTACATCAAAAGAGCAAAGAAGATAGAAGAATTAAATGAAGCACTACCTTTTACAACAGTAGTTGACTCCGATGATGAAAAGCATCCCTTGTCTCCTAAAAATACATAATAAAATCAAGCAACACTTATAGTACCCTCAGAATTATAAAATCAAGAAGGTCCTTTTGAACCCAGGATAGAGCCGGCTCCTTCCTCTCAGTAGGAGCCTATACAATGAAGAATACCAAAAGAATGGAGAGGCCTTGATATACATCAATACATTCTAAAAGATCCCTTTGAAAGTCTAAGAAATAGATAATCCTTTAAAAATAACTTTGTTGCCCTCATCTCTTAAAAATCAACTTTGTTGCCCTCATCTCTCAATTAGAACCAAAGACTGTTGAAGAGGCTCTTACTGATGAAAATTGGGTTTTAGCCATGAAAGACAAGCTGAATCAGTTTGATAAAAACAAAGTTTAGAATCTAGTACCTAGTCTACAAAACAAGTCAATCATTGGAACTTAGGTATTTCAAAAAACACTTGATGAAAATGGTAAGGTGGTAAGAAACAAAGCTAGACTTCAACTCAAGGTTATAATCAACAGGAGGGTATTGATTTTGATGAAACTTATGCACTTGTTGCTAGAATGGAATCAATTAGAATTCTACTTGCCTTTGCATGTTATAGAAACTTCAAATTATTCTAAATGGATGTCAAAAGTGCATTCTGAAATGGATGTATTAATGAAGAAGTGTTTGTTAAGCAACCTCCAGGCTTTGAAGATAAAAACCATCCTAACTATATAATGAAGTTGACTAAAGCATTGTATGGTCTAAACCAGGCCTATTGAGCATGGTATGAGAGGTTAAGTACTTCAAAAGAGGAAAGGTAGATTTAAAAAAAAGGAGAAAGATTTACTCATAGTGAAAATATATATTGATGATATAATATTTGGTGCCACTAATCAATCTTTCTATGAAGAATTCTTAGCATTAAAGCAGGGGGAGTTTGAAATGAGCATGATGGGAGAACCATCTTTCTTTTTTGGATTACAAGTCAGACTAATAAAAAAAAGGATCTTTATTGCCAAGACAATTACACAAAGGAACTTATCAAGAAATGCCATTTTGAGAATGCCAAACCGATGGGTACTCTTATGTATACTGGAATTATACTTGATAAGGATGAAGAAGGCAAGGCTATGGATGAGGCAAAGTATAGAGGAATGATTAGGTCACTTATCTTACAAGCTCAAGACCAGATATTATGCTTAGTGTGTGCCTTTGCATATGCTTTCAATCAAATCCAAAAGAAAGCGACGTTTAAGCAACCAAGAGGATCTTTCGATATCTTCACGGAACTATGGATTTTAGATTACAGTATTCGAATATTGACTCTTTTAACATAGTTGGCTATTGTGATGTAGATTATGCAAGTGATAAAGTCGGTCGAAAAAACTCAAGTGGTAACATCAATTTCTTGAAGGATGTCTAGTCTTTTGGTCTTGCAAGAAACAAAATTGCATAGCAGTTTCAACAACTAAAGCAGAATATATAGAAGCTACCAGCTGTTGTGCTCAAATCTTATGGATGAAGCATGAACTCTAGGATTTCTCTCTAAACTTTAATCATATCCTTATATTATCTGATAATACCAGTGCAATAAATCTTTCAAAAAATCCTGTGCATCATTTTAGGACTAAGCAGATGGAGGTCAAACATCATTTCCTTAGAGATCATGTTTTATAAGGAACCATTGATCTTTTGTATGCTAATACTGAAAATCAAGTAGCTGATATCTTTACTAAGCCACTTTCTGAAAATAGATTATGTTCATTAAGAAAAGAACTTGGTTTATGAAGATTATCTAAATTATAATTGTGTTTGAATATATTATGCTACTTTTGTTTGTAAGTAGGCTCCTTCTAAAATGAAAGCCCTTATTAGGTTAAATTAGTTCTTTTTAATAATGACAAAAGGTGAGAGTTGATATATTTTGCTTTGCATAATTGAAGTTTAAGTCTATGATAAGCTATCTTACATACTTGTGGTATTTTTTGTCAATTTAGTTCCTTTCCCTCTATTTTTTGATAATGAAAAAGGGGAAGAGTTAATAATATACTTGCTTTTGATGCAACATATTTTGCTTTTGATGTGATATATTTTACTAACTGTTGAAAGATTGTTGAATTGAATCTGTGAAGTTCATCTCAACTACTTACAATGATAGGCTTCTTTCTTTGGAGGTAGTAAGAAAGGCTCCTTCTAATCATGACTACGAGTAAGAACCTATAAAGCTCTCTTTCAAAATCCTTTATCATCATTTTTTGAAAATATACTTTTTGTTACTTTTCACTATAAAAAAGGACGAGATTGTTAACCTAAGGTTTATTATTAATGATTTTGATGATAGCTACATAATATTTCAAAATTCAAATTGGATCTATTTCCTTGTATAGGCAACGATATAATTTTTAAAAGGAAATAAATCATAGGAATAATGCTTCCTTTCTT
>JAOQMP010000002.1:18095809-18109312 GCA_027563575.1 Erythroxylum pedicellare
ATAATGCTTCCTTTCTTGCAGGAACCTTCTTAATGATCATACCTTATTAGAAATGATTTTACAATATCCGGAAGGATCCTGCTAATCATATATTTCGTTAATTAGCTCTAAGACATTGCCATATTTATTTCTTAATGTAAGAATATTGGAAGATTTCAATAGATATAATATTGAAGCTTTGTTATACATAAAGTTAGCTTAAAATCGAAATGAAGCAATGGCTAGTTGAAGAAAATTTCTACTTAAGAAAGAGCCACTGTAGTTGTGAACAAGAAGTTAAGAAGCTAGATTTTTTAAATACGTCAAAGGCATCAATACTCTTAAAAGTAATACCTTTATCAGATTTCTTGTGCCTTAGAAATTAAAAATTATTCTTGAGAGAAATCATTGAAGCTCATATCGAGCAAATTACTTTTTCATTTGTTGAGAGCTTGGAGAAGCTAAATAAATACTACTTTTATGAAAGGTTTAAGAACCTGAAAAAATATGTACTTATGAGCTTGAAGAGGCTCGTCAAATTAGTACTTGGAATTTTAATGAAACATTCAAATTGGATACTTGAGGACTGGACGTAAGCTTGGGTTATAAGTCGAACCAATATAAATCAATTGTGTCATTCTTTATCTCTTCTTAACTTTAAATTTTTGCATTATAGTGTTTGTGCTTTATATTTGCAAGAGGCTTCTTCACTTTTATAATAGGCTCCTTCTGTTTTTAGCTTACAAGAGGTTTTTTTTATTTTTAATAAGCGCCTTCTATTTTAAAGTGTTTTAACATGATTTATCGTTTAGCAGACTCCAATCGTTTAGATGGCTTTTTTCATTTAACAAGCTCCTGTCATTTAACAGACTCCTTTCTTTTTGAGCATTAGCAAGCTTCTATTGATTAAATATGCTCCTTTCGTTTTGAGCATTAGCAGGCTCTTTTTATTTTCAATGTTAACAAGATCCTTTTGAAAGTTTATAGGACCCTTCTATTTATAAATTTATTTTGTTTAGCAGGATCTTATCAATTTGAAAGTACCTTGAAATTTTTTCCTCACAATCCACCCCCTCTTGTGTATGTTTGCTTTATCAATATAAATACAAATTATTTAATTAGAGAATTAGAAATAAATTAAATGAGTTTAATTTATCTAATACGAAATAAGATTTAGAGTCATAATTTATATCAATTGCCAACATATTTGAGAACTTAATGAGACAAAGAACAGGTTGAAGAGAGAAAAGAAATTTTAATCAAGTTAGAATTGATTATAAAGTTTGAGAAAATTTATGATTAAACAAGTGATATTTAATAAATAATGGTCAATATAAGATATTGGATCTTATTTAGGCATAATTGATATTTTATAATTCTAATTAAAGTTTGTATGAAATTAGAATTTAAGTAAAATTAAATAACTAAAATATCCAAAACCTATTATAAATAGAATTAAGCTATAAAGGAGATATCACTTTTTACCTAACCCTTTCAGTAATAGTTGTAGAGTTCTCTCAACTTATTCTATGGATACCGTTAGAGGTCAAACAATTATATGGCTGCTATGATTGAGATGAATTAGTTTCGAAAATTGCTTGAGAGATATGACAAAAAAAATGATCAGGCTTCGGAATAAGGTGCAAATTATAATTCATGTTTTATTATGATTGTTATATTAATTATTTTATAGAATTCAAGTGATCTTGACTTTTGAAAAATCAAATGTAAATATTTTGCTAGGTGTGAGATCGAATCTCGACCCGGTTTGTTAATAGATTATTCCTCTTTAGCAGTTTTATAGTGACAAACTGAGAAAGAAAGAACATTTCTTCATCTTAACACCCTTTGACATTGGTGAAATAAGATCTAATAGATATAGTTCTTGAAACACAATCGTGTATTTCATTTTCAGTATGAAATTGTTTAACACTGTTTACTTGGCAAAAGCATTCCCACGACTCATTCCACCACAACAAATTACGTTGGTTGCTGTATCCTTAGTGAGAAGGCTTAGTATCTAAGTTTTAACCATGTGGTCGTATTGTATCCATTGTTATAATACTTCTTCTGCATCATTATTTGATTGTCTTAACGATCCGTCAACAAATACATATTTGTTTTTGACCATTAAGGCTATAGTCATAGAGTGATTCCATATGCTATAGTTTCCCTCTGAAAAGTTGTAACACAAGGACTAATCAAAGCTAATTTGAATGGAAGAAATGTAATGAGTTATTGAAATTTTCTAGATTAAATTTAGATGCCTTGTACGACTGAATTTATTTATTTAAATTGTTCACTTCTTCCATAATATTGAAGTGAGATAGAATTTTCAGATTATCAAAATGCAATATTTTAATACCTTGAAAAATTTTATGCATTTATCAACAAATAAAAATATAACCTTATACACCAGTTCATCAATCTAGATCTTATTGTAACTCTTGCTAACAAACAAATTTCAGTTAATATACAATATTTGCCCTTTTAGGTCTTCAACAATGACAATTGCATATTGCAAATAGTGGCCATACCAATGTCAACTAAATCTTTTTCCTCAAAAAAAAAAAAAAAGTCAACTAAATCTTGAAGGCATTGGCTGGAGATGAATTATTTGATGTGTGACTAAGATGAAATAACTATGGAGATCATGATGAGCCCGCACTGTGAAGCCTGCTGGGTGAGCAGAAGCACTAGGCACTTGCGACCTCATTAACATTTTCTTTTACAATCGAAAAAGTCAAAACACACTCGTACGATGGAAAAGATGCATTGCGATGTTGGAAGAAACAAATTCTGAAAGTGACTAAAAATTTTCAACGCCATTAGAGACAATATAGTAATTTGTAGTAAGTAGAGCGCATTTGGTTGTTAGAAAATGAAGGAACTATATATCTGAAGACACTTTCCCTATAATAATTTGTCTGGTTGCCCGATGTGCCTCGTGCTTATGACGGAGCTTATCTTTATAAACAGGGATGTGATCCGCCAACAAATTTAAGTGCCATGTACAATTTAGATGGATAAGGATATATGATTATAGCTACAGTTCTGTCTATCTAAGATTGCCGTTTGCTGCTGATGTCTGGTCTATAATGACAGCTGGAGTTGGACGTATAAGGATTTTCTGGCGACAAATGTTGTTGCATGGCTATAGGGGAGGCATTAAATTTGTTCCAAGTGATCAATCAAAACAACGGGATGGTGACTCGTGCTGTAGTGATGTAAGAGATCTCATGCATCTCTGCAATGTCAAAAGTTTTGGCGAACGACTAATTGCATTTTGAAGAATTGATAACATCCATGTAATGAGAACTACTACAGCCTTTTATGGATAATCGACGAGTGTTTCATTGGGGCTATAAACACATATGTATTGGGAGATAAGCCTGAGCAGGAGCAGCAGAAGAGTTATATCCACATGACATACCACAAATTCCAAGTGGGCAAGTGGAAGGTGCACTTCCGTCAGCGGATGAGAAATGGCCATAAGCATACAAACTCTTCGTGGTTGCTGATCATCTGTTCTAGGAAGCCATAATTTACCCATTTGTGTGCTGCATGATGAGTACAATAGCATAGGTTTGATGTGATGAATGATTTGTGCCTTTTCAGTACAAAACGGGAAATGCCAACTTGATAAAAGGCAGTCAACCATGGATTACGCACATTGGTTACCATTAGCATGTCATGATCATAAGGTGCGCTTGTCAAGCATATAACCTTATAACAAAATCTCAAAATCGGATATTGTTACCTCTAGGCTCTAGCTAATCCATTAAAAAAGAAAATGTTTTCAATTATATTTGCCATCTTGTAAATTCTATGATTGGCATGATTTTCTTTTTTTTTTTAAATACAATTTTTGACCACTTTAAGTGTATTCTTCATTTTGATTCAATACTAATGGTTTTATTTTTAACGACAATATTGTTATCCAATGTAATTAGATAATATTATAACAGCAAATGCACCAACAATAACTACAAAATCCCTATAGCTAGCAATCTTAGTTCCACCATATATATACTACAGCAAGATGATATGGCCGGGCAGGTCCAAGATTATATTGGTGAGCTAGCCTCTGCTGCAAGCGATTGTAACGAACCTTTCTTGGTGAAGGCTGAAACAGAAGTTACGACTACCTGTTAGGCTCGGCCCATTTTGTAAATTCAATATCTGCATGTTTTCCATATCTGGTTAATTTCTGGAATCCACTGGTTGAATAGGCGATTAGTCTGTGTATTATTTAGTTTTCGAAGTGGCTGATGCCCCTAATTTTCAACTTTATGAAATTAAAAAAGTATAAAATTTTAATCCGGTGATCACTTGGTTTCTTTCTTTTTCTTATGAACACTTTGTCTCTTGAGAAGGAAATGAAAACTAAATTCAATGCTCTCGATCTTTATTTGGTATTTCGAAAACTTTGTTTATAGGGGTTTAGAATGTTTTTCTAAACCTACAAATACCAATCTCCTAAAAACAATCGTGTCCAAAGCTAACTTTAGTGCTTGGTCGGACGAAAATCAATAGAAAGAAGCATCTAAATTGATTAAAACTATAGGCTCAAAATTGAGTGAAGTTTAAAAGTTTTATAATGAATTTAGACTGAATTAAAAATGAGACTTATTTGACATGTCTAACAAAATGTAGACGAATTTTTCTTTACGTTTTGTACCTTACATAATTAAACTTGTTTAAACCCATCTTATGCACAAGTTTAATTAGAACACGATTCAAGTGAGGAAAACTAAGGTCACATCGCCAATAAACTTGTGTAAATAAAAAGAAGTGTTTTAAATAACTGCACTAGAAACTTTACAATGTAAAAGATGTTTAGTACAAAACTCTGCAGATATTAAAAATAAATAAATAGAGTTAAACTAATTCATACAAGCAAATTCATTTATAATAATTTAGTATCTCCTACCCACATTCACTTCTCAAGGTTTTTAAAAAATTTTATGTAAAAAAAATTGATTATAATTATATTAGTCATTATCAAAGAAAATACTTTTTTGAAATTATTCCATCACATATCAATTATTAAAATGATGTTCAATTGCTTTTTAAGACAATCTCTTTCATACTACCTTAATTCATTTAAATGATTGATTTTTTGTGTTTTTTATGGTCTTTCAACAAATTTAAGAAAACATCTTACAATAGAATAAAGTTTTAAAATTGGCATATCAAAATTGTGATAATCCTAGCAACAATCCTGAGTCAACATTAAATGTAAGTTTATATACTATAGCTAATCGGTTGGTTGTAGTTTAATAACATCATTATTTAAAACAAAAGAGAAACAAGTATTGCATCAAAGATGAGAGAGAGTTTCTCTTACTTCTCACTACAATCTAACCATGCTCCTTCTTTCATCTACCATTGACCTTCTTCACCTTTCTTCACCACACCATTACTACCTCGTCCTTCCTCAGTAGCATAGCTTGCGCTTCCTTGATCTTCATTTTTTCTGCAAATCTTCCCGAAAGGTGATTCACGAACCTACCAAACCCCACCAAACCAACAACATAAGGTCATAAACAACTTTTCATTAAATTTATCCTTTCTGCGTTACATGATTTCCTTATTAAGCAATCTTTGTCTCTAACATTTCTCAACATAAAGTTGAACCATATCTATCTTATTAAACATCTTTCACAATTGTCCAACACTTCAGTACCTTCCCTTTCAGATTTTCCAAATCTATCCTTTCCATCCTCAAACCTTCTTCTACAATTCCAAAAACTCCATCTCCATCAGATGTTCTTCTTAGATCTTGGAAGCAAGTAGTAGGGGAAGAATCTCCCTTGACCTTGTCCTACTCACCACTTAAGGATATGGATGGTAGGCTAGTGGTTTGCCCCAACATTGAAGTTCTCAAGGAGGGAGCTCAGGCTTGGGAATCAACTATGGACAGTTTCTTCTTTGGAAAAAGACAACCTTTTCTCTAGTCTCCTAATAGGCCAACGAATAATGGAAGTCGAGAGGCTTGACAATTGTTCTTCTCTCTGAAGAGAATTTGAACCTTTTCACCTTCACCTCCACTTCAGATACCCAGAAGATTATGGAGGAAGGACCTTTAGCACATTGAAAGCCACCTAATCTTCCTACGGACTTGGCAAACACACTTGAATCCTGAACCTCTTAAAATCCAGACTATCGCACTCTAAATATTAACTTCCACAATATCTCCATTGAATATTGGACAACCCAAAGGCTTGGAATTTTAGCCAGCTACATTGGAAGGCCGCTATGCATGGATGAACACAAAACTAAGAAGAATTGAGTCGGATATGCCTAGATTTGCATCAGTGTGAATATTTCCTAGGAACTCCTCGAAGAAATTCCAATTATGAGGTTAGGAGAGGACGGCTAGTTATGGGAAGATATAATAAAAATTTCATGCCATTAGAAATCACCTTCCACAAACCCTAACAAAATTTGGAATGCCACGGGAAAGTTATTCAAAATAGGAAGCTACCAAGAGCTTATGGAGTTACCTGAAATAGGAACCCTAGAAAACTCCCTTTCCTTGACAACTAAGCCCATCATGTTACAAAAGGATGTTGATGATATATCGCCTGAAAATGGGAAAGACAAAATAGTGAGGCAATGCAAATTTCTCAAATAGCATATATACAAAAAGTCAAAAAGCACAGTTTAACAAGCAACACAGAGCAGGAAGTTTCACAAACACCGAATACAATCACATGTTACTTAAACTGAAGCTAACATTGACCAGGTCATCCTAACTACTACTTCGGTGATTGTGCAAAGTGCTGGAGATTCAGAGGTGAGTAATATTAACCTTATCCAATCTGATATCATAGCAACTCATAAAGCTTTTATTGCTTTTAAATAAGCTGCAGCAAATGCTGAATTCCATACAGCGGAGAGAAGATATCAAAGAGGGGAAAAAGGAAAGGCAATACAAGCCAAACTTTTTAACCTATGTCTATAATTGCGTGGAATGTACGTGGAATAAATTGTCCCAGTAAACAATTAGCTTTAAGGGACTTTGTTTTGAGGGAGAAGCCTCTCATATTCGAATTACTAGAAACTAAGGTTAGACTTGAAAATTTAGCAAAACTGGATATTTTTGATTCCTGCTGGAACATAATTACCGATCACCAACATCATGCTTTAGGTAGAATAATAATATGCTATAGGGAGGATGAGCTTAATGTGGATCTATTATAATTAAATGAATAATCTATGAATTTGAAACTTTCCTTCTTATAGAATTACATCTAGATAAATTTCTCTTTCATCTTTGCATGAAATTTTTGATTCCAAAGACGAGACCTATGGAACAACCAATCATCATTCAGCAACACTGTCTCTATTCCTTAGCTAATATGTGGAGACTTTAACTCCATATTATACCCCTCAGGGGCACAAGGACATTGTTATCTGAAGAATTATACAACTGATTTAAAAGACATAGTGGAGAAGTTAGGGGTGATAGATCTTAAGTATATTGATCGACTTTTACCTGGTCCAACAAACAACAATTTGCATGGCACATCAGGAAAAAATTGGATCGAGGACTACTAAATGATATTTGGATTAGGACCTTTCTAGATAGCCTTAATACAATCAAAGACCCCCTCTTCTCGGATCATAACCCATTTATAGTGGACAACCTATTCCAAAAACTTAGTAAGCACTATCCTTTCCAATTCAGTAAATTCCTAGTGAATGTTCCAGGGTTTGTAGATGCATGTATAAAGGGTGTAGTACATAGTTAGGGACTAAGCAGTTCTATTGTGTCCAAAAACTGAAAGCTATCAAACAGGAATTAAAGATCCTAAATTCTCTACAAAGGCCTACAACTTCCTCAATAAAACCCTCCAGCCTTGAACTTCAAGCTATCCATGCTAGCCTTGCTACTCATCCTACTGATCTGATCCTACTTGAAAGAGAAAAGAATGTGTTATCACAATTCTTGAAGGCTACATAGAATCACAACTCTCTCTTGCAAAAAAGAGTGAGAGCACATTAGTTAAAATATGGAGACAACTGCACTAGATCCTTTTTCAACTCCATTCTTAAAAGGAAAAATAACAACAAAACCCACTTTATAACATCCAAAGATGGTGCAAATTTTTAAACACAACAGGAAATGCAAGAGGAGGCAGTAAGGTACTTTAAAGACCTACTAGGAACTCCTAACACTTCAAATGTTATGTTAGATGAACTCAGAGCCCCTCTCCCTTAAACAAAACACATCAGCAGCCTCGGAACTTCTTATAAAACTAGTAGAAATATAGAAATAGAAGTTGTAGTTTTTACCATGGATGGTTTTAAAGCTCCTATCCTTAATGGCCTAAATAAGTATTTCTTCTAGAAATCTTAAAGTGAGATAGGACCATTTGTTATAGAGGCAATCAAAATTTTTTTTCCCAAGGGGATCCTACTCAAAAAGATCAACATAACCTTTATCTGTTTGATTCCCAAATGCTCCAATCTCACACATTTTGGGGATTTAAGACATATTGCATATACTAATTTCCTCTATAAGTTCATATCCAAGATACCTACTTGAAAACTGAAACAACCCTAACCTTTTTAATTAGGTACAACCAAGATGCCTTTATGTAAGATAGAGATATAGGATACAACATTCTTATGGTACAAGAGCTCCTAAAAGGTTACTCTAGATCAAATTACTCTCCAAATTGCACAATCAAAATTGATTTCCATAAAGCTTTTGATACTGTGAGTTGGGATTTCTTATGGACTTTACTGATGGCTAACAGATTTCCAATGATCTTTATAGAGTGGATTAATAAGTTTATCTCAACCTCCTCCTTATCTATTATAATCAATGGTACTCCTACCAAACTCTTTAAGGCAGCAAATACCACACTCTTTCCTTCTCAAAGTATCATCAAAACCATTGAAAGAATCTTCAAGAACTTCCAATGGAATCACCCAAATGGTTTCAAATGTTCAACTAAAATGAAATGGGTTGATATTTGCTTTCTTTAGGATGAAGGAGGGTTAAGCACAACTCCCATCAAAATCACAAATCAAGGCCTAATCTTGAAAATACTATCGTGGATCCTCATGGATAAAACTCTCTTTGGGTGAAAAGGCTACACTTTTATTTTCTCAAGGAAAAAAGCCTTTGGAGCTTTAAGAAATTAGTCTTATACTCTCATTTTCTCAACCAAATTATGAAATTGAGGGACAAAGTTCAAGAAGGGATCTCTTGCAAAATTGGGAATGGCAACTTGACTTATGTCTAGTTTGACAACTGGTCTAACTTGGGTCCTCTCATCTATCATTATGGCAATCTAAACAGTCCTCAAACTACTTCACTCAAACTCAAACTCAGCTCAATGATCATAAAGGGCACCTAGAATTTTCCTCAAAACTTAAGGCATCTCCTGCCATTATATCTTTCCTAAACTCTTTGGATACTTTCTACTAGCAGACCCAACCTATCCTCAAACATACAAACAAGGGTACGAGAGATATTTTAAGATGTAGGAAACAAAAGCAGGGATGACATATATTTGTTTAGAGCAAGGTGCTAACCCTAAGGGTATCTTTCATACTATGGTTAACAATCCTAAATAGGTTGAATACTGTTGATAGAATTCACTATCTACAAATGGACAGAACATGTCCAGTGTGTAAGAACAATGTGGAAATAAGAGATCATCTTTCCTTCACATGCCTTTATAGTAGCAATGTATGGGAATCTATAGCCAAAAAATGCCTATGGATAAATCCTAGGAACACTACCACAGAGGTGATCCAAAAATTGATAAACCATACAACCCCTCCTAACTCAAATACACAGATCCATTTTCTATCCCTAGGACTCTATGTATATGGATTATGGAAGTAAAGAAACCTGAGATAGTTTGGTGGAACCAACACGCCCAAAGAGGTCCTCATATCTAAGATCCTCTTTGAAGTCAGAGAGCTCATTCTACTTCGTAACCTCAATCAGACATGTAATATAACTATCCTAGCTTCACTGAATGTATAACTAGAGGCTACACTCAGAAGGTAAACATATGTATGAAAGAGAATTAGAGGAAATACAGTACAGTAAAAGTAGTAAAGATGAAACTAAAGTAACTAATTGGCTAACTCAACTCAATCAAAACCACCAGATCTCCATGAGTCCCTCATCACTTACCGATTTCCTTTGCGGAGATAAACACACCTATGAGATTGAAAAACTACCTTTGATCATACCTTCGCTTTTCTCACAACCCTAATTTAGAAATGTAGAATATTCGATGCATAAAATGGGAAGATACTTACCTTATTTTCAAACAATGTTGTTTGGTAAATGAATGAGCTCTTGATGTAACGATGTCATTCCAAAAGGTGTTGTTGTATGTTATGTTTTAAAGTTGGCTTTGGTTATTGAAGACCAAGGAGAGTTAGACCCTCTCCGTGAACTCTCTTTAATTTTCTATTCAATACAATTTTATTTCTAAAAAGACAATAATTATTTAAAGAGATTATTTTTCTTGTACATATTCAGATGTATAAGATAAAGTCACTTATATAAATATATATTGTAAATGAAATTATGATATATTGCATTTGTGTATAATCTATAAATTGCTCTTAGTTATTGTTTTATTGAAATTGGACATTAATAGAGCATAAAAAGACTAGCACATGTCATGTTTCTTCCTTAAAAATAAAATAGTTAATCTTATAAACTAAAGTATAATGATATTTAAACAAACAAGTAGTAATGCTCCAAATGTAATTCTCATATAGGTCACTTCAATGAACTTGTTCTTTAATAAACAGGGCTTCAAAGTTACCTCATATAGTGATTGCTATATTTTGATACTACTTATAGCCTATTCTAGTCAAAATTAGCTCATTCAGTAGTCATTACCTATAGTATGAACTATATGTAGGTAATTGAGTGATCAATATAGGATTCATTACTCTAAAGTGATTTGAGAGAATATTTCATTGTTCTCGATTAGTATTGATTCAGGAAATCTTTAGCCAAAGTGGAATGACACTTTGAAAATAGTTTTCAAATGTCACTAATTGAATCAATTGCCAATGGTGGAGAACTAACATAATTGGACTCAAAATGAATAGACATTAATTTCATACTTTATCTCTAATTGGAAAATTATATGACAAAAAGATCAAATTGTACAGAAAATTAATGCACGAAAAGGTTAATTAAAACTACTTTAACATTCTTAAGTATTTTAGTGTTCATGATGAGTTGCTAAATGTCAATCTTGATCTATGGATATAAATTGTTTAATTGGACAATTAAAGAAAAATTAAAATAATTTAATTTATATAATTTAAAATATGATTTTGGATTATAATTTATATCTATTGACAACATATTTAGGAACCTAATAAGTCATACACAAAGAATGGTTGAAGAGAGAAAAAGTATTTTTAATTAACTTAGACACACTTTTAATCTTTTTAAAATTTAGTAATTGAAATTAATATAGAGTGGACAATTTACAAGATGTTCAACAAGAACCTATGTTCCAAAATCATACAAGATCAAAATGATTCCAAAAGTACCAACAAATTGAAAGGACAAATGATCAAACTATCAGCGTGAACATTCTAAATCCCCCATATTTCTCTCATTCCATCACCTAAAGTTGTATGTATGATGTTATCAGGTGTGGATAGTCTAACATGAAAAAGAATCCTCTAGTATATAAGTTCCTTATTTTAAGATGTGGCTCTATAGAGTTTATTGTTTTTGTTCTCTTAGATGTAGTAAATTAAAACACCAAAGCATCTTCTGAGTATTTTTAAGTCACCCTTTACATCATCTAAAGTTAGGAAAACTTTACGATCAGATATGATATATTTAATATATAATGATCAATATGAGATATTATATCTTATTTGAGAATAATTGGCATTTAATTATAATTTCAATTAAATTTTATTTTTATTAAAATTTATTTCAATTAAATTACTAATATGTCTAGAACCTATTATAAATAAGCTCAGGCTCTAAGGGAGCTAACACTCTGTGTTAACCTCCTCCACAACAGTTATAGAGTTTTCCTAATATGTTTTGTGGATACCACTAAAAGCTATACACTTGTATGGCTATAATAGTTAGATGAGTCGATTTCAGAAATAGTTCAGTGGAAACGAAAAGAAAAAGATCAAACTTGAAAATTTGATATGAATTAAGAATCATGCTTTATTATAATTTATAATCATTTTATAATGTTTAAAGTAATCTTGGATTCTAAGATATATAAGGCTAATGTATTTAATGAAAAAGCTTAAATTAAAAAATTAAATAGTAACAACTTTGATCAGAATATTGATCATTTAGAAAAGGTTTTGTATATGCTTAGGCAAGAAAAATTGTATGCTAATTTTAAAAAGTGTTATTTTTGCACTAAATAGGTTGTACTTCTTACTTATATGATGAGTTCAAATGGTTTTTAAGTAGATGGATAAAGTTTAGAGAGTGACCAACACTAAAGCCATGAATGATGTTAAAAGTTTCCATTGATTAGATAGTTTATATAGGCATTTTGTTAAGAATTTTGGCATAATTGTTGTACCTTTGGCTGAAATAGTAAAAAAAAAACAATGTAGGAATTAAGTGAGGTAATGACTAAAGAGAGAGTGGTTGATTTTATCTACAATTGTATGAAGTTAATTTAGAAAGTTATTGAAACTAGATTATTCCAAAGTGTCAATCATATAAGGACTATACTAATATACTTATTAATTATATTTTTATAATTAAACTAAATAAAATAAGAATTAATGAAAGCATGACCATTAATTAGTGAAAAGAAATCAATAAGACAAATGTTAGGGTTTCAAAGTTCACTTATATAAAATTCTAATTATTATGCAAGTTTTCAGAGTCCACTTATATAAAATTCTAATTATTATGCAAGTTAATTATCATGGTTAAAAAATAATTAACTTAATGTATCTATGCTCTTTCTTGGGCCACATAAGTATATCTAATTAGGTAATTACTACCTCTAGATGGAAATTTGACCTAATCAAATTCACTAAACATAGTTAATCTATTTAGTAATCACCCTAATTTAGGATAATTTTTTATATAGATCTAGAATGTTAATTCTCCTAGTAAATAGATCATACTTAACGTCTCAATTCTTTATATAATCTTTAAGATTGAATCTATGATAGTGACAAACTTAATACAAAAAATCAAAGAGAACAAATTCAATCAAAAAATATTCCATTAGGAATTAAAAATTAAAAGATTAACCACTGAGGATTTAACTACTTAATATAACAAAAATAGAAGAAAATATAATAATCTTAACATGAAAGAAAGAAAGGAAGAAAAAATTAGAAGAGTTGGCATGACTCTCATTTAATATTACTCCTACTCCATCCTTGATGATAAGAAAGCCTTAAAAGTAACATCTATATGAAAGAAGAGGTTGTCCGTGTTTGTTCCAAGTACGGAGGGTGCAAGGAAGATATTCTCCAATGACTTCGCGGATTTCAACAAGGGTTATGTTA
>JAOQMP010000002.1:18109412-18120657 GCA_027563575.1 Erythroxylum pedicellare
TTGTTGGATGAACCATATTTAATGATAGTTAGAAGTGAAAATGAAGTTGAATGTGTGTAGGAAGTTGTTGATGAATGGTACATGAAATGTTTTAATCTTTTTAGTTGATGAACAAGTATAGCTTATGAATTGGTTTATAAATGATTTTGGGTTAAAATGAAGTTGAAAATGAAGTAGAAAGGATGGTTTTGTATAATATGTGTTAGGTCTAAGATGTTTAGGGTGAGAAATCTAGAAAATGGGACGAAATTCGTGAGTTTCTGTGGAAGTTTGCCGCAGCAACGTCGAGTTTTCCTACACGGAACATGCTTCGGTATTTTACGCATAACTTTTTTTGTAGTCATCCAAACGTACTAATTTTTGATTTGGAGTAAACTAGAGACATAAGGCTACAAATTTTGTTAAGAGGACGAATTGTTCAAACTTAAAGTAATATTGAAGCAAGACGAATTTGGGTGTATATTGGCTAACTTTAGAGTAAGGTAGTGTTGAATGAAAAGATTAAGGAATTGTAAGAACAAGATGAGTATTTGAGCAGACTCAAAGAGGATATTAAAAATGGTAAACCTTCGAAAATGGAGATAAGAGAAGATGGATTGATGGTGGTAGGTAACAGATTATGTGTTCCGTACATTTTAGAGTTAAAAGATGAGATATTTGATGAGGCGCACAATGCATCTTATGCTATGCACCCAGGGAGTATGAAAATGTATAGAGATTTAAAAGAGAACTTTTGGTGGAAAGGAATGAAGAAGGTTGTAGCAGAGTATACTAAAAGATGCTTAGTATGTCAGTAAGTCAAGGTTGAATACCAGGCACACTCAAGTAAGCTTTCCTTTTCCTATTCTGAAATGGAAGTAGTAAAAGATTACGATAGATTTCTTGATGGTATTGCCAAGAACTAGCAAGAAACATGATGCAACATGGGTGATCGTCGATAAGCTAACCAAGTCAGCACATTTCTTCCCAATTAAGCAGACAGACTCTTTGAATGCTTTGGCCAAGAAATATGTCAATGAAATAATCCGACTATATGGGCCAAGCTCTATAGTTTTGGATAGAGATCCCAAGTTCACCTCCAAATTTTGGGAAAGTTTACAAGAGGCTTTGGGAACTAAGTTGCACTTTAGTGCAACTTTCCATCCACAGATTGATGGGAAATTGGAGTGGACAATATGGACTTTAAAGGCAATGTTGAGAGCTTGTGTTATGGATTTGAAAGGGTTATGGGACGATCATTTGCCTTTAATTGAGTTTGCTTACAATAATTCCTATCACTCAAGAATTCAAATGGAACCTTAAAAAGCATTGTATGGTAGGAGCTGCAAAACTCCTACTTGCTGGGATGAGGATGGTGAAAGGAAACTAGTAGGGCCTGAGTTGGTACAAGTCACAGTTGATAAGATTAAATTAGTGAAATAGAGAATTAAAGCAGCTTAAGACAGAATAAAGGGCTATGCAGATGCATATAGAAAAGAGATGGAATTTGAAGTTAGAGACAAAGTGCTTCTTAGAGCTTCTCCATAGAAAGGGGTTCTAAGGTTCGGTAAGAAAGGCAAGTTTAGTTTGAGATATATAGGCCCTTATGAGATCATTGAGAAGATTGGGCCTTTGGCCTATAAGTTAACTTTGCCACCAGAATTGTCTAAGATTCACAATGTCTTTCATGTATCGATGTTGAGAAGGTATCGATTCGGTCCTTCGCAAATAGTTCAGCCTTCAGAGGTTCAGTTAAGGGAAGATTTGACTTATGATGAGCAACCAATAGAGATCCTAGATTCGAAGGAAAAGGTTTTGAGAAACAAGGTTGTGAAGTTGGTTAAAGTCTTATGGAAGAACCATTCTATGGATGAGGAAACATGGGAGACTTTGAAAGCAATGAAGGAGAAGTATCCACACCTCGTTGTGGACTCAGGTAAGAATTTCAAGGACGAAATTCTTTTAGGAGGGGAGAATTGTTGGACCCCGAAATTTTTTCAATTTTATTGATTAATTTGTTTAGTTATTGATTTATGTTTTGTCTGTTGATTAGTTATTTATTTTAATAATTGAGTTAAAGTATTTTATTATGGCCTAAGTTAAGTAGTCTTTGGATTAAATGAAGTAGGGTAGAATTGGAAGAACTAAGTGAGTGAAGGGAAAAATGCGAAAAAACAAAGATGAAAATGTATCTTGGCTTAAAAGGAGAAGAGAAGAATCGTGGGAGAAAGAAAAAGAAGAGAAGAAAACCGAAGATAGAGAAGAAGAGAGGAAAATCGTGGGAGGCTTGGAAGGAAGAAGAAAAAGAAGAGAAATCAACTTGTTAGAGGTAAGTTATCACCTTTCTTTTTACTTATAACAAAAAGGGGATTAAACAGAGATTAGGGTTTTGGAGATCTTAAAGAGTTTGAAGCTAAACAAGTAAGTAAAAGCATTAACCCACCTTGATTGTTGGATGAACCACACTTAATGATAGTTACAAGTGAAAATGAAATTGCATGTGTATAGGAAGTTGTTGATGAATCGTATATGAAACTGTTTTAATCTTTTTAGTTGATGAATAAGTATAGCTTATGAATTGGTTTATGAATGATTTTGGGTTGAAATGAAGTTGAAAATGAATTAGAAAGGATGATTTTTTATAAGATTTTGAGGGTGAGAAATTTGGAAAATGGGACGAAAGGGCTGGAATTTGTGAGTTTTTGTGGAAGTTTGTTGCAGCCAAGACGTCAAGTTTTCCTGCACAAAACATGCTTCGGTATTTTGAGCATAACTTTTTCTGTAGTTATCCAAATGGAGTGATTTTTATTTTGGAGTAAAATAGAGACATAGGGATACAAATTTTCTAAAGAGAAGGAATTAGCCAAACTTTCAAGTAACGTTGAAGCAAGATGAATTTAGGTGTATATTGGCTAACTTTAGAGTAAGGCTAGTGTTGAATGGAAAGATTAAGGAATTGCAGGAACAAGATAAGTATTTGGGCAAACTCAAAGAGGAGATTAAAATTGGTAAACCTTCGAAAATGGAGATAAGAGAAGATGGATTGATGGTGGTAGGTAACAGATTGTGTGTTCTAGACATTTTAGAATTAAAAGATGAGATATTTAATGAGGCATACAATGTGCCTTATGCTATACACTCGGGGAGTACGAGAATGTATAGAGATTTAAAAGAGCACTTTTGGTGGGAAGGAATGAAGAAGGATGTAGCAGAGTATACTAAAAGATGCTTAGTGTGTCACCAAGTCAAGGCTGAACACTAGGCACCTTCAGGAAAGCTTAAACCTTTGCCTATTCTAGAAAGGAAGTGTGAAAAGATTACGATGGATTGCTTAATAGGATTGCCAAGAACTAGCAGGAAACATGATGCAATATGGGTGATCATGGATAGGTTAGCCAAGTCAGCACATTTATTCCCAATTAAGCAAACAGACTCTTTGAATGCTTTGGCCAATAAATATGTCAATGAAGTAATCAGACTATATAGGATTCCAAGCTCTATAGTTTTGGATAGTGATACCAGGTTCATCTCTAGATTTTGGGAAAGATTACAGGAGGCTTTGGGAACTAAGTTGCACTTTTGTACAGCTTTTCATCCATTGATTGATGGACAATCGAATAGGACAATACAGAATTTGGAGGCAATGTTGAGAGCTTGTGTTATGGATTTCAAAGGCTCATGGGATGATCATTTGCCTTTAATTGAGTTTGCTTACAATAATTCCTATCACTCGAGAATTCAAATGGCACCTTATAAAGCTTTGTATGGTAGGAGGTGCAAAACTCCTACTTGCTGGGATGAGGACAGTGAAAGGAAACTAGTAAGGCCAGAGTTGGTACAAGTCAAAGTTGATAAGATTAAATTGGTGAAATAGAGAATTAAAGCAACTCAAGACAGAATGAAGAGCTATGCAGATGCACATAGAAAAGAGATGGAATTTGAAGTTAGAGATAAAGTGTTTCTTAGAGCTTCTCCATAAAAAGGGGTTTTGAGGTTCGGTAAGAAAGGCAAGTTTAGTCCAAGATATATGGGCCCTTATGAGATCATTGAGAAGATTGGGCCTTTGGCCTTTAAGTTAGCTTTGCCACCGGAACTGTCTAAGATTCACAATTTCTTCCATGTATCGATGTTGAGAAGTTGTCGATCCGATCCTTTGCATATAGTTCAACCTTCAGAGGTTTAGTTAAGGGAAGATTTGACTTATGAGGAGCAACTAGTAGAGATCCTAGATTCGAAGGAAAAGGTGTTGAGAATCAAGGTTGTGAAGTTGGTTAAAGTCTTATGGAAGAACCATTCTATGGACGACGCAACATGGGAACCTTTGAAAGCAATGAAGGAGAAGTCTCCAAACCTCTTTGTGGACTCAGGTAAGAATTTTAAAGACGAAATTCTTTTAAGAGGGGAGAATTGTTGGAGCCCAAAAATTTTCAATTTTATTGATTTATTTGTTTAATTATTGATTTATGTTTTTTTGTTGTTTATTTATTTATTTTTAGAATTGAGTTAAAGTATTTTATTATAGCCTAAGTTAAGTAGTCTTTAGATTAAATGAAGGAGGGTAGATTTGGAAGAATTAAGTAAGTGAAGGGTAAAATGGGGAAAAACCAAGATAAAAATATGTCCTAGCTTAGAAGGAGAAGAGAAGCATCGTGGAAGATGAAAAAGAAGAGAAAAGAATAGAAGAGGGAGAAGAAGAGAGGAAAATCACGAGAGGCTTGGAAGGAAGAAGAAAAGAGAAGAAAAAGAAGAGAAATTAACTTGTTAGAGGTAAGTTATCACCTTTCTTCTTGCTTAGAACAAAAAGGGGACTAGATAGAGATTATGGTTTTGGAGATTTTGAAGAGTTTGAAGCTAAACAAGTAAGGATAAGCATTAGCCCTTCTTGATTGTTGGATGAACCACATTTAATGATAGTTAGAAGGGAAAATGAAGTTGAATGTGTGCAGGAAGTTATTGTTGAATGGTATATGAAAATGTTTTAATCTTTTTGGTTGATGAACAAGTATAGCTTATGAATTGGTTTGTGAATGATTTTGGGTTGAAATGAAGTAGAAAGGATGATTTTGTATATGATGTGCTAGGTGTAAAATGTTGTGGGTGAGAAATCTAGAAAATGGGAAGAATGGGCTGGAATTTGCGAGTTTTTGTGGGAGTTCACCACGGCAAACTTCTGACCGCAACGATGTCGAATTTTCTTGCACAAAACATAGTTCAGCATTTTAAGCATAACATTTTCTTTAGTTACATAAATGGAGTAATTTTTGATTGGAGTAAACTAGATACATAGGGATACAAATTGTCTGAAGAAATCAAGTTTTAATTCAGTCTTTAAGAACCTCAAATGAGTATAAAATATTGTTTCAGCATAATGATAGTCCCAAAATTTTTGGGGTATAACTTTTAGATTTCTGAACTAAATTGAATGAGTTTAGTGTCATTAGAAACTTAATACAATGAGAAAAGTTTTCTTCAAGGAAGCGTTACCAAATTTCTTCATTTATCTGATCATAATGATCATGGAAAAATTAACCTGGAAGTCTAGATTTTGAAAGGGTTAGAGTGAATTTTAGCATTTTTGATTATTGAAGCCTTATGAATTTCCTTTGAATTTGGATTGAATGAATAATTGTTAATGTTTAGGAATTCAAGAAAATGTTACCCAAGAGTAAGAGGAAATGCAATCTTGAGCTTAGATTTCAAACGAAATTAGGTGGCTAATGTATTTATATTTATTGCATAATTAGGAAAATTCTTGCCTATGTATCATATATGGAATTGCTTGAAATTGAAATCATTGTGAATGTTTGAAATTGCATGCTGAATTATGATTATGATATACCTTGAAAAAGGTTATAACGTTTTGTATAAACAAAAAGAAGAAAAAGCATGAAAGTATGAGCATATGATAAAATAATTTGAGCATGATTCTATGCTTTTGTTTGGGCGAGAGTGGAACCATTCTATTCGTCATGTGCACGTTGACAAGAGCCTTCTCCTGGCTGCCTCCTTGTGGCATATGAGCTCTGAAAATGGACTCATTTTGTTCATGGTGTAAACTTCGGTTTCTCCATTCTGTTTCCATGGAACCCTCGAGCCATCTGTTTGTGCATTGCATCTTTAAATTATCAAGTATGAGGTATTTATGTGCTATGCAAAATGGTTAAAGCCTATGTTATAAGTTATGTGATGACTTGCTTAATTATGAGTTTTTGAGCTAAATGGAGAATGCCTAAATTGTTTGATACATATATATATACATATGTTTGAATTTGTGGTAAATTACCAATGGCTATACATAAATTAGCCACAGAGCTATATAGCTTAACCTATTATTATTATTTTCCCTCCTCAGATGCAGAATAAGACGAAAATTAATCCTTGCAAGGCATCAGGAACTCCGTGATAGTTAGAAACTTTTGTACTAAGTTAGTGACTTTTTGTATAGCCTTATAGGCATATCAACATTGAGCATCCCTTATATTTTGTTTTAAACATTGATATGCATGATGATGTGTAAGTGACGTTGTATAAACTCTTTTCGATTTATTAAGGAAATGAAGAACTGAAGCTTCTTGTGTGTATGCCTAGAATTATCTTATGGTTAAGTTTGAATGGTTAGAATTGAGTGTATATGTACTTAGAAAATTGGTATTACTTATTGAATGTTATGACTTCGTCGCGGCAAGGCCCGACTCTCGCCGTGGCGAAACTCTATCGAAGAGTTCTCTTGTTGAACCTTGGGAGTTCATCATGGCAAAGCCAAGAGTTTGTCGTAACAAACTTTTACCAAAGGGTCTATAAAGATAACTCCATGGGTTCGTCGCGACAAACTCTCCTTTATTACCACGCTTAGATTTGTTATCAATGCCATGCTTTCCATTTTTGTTCGCACCACCCTCACACGACTACCCTGAATGGTCACCTCGGAATTTGTCTTGAGACCCAGGTCAATCATCTTTTGGTATCTACAATAACAGTTGGGCTCTAGAAATAGGGTCCAACACTGACTCCACATCCATTGTCTGGTTTCTAGAATTTCTTTGAGAGCGCTTGACATATTTTACCTTGATTGTAAGATCTACATATGCTTGTGCTTAATGAATAGATTGTATCCATTTCACCCATAAATCCTCCTTTTTGTAGCATAACCACCACAAATTCTGCCCCCTACTAACCGTATGATTCGTCCTTATAGGATGGATGCCCAATACCCTTACTGCTTAGGTCTGCAAATTTTATCCCAAATGATCTTTGCTTTACTTCTATCTTGGTTTGAGTCGTTCCACAAGAAATCCCTAAGCCTCTTGTCAATTTCCTTAAGGATACTTTTAGGAATGGATAAATGGTTGATCCAATAAGTGGTAAGATTGCTCAATATGGTCTGAATTAGCTATAACCTGCCTCTATAGCTAAGGAACCGATTGCTCCATTGATTGATTCTGCCATCAATAAAGTCTAACAGAGGTTTACTATCCCCATCATTGATTCTTCTTTGAGAAATTGGTATCCCCGGGTATTTGAAGGGTAGTTGCCCTTGTGTTAATCCCATCTCGATAGTTGTAGATGCTACCCCTCTACTTGAGTTGCAAGATAAATAGAAACAACTCTTTAGAGGGTGTTCAAACTTACTATGTCAACATCTTAAAAAAAAAGATTATCTAGAAAGCTTATTTCTCCATTCATACTCAAGATATCACAAGGCATAAGTTGTGGTCCTAACTTGCTAGGGGCTAAAGTACTTTTGAAAATCCCCTCTAGGGAAAAATTTTGAAAAAAGTTAACTTAAAGACCTAAAAAAATCTTATTGTGATTGATAAGCATCTTGTAATTAGTGTGCAACTATTTCAACATACTTTGTTGTATATTATCATGCATGGTTTGAAATATAGCCTAAAAATTAAAACAAGATCTCTAGAAACTAACTTTGAAAATTAATAGTATTCATAATGGATCCTTATATTCATTGTAGGTGAAATTAAATACTTAAAATTCTAAAGAAATATAGTGCATAACAAGTTGCAATTAAGTTTTAAGAGTAAGCTGAATCTAGAGCATAACATTACTATTCATAAACAATAGGAGTATAGGAATATTCTTAATTGTATGGATATGTATACATAAAAACTGAGCACATAGTTACTTAAGTCATATTTCTTCAATCTCTCTCTTTACATCAACATGGCATTAGAGCTACAGGGAGAAACTGAAACAAAAGATCACTAATTTCTTGATTGACTAATATACTTTTCTTGGATATGTATGAGAAAGACATCGATCTATGTTAGTTATTATGTATAATTAGTATAATTAAGTGTAGTAGCGTATTTTTCCTATATTAGGTTAAGGGTATAGTTTATTTGTACATAACCCTTTGTATTCTTATGTTTAATGTAAATGAGTGATAATAAAGATTATTAATTATTGTTTCATCTTTATAGTATCAGAGCCTCTATTGATTGAAGGTCAAGTTTACTCCCTTACCCAGTAAGTTAGTTCGATAAAATAGTTTTTCGCTATTACCGTTTGAGGTTAAAGATATGTATATCTGATAATATTATGATTTGATCATAATCAAATCATTTAGATTAGATAGTAGTATCTTATAGATATATAGTATCCTAAGATTATATTTCCATATCTGTACAGATTTTTCTACCTTATTTTGTAAACCCTATTCATGTATATATATACTACAGTCTCTAATAAAGAGATATAGAGTAAATGAGTTCTAATTCATATGGTATCAGAGCCATGTGATAGTGAAACCGAGGACACATCCATAGAAAGTCAAGAAATGACTTCTAATCTTAAGAGATCCTCCACAACAATCCCAATGTCAAAACCGACTAGAGATCAGTCATCAATAAACTCTAGTATTGAGGAAGTTTTAGTTAACATTTTTTCTGATAAACTGAATGGAACAAACTATCAAGAGTGGGCTTAATCTATGAAACTCGCCATTGGAGGAAGAGGGAAGCTGAGCTTTATCATCAAAATGGGAATGTTCCAGGCTCAACAAACATACAAGCTATACGACAATGGTAGATAAATAAATCCATGGTCTCGTCGTGGCTTATCAATGCCATAATGCCACCCATCAAAGGGGCCTTTATGTTTCTGCTATCAACCCTAGAAATCTGGGATGGAGTGCAACAGTCCTCCTCTGATGAAGAGGATGCATCATGGATTTATGATATAAAAACAAGGTTGTGGCAAATGAAACAATGTGATAGAGAAGTTATAGAATATTAGGTTGATATGATAGCATTATGGCAGGAACTTGACTTGTTGTCAGATGAAGAGTAGAGGTGCAAGGAAGATGCAATGACGTATAACCAAAAAATTGAAAAGAAGAGTCTTTAAATTTTTGGCTAATCTCAATAAAAACTTGGATGATGTTTGTGAAAGAATCTTAAGTAGAATTCCTTTGCCTACAGCTGAGGAAGTATTTTCTGAAGTTAGGAGAGAAGTAGCAAGTAGGAAAATCATGCTAAATGAGGAACTGAAAGAGTAACTAAATGTAACTCTAGTATCTTCGAATGAAGCTTTTGCCCTATTATCACATGGTGAATCCAGTAAGAAAAATCATAAGAAGTGGTGTCAGCATTGTAAACAAAGTGGCCACACCAAAGATACATGCCAGGACATTCATGGAAAGAAGTGGTGTAAGCATTGTAAACAAAGTGGCCACACTAAAGATACTTGCTGGAACATTCATGGAAAGCCTCTAGATTGGAAACTAGAAAAGGGAAAAAAATAGACGCTATCAAGTATCTAGTAAGGAAGGAACAGAAAAATCTGAAGGTAGTCAGAAACAACAAGGAGGTGAGATGAACATTTCACTAGGAAAACTATTAGAAGTACTGGAAAACCTTCAAAGTGACAGCAACCAACAAAAATCAAGCATAGTTTCCAATGCTACTATGAGAGGTAATATCATAAGAGCTTTTTTATCCTCAGGCGGTAGGAAGAAGTGGATAGTTGATTCTATAGCTTTAGATCGTATGATAGATGATTTTAATATGTTTCATTCATATATTCCATGTGCTGGACATGAAAAAGTTAAGGTAGAAAATGGTGATTCATCCTCAGTTGCAAGAAAAGGAGATACTAAAGTAACAGATTCTATGAAACTAAATTATGTTCTACATGTCCTTAATTTATAATGCAATCTTTTATCAGTCAGTAAATTGACAAAAGAAGCTAATTGTAGTGCTCATTTTTTCCTACTTGTATTATACAGGACTTGTCATCGGGGAAGATGATTGGCAGTGCTAAAGAGGTAGCTGGAGTGTACTACTTTGAAGATGAAGAAAAACCATCTACTCTTTATAGCCTAGGTAATAGTGTGATTGTTCCTAAGACTGATGAGCAATTGTTATGGCATAAGAGGTTAGGGCACCTAAACTTTCAACATATGTCACGGTTATTTCTAAATATTTCAATAAATAAAGATCTTTGTGTTAAGTATGATGCTTGTGAATTTCCTAAACATCAAAGAAGTTCTTTTACAAGATCCAAATACAAACCCAGAAAATTGTTCTCACTTATCCATAGTGATCTTTGGGTCCATCTCGTGTTCCTAATAGAACTAATTCCAAATGATTCATGACGTTCATTGATGACCATACTTGTTTATGTTAGGTGTTTTTTTTAAAAGATAAAGCTGAAACCTCCACCGTATTCATCAATTTGTATTAGATGATAAAGAATCAATTCCAAACTAGTATTCAAATCCTTCATATTAACAATGGTACTGAATACTTCAATCACCATCTCGAGACATTCTTTCAAAAACATGGAATTGTCCACAAAAGTAATTGTGTCAATAGTCCTCAACAAAATGGGATTGTGGAAAGGAAAAATATACATCTTCTTCAGATAGCTAGGGCCTTGATGTTCACTAATAATGTTCCAAAATATTTTTTGGAGCATGGTCTTCTTATTGCTACCTATCTTATTAATAGAATACCAAGTAATGTTCTTTCCTTCAAAACACCACTTCAAAATTTTTAAGAAACCTACACTACCACTTATCTTGAAACTAACCTTCCTTTAAGAGTTTTTAGGTGCACAACGTTCTTTCACAATTTTTCACACAATAAACTTGATCTCAGGGCTAAAAATATTTGTTTCTAGGATATTCTGCTACACAAATAGGATATAAATGCTATGATCCTATCTCAAAAAGGTTGTTTGTTAGCTGTGATGTCTCTTTTTTCGAGACAGATTTCTTCTATCCTAAGTCTTCGATTCAGGGGGAGTA
>JAOQMP010000002.1:18149621-18163176 GCA_027563575.1 Erythroxylum pedicellare
ATCTGAAACACTTTCAATGATTCTAACCCATTCAAAATGACCAAAATACCCTTTCCAATTGGTGAGGGGATGTTACAAAAAGAATCTCCTTTCAATGGAAAACTACAAATAGCTAAGTTATAAGAACCAACTTGTTTTCATAATATCTGATAATTGGTGAGTTACATCTTTCACTATAAGAAGGCTACGTGTGTTATTGAATATAAAATCAGCAAGTTAGTATATATTGGTTACCTCCTGCGGTAAATTCTTCGATTCCTCTCGCACCAAATGTGGTATAATGTGAGCGAGAAAGTTATTTTGAATATTAGACAATCTTGCAACCATAAGTCAGGTAAGGGTAGAAGTCTAGTCGTATGAGGTAACAGAAGGTACAAGCTTATAGAGTATTTGGCTCTAAACTGTAGTTGAGTAATTGTAGCTGAAGAAAAATGGTTTCTATCTTCTAATAACATCTTACATAAGTCACATAATAGGTTAAATGTGCCATGCCATCTATCTTTTATACTGAGACAACTTTTAATGACTAGTTAAACAATCATGGATGCTTTAGGTCTGATGCAATGTTGCCATATTAAAAGTATAATTTAGCACATTGTAACACTACAAAAATAACTAGACCTACAACTATAATAGTGATGAGTTTAGGTCGATCCTTCAGAGAGTAGGTGTAAAGCTTTTGAAATGAAATCAATTAGTGGTTAGGTTATGAGGGGTAGGGGATTTTCTGGTTTTCAAATAAGAAAATAAAACTAACCTAAACTAATGAAAACAAATTAAAAACATTAAAAAATATGAAAAGCGGTGAATAATTTAGGGACTCGATTATTGGTTTAATCTCGACCTACGCACAATTAAAAATACTTCATTGAATTGGTATTCTTATACCTCTCCTAGCAATTATTAAACGTGGGTTAACAGCAAGCCCTATTAACGCCGTTTTCCTTTAGGTCGTGTTTAATTAAGAAGAGTTTGTTAACTAAGCCTAGCTACTAAACAACCTAGAATAAGCTCTTTATATTTAATTGGACAGTTGCATTACGAATTTGGAAAATAAATTAATCAAGGCAACAACCACATAAGCTTGGGTCATTTACTTAGGTTACATTATTCCTAATGATTAAAACCTATTAGTTGCTATAAATGAATTAGAAATACAACGATTACAAATTGTATTCGATTCTAGTAATGGGTTTATACATCAAAACAATCAAATAGAGCATTCAATCATTTTTAACATTCAATCATTTTTACACAACACCTAAACAATAAAAATATGATAACATAATCAATCCATAAGAGAGAAAGAACAACAAACACGATGGAGAGACTGCTTAACCAGGTTCTTCGCGTCAATATCACTTCCAAACTGATGTCTTAAAGCTTATCCCTCCATAGATCTCCAAAGGAATGGAGCTTTGCCCCTTCTCTTCTTCAAAACTAAGTCCTCATGACTTTAAAAATGATTCCCTAAACCTTTCATGATATTCTATCATCAAATCTATGTTTTTATACTAAAAATTAGGGTTTGGGGATAATTGGTCAAAGTCATTAGCATGACCTTGTCTGCTACCACAACAACCGCACGCGCCACCTTCTCCCGTGCTCTAATCGGTGCCGCCATCTCAGGTGGTTGAAATGTAACACAATCTACATCAACAGATTCAGAATTTCCCAATCTACCACACCCTACTACTTGTTTTGTCCATCACTCATCCATTCAACCAGGATTTGAGATCGAAACTCGATCCCCTATTGTCAGCGTCCTCGGACTGACCACTGTGGGCGGCGGTGCCACCATCGCTACAGTCACCAAAATCTACTCTGGTGACCCTCTCCCACCCAACCATACATCTTCCTCTTCGTTTTCACCTGCTCTACCCATCCCTGCCACCTGTTTGGTCTAAAACCCACCCACTAATAGTAAATCTAGGGCCAAAATTTTGGCTATCAACACCCATGTTTCTGCCGCCTCCCTTCTCCCACTACCGGCCACGCACTCTACACCCATACCACAACCATCAACGCAACCACAATCTCATGCTTTACCTGTTTTGGCGTTCGGAGGAGTTATAGGCGTCACTCGCGAGGTCACCCCAACAGTGGCCTTGCGACGCATCAGCCCCTCACCTTCACTGACCACCAGACGTGCCACACAGGTAGCCCAGTCACGTTGACTTCCGCCCCTCCACAGCTGACCGTCGTTGCCACACCTAAACCAACTGCCATCGTGGAGCAGCCTGCTTCTCCACCACCGACGGGTGCCACTGCCAAGGGGAAGGAGGCCGACGCATAGGGGAAGGGAAAGCTTCTTCAAATTCTAGCCATTGGCACTTCCCATATTGGTCCTAATGGGCTCCCAGCCCACTCAGCCGAAATTAGAGGCCTTGGCCCACATCCACATAAAGGAGGTAATTCAACTAACCCTCAAGTTAATTCCTATGCTACTGCTATGATTGTGAATAAGGCATTAAGAAAATTTAGGCAGCCCAATAAAAAATCTTCGAATTTTTCATGGGTTGGAAAAGTCCGTGTTTCTAGTTCTTCAACTGGACTTAGTTTTTTGGCTATGCCCCGTAATAAGTTGTTTGGGCCCGTGGCACTACCAGATCAGTATATAGATGGAAATCTCCAACAATGGACCCAATGTTTAGTCGAATTTTTTCCTGGGAATAATATGCCTTCTCTTGCTATGCAATCCCTTGTGATAAGGGCATAGAAGTTGCTTGGCCTGGAGGATGTTATTTCCACAAGTACCGGGTTTTTTTCTGTTTTGTTTCTAGTTAGAGGAGGCTTTACAGTTTGTTCTCAAGCAGGGCCCCTGGTTTTTTGGGGGCAAATTCATGGTTTTGCAGTAGTGACACCCCCTTTTTGTCTTAGACAAATCCCAAGTGTCTCAAGTGCCGGTGTGGGTTAGGTTATATGATCTACCCTTTCCTTTGTGGAATGAACAATGCCTCGCTATATTGGCTAGTCGAATCGGGCAACCCCTTAGCTGTGATCGTTACACTGTTGACAGGACCCACCTCTCCTTTTCTTGAGTTTGTGTAGAGCTATCCGCTATAGACGAGCTAGTTTATGAGCTCGAGATTGCTTGTTGTCTAAGTGACGAGTTGATTCGTGCTCAGGTGGAGTATGAGTGGACACCCAAGAGGTGTTCCAAGTGTGGTGTCTTTGGTCATTCTTGTGCCCTCCCGACTCCTGCAGAGCCTCCAGTTGTTGCCCCCACTGGTGAGGAGGCACCCGATCAGCGCCTTAGAGATATGTCACCAGTATCATATCCTCCTGTTTCCCCCTTTTCGGTAAGGGGTGTACTTATGACTCTTTCCCCTGCGGATTTGGCATCTTCCGCTGCTCTCGATGCTGCTACTGAGGAGCGACTCACTCCACATTGGTTAACCAGTCCCTCGGAGCCAGGACTTACTGTTTCTACTGCAACGTGGGATCGTCTAACTCACACACCTAGTCCCTCCCTGATTACAGATACGAGGACTTCTACCAGTCATTTGCTCGATCCTTTGAGTCCGACTCGAACACCTAGCCTGGCTTTGATTATAGAGACTAGGACCACTCCTAATCCGATGCCCTGTGTTCTAAGTTCAGAGGCCTCTATCCCTAGTAGTATTCACAGATCCCGATTTATTGGTACTTTTGGCCATTTGCCTTTTGATGGCTCATTAAATCCTACTCTATTTCCCAGGTTGAATAGGGATAGAGTTCGAGAGGGGAGCAACCCTCCAATTGATCTTCGCAGTTTTATTCTATATTTCATTTCCTATGATAGGAAGTTGGAATATAAGGGGCCTCAATGGCCCTAATACTCAGCAAGTGGTTCGGGATTGGATTCGGCGTCATGATTTTGGTTTGGTTGGTCTTATGGAGACAAAGGTTATTTCTCCCAATTTGGCAGGTGTCGTTTCTACTACTTATCGGGGATGGGATTTTTTAAGTAATGTGATGGATCATATTGCTTGTCTTATTCTGCTTTGTTAGGATTTGAGTATGTTTGAGATTCGGGATTCAGTTTCTACCCTTCAGGGCAGCAGCAGTGTGGTGATTCGTAGGAGAGAGGGTTCTGTTTTTGTCCTGATAGTAGTTTATGGCTCCACTGATCTGGGTACTAGGCGAGAGCTTTAGGATTTTCTTTGAGGTCAGGCTGAGCGATTTATTTCTATGCCTTGGTTAGTCTTAGGAGATTTTAATGCCATTCTGAGTCATTCAGAACGAGTCGGTGGTGATACTGGGTGGTATAACCATATAGATGAGTTTAGGGAGTGTGTGCATGATGTTGAGTTGCTACGGCTTCCTTACCGGTGATTGCGATATACTTGGTATAATGGCAGGAAGGGACCGGATTCTATTCTTAGGCGTTTGGATTAGAGTTTTGGCAACTCTGCATGGTTCACATCCTGGCCTAGTACCTTTATAGAGGTCCTACCGCGTGACATCTCTAACCACAGCTCTTTAGTGATTCAGCTTGGTGCTTCGTGACATCGACCTCCCACTCCTTTTAAGTTTCTAAAATTTTGGGCAGATCATCCCAATTTTTTAGAACTTGTTAGGAGGATTTGGGCTACACCAGTACAAGGGTACCCGCTGTTTTGCTTGACTCACCGGTTAGGTCTGCTTAAGCAAGAGCTAAAGTCCTTCCATTTTCAAGATTATAGCCACATTTCTAGCAGAGTTCGGGAGGCACAGACCCAATGGGCTATCGCTCAGGCAGCTCTAGATGCTTCCCTGAACTAGCTAGATCTAGGTATTGCAGAGCGTGACCTCACTCGACAATACTACTGTTTGACACAGGATGAGGAGTCTTTCTATCGATAGAGATCTAGGGTTCAGTGGCTCGCTCTGAGGGACCAGAACACTAGATTTTTCCACAAATCCTTGCTCCACCGCCAGGTCAGAGGTTGGGTATATGGGTTGCATGATGAGACCGGCTCTTTTATCACAGTGCCAGTGGATTATTTTTAAAGTATTCTCCGATCTCCCCCCTCGCTTCCTTCAGCTGATGATGCTATATTCTTCACTTAGCGTATCCTAGAGGATATGGTTCAGTCATTGGAGAGCCCAGTTTTGAATGAGGAGATACATACAACTTGATTCTCCATCCCGGAGGATAAGGCTCTAGGACCTGATGGATACAACTCTTTTTTCTATAAGAGGTGTTGGGATATTATAGGAGCAGACTTTAGAGCAGCAGTGCAGTATTTATTTTTGACCTCGGCTATACCTCGATGGGTGAATTCTATTAGGATTACCTTGGTCCCCAAAGTGGAGAGCCCGCAGACACTAAGTGACTTTAGGCCGATCTCATGCTGCAATGTCCTTTATAAGTATATCTCAAAGGTCATTGCAAATCGATTTAAAGTTGTTCTACTAGCGGTGATTGAGAGAGCTCAGATGGCTTTTGTCCTAGGGAGGCAGATTGCAGATGCTATTTTTCTGACCCAGGAGTTGATGCACGATTATCACCTTGATCAATCACCACCACGATGTGCTCTCAAGGTTGATATTCATAAGGTTTTTGATACTGTCAGCTGGGAGTTTATTTTACTTGGATTACGGACCATTGGAGTTCCTGACAGGATGATTAGATGGATTAAGGCATGTCTCAGATCTTCACATTTCTTGATAGCCCTTAATGGCTCCCTTCATAGTTATTTTCCTGCCACACAAGGGGTGAGATAGGGGGATCCCCTTTCTCCTTATCTTTTTGTACTAGCGATGGAGGGGTTAGATGGGATATTGAGAGAGGTGACAACATCTCTGGGGTATTGCTATCATTGGCGGTGCAGGCAGATTTCTCTCACACATCTCTGTTTTGCAGATGATTTGATGATTTTCAACCAGGCAGATTCAGATTCTCTTGATATCATCCAACAGGCTCTAACAGATTTTGAGAGGGGTTGGCCATAAAATCGGATAAGAGCCTAGTTTTCTTCACAGGGATCCCTGAGCAGGAGGTATCCTCTTTACAAAGTGTTCTTAGGATTCAGATTGGTTACCTCCTGATCCGTTATTTGGGCGTCCCTCTTATCACTACACGGTTGAGACATGCAGATTGTCTTCCTTTGGTGATGAGGATTCTTTCCCGACTTCGACTGTGGACCTCAGCATCTCTTACCTATACAGGTCGGCTGAAGCTTATTAGATCTGGGGTTTTCTCCATACAAGTCTACTGGTCAGCTATGTTTATTCTACCAACTAGCATTACTCGACGTATTTAGAGTACTTTGTTATCTTTTCTTTGTAGAGGTACTTCCCTATCCCACACTGGGGCTAAGTTGGCATGGGAGTTAGTTTGTCTTCTGAGGCAGGAGGGTGATCTTGGAGTTAAGAGGGTCAGAGACTGGAATAGGGTTGCCACACTTAAGTATGTATGGCGATTATTCACAAATAGATCGTCTATATGGACCATGTGGGTATATGCAGTTTTGCTAAGGGGTAGATCCTTATGGCATATCCGGGTCCCGTTAAGCTCTTCCTGGGTTTGGCGGAAGATTCTGTTGAGCCGAGAGTGGTGCATAGGTCTTATTGTAGCGTGTATTGGTGATGGTAGAGATACTTCCATTTGGAAGGATTATTGGTTACCAGATCAGGGCCCTTTATATGATTGATTCTCCTTTCGTGATCTCTCTTCTATTGGGCTCTCTTGGGATACTAGGGTCTTAGAGATTATTCAGTCTAGGAGGTGATCTTTTCTAGAGGGGAGCAGTGCTTTACAGCAGGTTTGGGACTCAGTTCGCTTTCGACCATGTGTTCATCTTGCTAATAGTTGGGTTTGGAAAGGTCACTCATTTGGAATCTTTTCTGTCGACTATGCATAGATCCTTATCCAAACTATGCGACCTGTGGATCTGATTCATCATTTACTGTGGTTCCCCAGACATATTCCAAGGCATTCCTTTATCCTTTGGTTAGCTTCACAGGGGCATCCCTGTACTATGGACAGACTTTAGTTCTTTGGTGTCCTAGCTTCTTCGACTTGTGTGCTATGTGGCTCTTCTACAGAGACATATAACCATTTGTTCTTTCAGTGCAGGTTTTTTGGCCTTATTTAGGGTTCGATCTCGTTAAAGACCCACACTACCTGGCCTTTGAAACCTTGGGTTTCCCTTCTTTAGTGGGCTTATACTCATCTTCGTCGGCGGCGGGATTTTGGACACATGCTCTCACAGTTAGTTCTTTCTGCCACAGTTTACTTTCTTTGGTATGAGAGAAATAACTTCATCTTTAGTAGGCACCATCGATTACCATACGACATTATTGAGGATATCTTTGAGTTCATCCGTTCTCGACTTCTTGGCCTAGAGACTCGTCTTTAGATACCTGATCCTCAGTGGCATGTTTAGAGACTTTCCACTTAGTTGCTTTTGTTTGGTTTAGAGAGTCACCTGTGGCTTTTTAGTTTTTTTTTTGCGAGCCGTTTGTGGCCTATTTGCTTTCTTTGTATATAGTTTTTTTAGTGCCTTTTTTTGGGCCTCTTGTTTCTTGTATGAAACCTCCCTTTTATTAATATTTTTGTTACTCTCTTCTATAAAAAAAAGCTCATAACCATAAGCCTCTTTTGCATGGGCATGACACTCCTTACCATGCCCATACAATATATGTCATGGAACTGAGATGAGTTTCATGCCCATGACACATTTGTCATCTCTCACAGCCCTGAAAATTTCATGCATGGCCGTGAGTATCCAATAACCCTTCATACTGGATGTTTGTAACATATACTCTTCATCTTATGCATTTTCTTATGTCTTCTTGTTTTGATCCGTCTTCTTCTTAGTCTATAAAGACAAGTGAGTATGAATTTTAAGAAGACACCTCAAATATTGTGCTTTTGACTCACTTTAGTTCTTTCACTTCCAAATTGTACCCAAAAACCAAATGTGAACAAAAGTGAATTTCTTAAGCATTTGATAGCATTAATCACTATATGTTATAGGAAAAATTGATAATCAATTAAGCACATATCAATTTGCCCCACACTTATATTTTGACCGTCCTCATGCAAAACATCAAAATTTAGTCACAAACTTGAAACATTTACTGATTTTTCATATTTCCTAAAAGTAGATAGCCAAAAGTAAAAAACACAACTTCCAAAACCATAGCAAGATCTCAACATTCAACGCTTCTACTTATGATCAATAAACAATCATTACCTTTAGAAATTGAGCAATCTAGAGTTAGACTTAGACAAAATGTGTTTAAAGAAGAAGTATCCATACATACACTCAAACATTATTCATAATCATGAAATTTTACAACTTTGCATATCATTTCATTTCTCCACCACTAGGATTCACATGCGTAATCATGAATCAAAGGACCTTTTAAGGTTGTAATGTGGGTAAAGGTTAAGGTGAGATGTATTTGGGTATTGTAGCATAAAAGCCATTAAAGCTAGTGAAATAAGAAAACACTCAATATACTATTAAGTGCAAAAACCAGCATTCACTCATAATTATGTACATTAACTATGATGAATGCAAAACCTTTATTTCACAACTCAAATTCAAGCTCTCACACCATAAACCACATAAAGCATAAGGAATTATAAGGAATCACTCATACAATCGATAATAAATAATACATTATAACTATAAATATTGATTTTTCGAAACAACATCTACCTCATATGCATCATGCTCAAATCACCCATTCCATACAACCTTAGGAGGAGAAACTAATAGTGAATAACTTTGCAAAGCAGATGCATTTCCTCCTTAATACTTTTATTTAAACATATGTTTTTTTTCTTTTTTTTCTTTTTCTTTTTTTGTGCTTTTCCCTTTTTCTTTCTTTTTCTTTCATTTAAAAATTAAAAAAGCTACATCAACATGGGAATTTCATTGATAAGACATAAAATGATATCCTAAGAATTATAATCATCCCACACATATGCATGCGCCTACAACTATAATTTTGTACATCCACAAACTCAACAAACAAAAAATGCTTGATCAGGTGTTTGTTATGTGTAGGTTTTAATTATTAACCCTTGATAATTTACAAGCACACGATTTGTTAGCGTAGTATCAAAGGTGTCGATCCCATGAGGAGGGAGTTAATCTAATCCTAAAATCTATGGCCAGAACTAATAACAAAAATTTAAGTTGAAAAAAATAATATGAAAATTTAATTTAGTCAATCAAATAATAAAATACTAATTACTAAGCAATTGTAGCACGCCCAAGAATCAACTAAAAAAATACTAGCTGAGAGAAAGGGAATTTTATCTATCCTCAATGCTAACCTAACTAATTATGAATTATTGGATTGTTAGTTCTAGACTATCCTAAGGTTGATTACTCTATCTCGAGCTATAACTGTTAACCCTAAATCATAAACCCTAATCAGATTATGGGGTTTGCAATCTCTCAATTTGCAACTTCTCTAATAAAATATTAGAAACCTATGTAAGATCTCTGACCGTGCATCGTTGTGCTAGTCAAAATAAAATAACTAGACCTACTATTATAGCAGTGGTGAGTCTAGGTCGAGAGTGTGTGTAAAGTTTATGAAATGAAATTAATCGGTGTTTAGGTTCAACGGCGGGTTTTATATTTTGAAAGAAGAAAATAAAATAAAACTAACTAAGAAAAACAAAGTAAAGAAAACATGCAAAAAAATGATAAAAATGGGAAATTCGGTAGGGACCTGGTTCTTTAGCTCAATCTTAGCCTACACCTTAATTAAACACATTTCATTAATTTGTTGTTATCAAACCTCTCCTAGCAACTATTAATCATGGGTTAATAATTAACCCGAGTTTTCCCTTATGTTTTTTTTAATCAAGATATGATCGTTAATTAAACCTAGCCACCAAATAACCTAGGATACAATCTCGAGATTTAATTAGGCAATAGCATTATGAATTAGGAAAACTGATTAATCAAGGCAACAACGACATACGACGCGTCATTTAACCTAAGTCATATTATCCCTAATGATTACGAATCATTAGTCGCTACGCATGAATTTCAAGATAATAATTACAGATTATATTGAAATTCTAGCAATGGGTTTGTAATTAACGATTTAATGAATGCATTAAAATCATCATCTCACAATACCCAATAGGTTCATACACAAATAACTAAACAATAACGAAAATTCAATTATCCATACACAAATCCTAAATCAATTAACATAAGATAACACAATCAATTTCTAATAAGAGAAAGAAACAACAAAATAATAAAAAATACTTAACCCGAGTCGTCAGCATTGATGTCACCTCTGAAATGGCATCGGGACTTCTAGTCCTTCATGGGTCTTTCTTGAAAAATGCTTCAGCTCCCATTCCATTCCCTAGCCAAAAACCCCTTTGTAGCCCTCTTTTTTCTGTAGCTGTAGATTTGACAATTAAGGTTTAAGGGACCATGTTACTGTTCAATGCCCTCTCTCACGCAGCTCTCATAGTTTCTCCACGCAAGCTCCAGCCTTCTGTTCAAGCCCACAACTCCTTGTTCTCTAGCTTGCCAAGTTGAAGCCTTGCACCAGCTCTCCAAGCCGCACGCTGCTTCACGCCCACATTTGCTGCACCTCCATCATTCACTCAATTTAACCTTCTTCACGCTTATGCTGGAACACTGCTTAAATGCAGCGTTGTTATGTTAATCCTGCGGAAATGCTATGTTTCTGTGGTACGCATGCATAACGCTTGCAGTTAACGTAGTGTATGCTGTGTTTAACACCAATGCATGCGTTTCAGCCTGCTGTATGCGTTTATCGCATGTTCTTCTGTTGTTCTTAATACTGTTGTCTTGGCTAATTCTTCACTTGGCTTATATCTTCTTATTCTTTATATTTATATTGTCTTTTAATTTTGTTCTTCTTTGCTCCATGAAGACAAGTAAAAATTGATCTTCAGAAAATAACCCAAATGTAGCACTTTCGACTCACTTTAATTTATTTGCTTCCAAATTGTACCTAAAATGATATACAAATTAAAGTGAGTATCTTAAGCATTTTCGTATCATTAATTGCTAAGCATAAATGATTAAATATATGAACAATTAAACACACATCAATTTCCCCTACACTTAGCTTTTGTCCATCCTTAGGCAAAACATCCAAATTAAGCTCAAAGACCCAAAACATTTACTCAATTCCCATATTTTCTAAGAATATATAATCATAAATAAAGATGAATAACTTTCAAAAAGCATAGCAAGAAATCAACATTCCAAGCATTTACTCATGATCAATCAACATTCGTCATCTTCAAAAACTGAGCAATCTAATGGTAGACTTAGAAAATGTGTTTAACTAAAATACATTCATAGGTAAACTTAACACCATTCGTGATTATGACAATCCACAACTTTGCATATCATTTCATTTCTCCACCACTAATGTTCACATGCAAAATCATGAATCAAAGGACCTTTTCAAGGTTGTAATGTGGGCAAAGGTAAGGAGAGATATATTTAGGTCAAGTTATATGAAAGTCATCAAAGCTAGTGAAACAAAGCATTACTCATTAAAAATTGGGTACCGTCAGTTATGACGAATGTAACATTTACATTTCACAACCCCAATTATCTCTCATACACAAACCATATAAAGCATATATTAATCCGAAGGAATCACTCATACTATTTATGCCAATGAAATCATAAGAGTGAACCTTCCAAGCCAACCTCTATCTCATATTGAACATACTTAAATAACACATCCATTACAACTCTAGAAAGATGCATAAACCATAAACAACTTTTCAACACATATGCAATTCTTCCTTGATACATTTATTTTTAAAAATTTTCTTTTTTTCTCCTTTTCTTCTTTCTTTTTTCATTTTCTTTTCTTTTCCCTTTTTTTCCATTTTTTCTTTTTCTTTCTTTTCCTTATAAAAAATTAAAATAAACTACATCTACATGGGAATTTCCATGATAAGACATAAAATACCATCCCAATGTTATAACCAACCCTCACATATGTACAACCCCATATTTAGAATTTTGTACTTCCACAAACTCAACAGTCACAAATGTTCCATTAGTTTTATGACTTGGGTAGGACATTTGGTTAAGTTTTAAAGCATAAAATGTGGTTTATATAAAAAGAAAAGGTAAAGCTCAAAGGGGTGTATCAAGAGAAATATTATGTCAATAGGATAGAATATTTGGCCAATGTAGTTTATGAAAAACAAAGAATGCCTAATCATATCTATGTTAATGAATGTGATAAAAATGTGGTCTCGAATAGAAATTCAACACAAAATCGGGATGTACATGTCATGAAGGTCACACATTGTCGAAAGGCAATGAGACTGATATGAATGTATCAGTCAAATAAGGCTCAAAATATCACCAACTTTGTCCACCATTAGTCACTACTCTTTCAAAGATAATGCATATCGACCAATTACAAGAGCAAAAGTACATGCTAAAGTTGCTACGAAATTCTCTAGTCAATCCACATTCTAATCATGATTATATAATCACAGAAGCAACAGAAAATGAGAAAATGTTTGTTTCATTTGTTTTATTCTTTCTCTCATTTGGATTGAAAACTTAAAAACAAGTAAAAGAAACAAATCCAAAAACACACGTGCATTAAAAAAATAATGCGGAAATGTGAAGGAAAAGAAATTTACTTCCCTTGGGTTGCCTCCCAAGAAGCGCCTTTGTTTAGGATTGCTAGCTCGACTCCTTTTTCTCCCCACGTGACAAAATTATGATCTTCATGTATCACATGCGGCTCCTCTAGGTGAGGTAGTTCCGAATAGGGTCTTAGTTGATCATCATCCTCGTTCAACATCTTCCCTATCCTTAGATTCTCAATTCTGACTGAGCCCATACACTCTGGAAACATTTCGAACATCTCTTCACCTTTTTCTTCATCAATTAATTCGTCCAATATATTATGTAAAGGTAAAGAGTTAGTTTTAAAAATAATCATGAACTCAGTACTTACCTCCGAGCTAAAAGATATGTACTTTGTGGCTTCGAGCTCCTTCTCAACTTCTTCGCCACAAAAAATTCATTAATGGTTGACCTTAAAATTGTCAAGCTCCTTATCACTTTGTAAATTTTCCGCATAGACGACTATTGGGTACACCTCGGGTTCATACAGCTGCTCCTCTTCGCTTTGCAATTCTAAGCGATCAAGACTTATTGCCATCTGACCCATTAGGTGTTCCATCCTCTGTTGCCTTGCTTTTATATCTTGTTAGAATTCTTGCAACTGCTGCTGCATAACTTGTTGAAATTGTAAAGTGTAAGCAGCTAGGTTCTTAACAATTTCTTCTAAAGATGCACTTGAATCGTGTCGACTCTCTGAATCTTGGCCATTAGACCATATGTTTTTTGAAAATTGCCCTCCATCCTTCTGGAATTGTAAAGTATTCTCCCGCAATTGAAAAATCAACTCTTCCAAAGATGAACCGAAGTTATAATAGGAAGCTTCGGGTTTGTACGAGAATTGTTGTGTATCCTGCAAACGATCGTGAAAGTAATTTAAATGATTATCCCATCCATAACAAAAGTTAGGTTGATCAGTCCAAACATTGTTATAGGATTGAGAATATGAGTTATAA
>JAOQMP010000002.1:18163276-18174703 GCA_027563575.1 Erythroxylum pedicellare
ACAAGAGCAAAAGTACATGCTAAAGTTGCTATGAAATTCTCTAGTCAATTCACACTCTAATCATAATTATATAATCCTAGAAGCAATAGAAAACGAGAAAATGTTTGTTTCAATTGTTTTATTCTTTCTCTCATTTTGATTGAAAAATTAAAAACAAGTAAAACAAAAAAAATCAAAAATACACATGCATATAAAAAGTAATGCAAACATGTAAAGGAAAAAAATTTTACTTCCCTTGGTTACCTCCCATGAAGCACCTTTGTTTAGGGTCACTGGCTCGACTCCTTCTTCCTCCTCACGTGACAAAATTGTGATCTTCAAGTGTAAAATTTGGTTCCTCTACGTGAGGTAGTTTCGAATAGGACCTTAATTGATTGTCATCCTCCTTCAGCGTCATCCCTATCCTCAGCTTCTCAATCTCGACCGAGTCCATACACTCTAGAAATAATTCGAACGTCTCTTCACATTTTTTTTATCATTTAACTCCTACAATCTGTTATGTAAAGATAAATAATTAGTTTAAAAAATAATTATAGACTTAGTACTTACCTCTGAGTTAAAAGATGTGTTCTTTTCAGCTTCGAGCTCCTTCTCCACTTCTTCGACACAAACAATTCGTTGAGGGTTGACCTCAAAATTATCATGCTCCTTGTCACTTTACAATGTTTCTGCACAAATGTCCATTGGGTACACCTCAGGTTGATGCGAATGCTACTCTTCGCTTTGCGATTCTGGGTGATCAAGCCTTATTGCCATCTGACCTATTAGGTGTTTCATCCGTTGTTGGCTTGCTTTTGTTTCTTGCTAGAATTCTTGCAATAAATGCTGCATATTTTGTTGTAATTGTTGCATATCCTATAGAAATTATAAATACAACAATATTATTAACAAGTTCTTCTAAAGATGCAACTTAATCATATTGGCTCTCCAAATCTTGGGCATTAGACCATGTGTTTTTTGGAAATTGCCCTCCATCCTTCTGGAATTGTTGAGTATTCTCCTGCAATTGCAAAATCAACTCTTCTAGAGATGGACTGGAGTCGTGATAGGAAGCTTCAGGTCTATATGAGAATCATTGTGCGTCCTATAAACTATCATAAAAGTAATTTTGGTGATTATCCAATCCATAATAAAATTTAGGTTGATCAGTCTAAATTGTTATAGGATTGAGAATATGAGTCATAAAAGAAATTACTTCCATCCATATCGATTTTTTTTAAACATGAAACAAAAAAATGAGAAAATCACAAAATAACAAAAAAGAAATCACTTATGAACAAATATATACAAAACATCAATTAAATCACAAACAAAAACTAAAACGCCACACTCCCTAGCAACGGCGCCAAAAATTAACCACGTGTCGTTACGCTAATCAAAATAAAATAACTAAATTGACTACTATAGCAATGGTGAGTCTAGGTCGATCCCACGGAGAGTGTGTGTAAAGTTTATGAAATGAAATTAATCGGTATTTAGGTTCAACAGGGGGTTTTGGATTTTGAAAGAAGAAAATAAAATAAAACTAACTAACAAAAACAAAGTAAAGAAAACATGCGAAAAATGATAAAAGTGGGGAATTCGATAGGGACCTAATTATTTGGTTCAATCTCAACTTACACCCTAATTAAGCACATTTCATTAATTTGTTGTTATCAAACCTCTCCTAGCAACTCTTAATTATGTGTTAATAATTAACCCAAGTTTTCCCTTATATTTTGTTTAATCAAGATACGATCCTTAATTAAACCTAAACACCAAATAACCTAGGATACGATCTCTAGATTTAGTTAAGCAGTAGCATTACGAATTAGGAAAACTGATTAATCAAGGCAAGAACTACATATGATGTGTCATTTAACCTAGGTCATGTTATGCCTAATGATTACAAATCAGTAGTTGTCACATATGAATTTCAACATAACAATTATAGATTATATCAAAATTCTAGCAATGGGTTTGCAATTAATGATTCAATGAACGCATTAAAATCCTCATCTCACAATACCTAATGGGTTCATACACAAATAGCCAAACAATAATGAAAATCCAATTATCCATACACAAATCCTAAATCAATTAATATATGATAACATAATTAATTTTTAATGAGAGAAAGAAACAATAAAATAATAAAAAAATACTTAACCCGGGACGTCGGTGCTGATGTCACCTTCGAACTGGTGTCGAGACTTCTAGTCCTTCATGGGTCTTTCCCAAAAAAATTCTTCAACCTCCATTCCAGTCCCTAGCCAAAAACCCCTTTGTAGCCCTCTCTTTTCTGTAGCTGTAGATTTGACAATTAAGGTTTAATGGACCATGCTACTATTCAATGCCCTCTCTCATGCAGCTCTCATAGTTATCCTCACAAGCTCCAGCCTTCTATTCACACCCGCAGGTCTTTGTTCTCCAGCCTGCCAAGCCGAAGCCCTGCGCCAACTCTCCAAGCCGCACGCTGCTTCACGCCCACACCTGCTGCGCCTCCACCATTCTCTTCTATAGCGTCTCCCACTGTAGCTTCTGATGTGACGAATAAAGGTCACACTCAATTAAACCTTCTTCACGCATCTACTAGGATGCTGCTTAAACACAGCGTTGCTGCGTTAACACTACCAAAACGCAGCGTACATATGCGTTTAATGCAGCGTACATTACGTTTAACGTGAACGTATATGTTTTTGCCTACTTAATGCATGTCCTTATGTTGCTCTTAACGTACTGATTCTTCACTTAGCTTATTTCTTCTTATTCTTTATATTTATCTTGTCTGTTAATTTTCTTCTTCTTGCTCCATAAAGATAAGTAAAAATTGATCTTCAGAAAAATTGTTCTTCAGAAAATAACTCAAATGTAGTAATTTCGACTCACTTTAATTTATGTGCTTTCAAATTGTACATAAAATCATATACAAGTTAAAGTGAGTATCTTAAGCATTTTTGTATCATTAATCTCTAGGTATAAATGATTAAATATATCAACAATTAAACACACATCAATCTCTCTTCATACAATTTCTTGATCTGATTCAATTCTTGTTCTATCAAATTACCTAACTCTCGTCACTCTAATTTATTTGTTTTCCATCGGTTTCACCCTCTCAGTTTATTACTAAATTATGCAATTGTAAAATCAAACCATAATAAATCCAATAAACACATAAACAATCAGATTTCCATTAATCCAAGAATAAAATTTTGAAGGTGAGTTTAGAACATCATCAACATTCTAGATCCTGTCATCAACTGTTTAGTCCAGTTCTATACAATAATAAAATTGAAATTAAATAAGAAATACAATCTAAATGGATGATGGGAGGCAACGATGTAGGGAAACCTCTTGATTCGAGAAGTACATCGATTAAGCTTCTTCTTCTCTTCTCTCTTCCTTCTTCTCTTCCTTTATCCCTCAATGATTTCTCTCAAGTGTTTCTCAAGGTAGTTGATACAAAAGCTCGTTTCTCTCCCTTCTTTGTGTTCTTTTTATACTCTTTTATGTTTTGAATAATCTTAGGGTTTTTTTGGAGTTCAAAAGATCCAAAAAAATCCCTCAAAACTTGAAATTTGTGAGTGTCTATGCGTCTGCTCGACACAATTCACGGCTGTGGCCCTTCAGGCCATTGTCATGGTCCATTCCCTAGGCTTTTGTCATGATCGTGGCATGTAGGCCATGATTATAGGCCAAATCTAGTGTTTCTACCATGATCGTGACTTGACATGCCAGGATCGTGGGCTATTGTTTTAGCCCAAATGTCTCTAAAACTCCTCCGTTCTTCGATGTTTATCCTGAAACACTAGCAAACACATCAAGGTACCACAAACATAATATTTAAGCTCAAAGACTTGTGCTAACCCATAAAATACTTAAAAATAAATAATTAACAAACTAACACAATTCTAACCTAAACATATACTAAATGATTGAATTAATGACTAAACACATATTAAACTATGCCCTAAAACACGATGCAATTTACACTTATCAACATACCTACACTTAAATGTTTGCTTATCCTCAAGCAAACAAAATAAAAATAAAACAAATCAGGAAACACACAAAACATGCATATGTAATAATGAGACAATGGCTTCAACTTAGCGAAACAAATTCAACTATAAAAACAATCCTTCAAGTCATTCTAACTTATTAATAAGTGAAATCTGCATCTAAGCACCTTGACTAAATATACAAATCAAAATTTTAATGTGGAGTCTATTCACCTATATCAGTTGCATAGACACATTGATAATCATTTAGTCAAAACAAAAGTGTAGATATTCCTTAATAGGTTTTCATGAAAAATCAAGCTTCTAACAAGTTTAGTTGGTCTTTATTTGAAAACATTTTGTTTGTTGATTTTTCTTTTAGGATGTGATCATATGAACCTAGTCTTTTTACGTAGAGGCAAACATTTATGATGAATGTTGATCCGGATACTCAACTAAGCCATATTATTATTAAGCTACTTGGTTGGAATATCATTATAACCCATTTACGTGAAGTCTCACATTTGTGATTCGTGTCAATTTGGTTACTCAGCTACATCATATTCTCAACTGGTTACTAACTATATTCATAACCTAAAGGCCAGCAGAATAGTTATTTCAGTTAAAATTTATAGAACTTTTGTTAACACAAAATTTTGCCTACCATATTGTTTGAGTTAATCATTCTCATGAAAATGCACTAATAATGCCACTTATTTGATTGGCCTAAATTATAAATGAGTACGGAAAAATCCTAGGGTGAATGGTCTAACATCGTATCCTAATTAACTAGCATATTTAGCCCTAAGTAAGTTGGGTTACTAATTTCACAAGCTAATAAATCGTCATAACCTAAAAGGATATGTTTAAGGCTAAATCAATCCCGTTAAGTCCTAGCCATTGACGCATTCACACAATTCACAATATTTAACCTAAAGATACTAACATAATAATATGCAAAATTCACACTTAAAGAAAAAAACAAAATGCTCTCCACACTTGAACAACATATTGTCCTCAATGTGAGAAGGATACATACAAGAACATAAGGGGGAAGTAAATAATATACGGAAGGCAAAAGAACAAAAAAGTAATAAAATGAAAAGAAAAGGGTTAGAACACGAAACCATTATGGTGACTAAGGTGGTGATCTGTCAGAGGTGGAGATCAAATACGCTTAATGCCAAGCTGACTTTCCTATATTATAATTAATTTAGAGAGCACAAGAGAATTAGTAGGGGAATGCATTCCAAATCATTGATATTTACTTATGGAAAGTTTAATTGCATAACAATTTAAATTACCCTAAATATGCTAATTTATGGTCATTAGCTTGACCTTGTATCATTGGAAATTCAGCTAGGATCAATTACGAGCCGCTTTCAACTTTTTGGTTCAATATCATTTTTGTAGCTTGTATGTAAGCCACAAATTGCAAAATGATTAGAAGGACAATATTGATAATGTTATGAAAACCAATTAAGCTCAATAATGTCTTTTTTTTAGTGAACTATTAAAAAAATAGGGAATAACAAAACTCCCTGAATCTTCCATGAAATCCAATAGTTTTCCTAGCTAGAGGGTGAGTTGTTCTCTTCTTGGTTCTTCTGCATTCGCCCTCATCTCCTCTTCTTCTTTAGTTTCTTAAACAAATACTTCCATAATTTCTTCAAACTTGATGTTTGTTGTCAACTATTCTTTGTCCTCTCATTCCTTTAAAGATTCAAACACATAATAATGAGTCTCCCTCCTTAGGATTCTTTAAGACATCATTCATATTGAATGTCACTTAGTCATCACTAATTGGAATGATGAAGTTCTCTTCATGGACATCTACCCATGTTTTTTCAATGTTCAAGTATGGTATATAGAGTTCGAAATAATAGGGAGAGTTGTCATTCTTTTCTTCATCCTCTTTCCTCGTGTTTTGGTCTTCTACAAGATAGGGTTTAGCTTGGTCTTTGACTATTTCTTCTTGTTCTCCCCCGTTTCGAAATTTGATAACCTCATATTGATCTCGTTGATATAATTCCATATTGCTCAGAGAGTCTCCAACACTTTCTTAAAAAATTCACAGGAAAGTTGTCTCACTTGAATATCCAAGTTGTGAATAGAAGAGGTATGACTTTCGGTTACTTGATCAAATTGCTCTTTCAGTCTCTTCTGGGTCTCTTATATGTTTGTTAGCTTATCCATGATTTTGTCCAATTTGGAATCCTATAAACTTGACTCATCTTGCTAAAATTCAAATAGGTGTTGATGTCCCATATGAGTAATTGAATTATTGGACCAATAGAAATCTGGGTGGTTCTGCCACCCTGAAGTGTACGAGTTTATATAAGGATGATGATTTTCCTAACCAAAATTGGGGCTCATTAAAATCCGCAAGAGTCCTTTGCTCCTTATAATATACATCCTCCATGATCGTTATTTTTTATCTCTTCTTAGCATTCAACTCTTGAGATTCCCTATTGTTGTCCAGTGATATCCAAGTTGATATGTTGTCTACTTTATGCCCATTTTTTAACAAAACATGATGAAAAAGTTAACAAAACATGATGAAAAAGTCGTAGACTACAAGAATTAAACTAATCGCCTACCCGACAACGATGCTAAAAACTTGATCGTGTTTGTTATGTTTAAGTTTTAATTATTAATCCTCAATAATTTGTAATCGCACGGTTCATTAGCTTAGTACCAAAGGTATCAATCCCACGAGAAGGAAGTTTATCTAAACCTAAAATCTAAGGCCAGAAATAATAACAAAAATTCAAGTTACACAAAACTAACACAAGAATGTAATTTAGTAAATAAAATTAAGAATTGAACATGAAAATACTAGTTACTAAGCAATTGTTAGCATGCCCAAGAATCAACCGAAATAAATTACCAATTGAGAGAAACATAAAAACCTATCCTTAATGCTAACCTTATTGATTATGAATTATTGGATTGGTGGTTCTAGACTATCCTAGGGTCTCTCGAGTTATATCCATTAACCCTAAATCATAAACCCTAATCAAATTATGGGGGTTGCAATCTCTCAATTTACAGCCTATCCAAAAAATTAATTAGTTTTGAAGTTCTCCAATAAACTATCAGAAACCTATACAAGATCTCTCTTCATACAATTTCTCGATCTGATTCATTTTTTGTTTTATTAAATCACCTAACTCTCGTTAGTCAAATTTAATTTTTTCATCCAATTCGCCCTCTCAGTTTATTACCGAATTATGCAATCACAGAATCAAACCACAATAGATCCAATAAACATATAAACAATCATATTTACATTAATTTAAGAGTAAAATTCCAAATGTGAGTTTAGAACATCGTCAACATTCTAGATCCTATTATCAATTGTTTAATCTAATTTTATACAATAATAGAAATGAAATTAAATAGTAAATACAATCTAAATGGATGATGGGAGGCAGCGACATCGAGAAACCTACTGATTCGGGGATGTATGTTGAGTTAGCTTCTTCTCCTCTTCTCTCTTCCTTCTTCTTTTCCTCTATCTCTCGATGATTTCTCCCTATGACTTCTCAAGGTGGCTAATGCAAAAGCTCCCTTTCTCCCTTCTTTATGTTCGTTTTATAATCTTTTATGTTGTAGGTAACCTTAGGATATTTTGGGGGTCCGAAAGGTCTAAAAAAATCCCTTAAAACTTGACATTTGTGAGTGTCTACGCGTCTGCCCGACGCACGCCAAGATCATGACCCATTCCCTAGCTTCTGTTATGATCATGGCATAATCGTGGGCCAAATCTGTTGCTTTTGCCACAATCGTAGCCTAACATGTCATGATTGTGGGCCATTGTTTTAGATTGAATATCTCTAAAAGTCCTTCGTTCTTCGATGTTGACCCTGAAGCACTAGCAAACACATTAAGGTACATTAAAAACATAATATTTAAGCTCAATACTTGTACTGACCCATAATACACTTAAAACATAGATAATTAACAAACTAACACAATTCTAAGCTGAACACATACTAAATGACTGAATTGATGACTAAACATCTATCAAACTATGCCCTAAAACATGTATGCAATTTACACTTATCAATGCTCTGCTAGCTTTAAGGCTTGGGTAGGACATTTGGTTAGATTTAAAGCATGTAATGTGGTTAGCACTAAAAGAAAGGCTAATAAAACTTAAAAAAGAAAGGCTAATAAAGCTCAAGGAGGCTCATCAAAAGGAAAATCATGTAAATAAGTAGGTTATTTGGTTGATGTCGTTTATGGGACAAAGAATGCCTATATCATTTCCATGTCAATGTATGTGATAAAATTTTGATCTTGAATAGAAACTGAAAGCAAAGTCAAGATGTACATGTCATGAAGGTCACATATAAACAAAAGAAAATGAGACTAATATGGATGTGTCAATCTATAAAGGCTCAAAATCTCACTAGCTTGTGTCTACCACTAGTCGTTATTCTAAAGTTAATATATATTGACCAATCATAAGAGCAAAAGTACATGCTAATTTGACATGGATTCTTCTAGTCACTTCACTCTCTAATAATGACTATATAGTCCTAAAACCAATAGAAAAGGGGAAAATGTTTTTGTTTGTTTGATTGATTCTCTCCTTCTTTTTGTTTGAAAAAAAACAAGTAAGAAAATAACAAACTTAAAAACACACATGCATATAAGAAACAAATTTTAAAATGTAAAGGAAAAGAAATAAACTTCCTTTAGGTTAACTCTTAAGCAGCGCGTTTGTTTATTATCGCTAGCTCGACTCCATACTTTTCTCCTCACGTGACAAAAACTTCCTCCACTTGAGGTTGTTCATGATAGGGCCTAATTCAATGACCTCTCATTTTTAGCATAATCCTATCTTCAAAATCTCAATCTCTACTGATTCCTCACACTCTTGGAATATCTTTTCATCTTTCTCCTTCTCGTTCAATTTCTCCAATCTTCTAGGTAAAGGTCAAAGGTTAGTCTTACAAATAATTATGGACTCAGTACTTACCTTCGAGATGAATGACATATTCTTTTCTACTTCAAGCTCCTTCTCCACTTCTTCTTCACAAGCAATTCATTGAGTAGTGTTCTCTAGATTTTCAAGCTCCTTTTCACTCTCTAAGGTCTTAGCACTAATGTCCCTTAGCTACACCTCAGGATGAGATAGTTGCGTCTCTTCGCTTTGTGATGCCAGGTGGTTGGTAACTTCTACCATATAACCACTTAACTTGCCAAGTTCTCGATTCTAGAACTTGTAGCCTACTGAAATTGTAGAGTATTAGTAGCAAAAGAAATAAATATGTGTTTTGGAGATGCACCTGAGTTGGAATAAGGGGCTTCTGGTCAATTCGGTAATTGTTGTTCATCTTGTGAACTATCAAGGAAGTAATTTTTATGGTTATCTTATATATAACTAAACTTCATATAATCACACCAAACTTGGTTATGGAATTGAGAATATGAGTTATAGGAATAATTACTTCCATCCATGTAATTTTTCCTAACAAACAAATACTAAACAAAAAGTGAAAGATTAAAAAATAACTGAAAGGAAACGAATTATAAACAAATATGTACAAAACATAAATTAAAATCAAGAACAAAAACTAAAACACCACACTCCCAAGCAACGATGATAAAATTGACATAGTGCATCGTAACAGTACATAAAATAACTAGATCTATAACTGTAGCAATGATGAGTCTAGGTCAATCCCACAAAGAATGTGTATAAAGTTTTTGAGATGAAATCAATCGGTATTTAGGTTAGGGGAGGGGTTTTCTAGTTTTCAAATAAGGTAATAAAACAAAACAAAGATAACAACAAAATTAAAGAAAACATTAAAAAATGATGAAAAGTGATGAATATGTTAGGGAGCCGATCATCGGTTCAACCTCGGCTTACAAACAATTAAACATACTTCATTAAGTTGTTATTTTTATACCTCCTAGAAACTATTAATTATAGGTTAACAATATGCTTCGTTAACCCTACTTTTCCCTTAAGTCATGTTTAATTAAGAAGAGCTGATTAATTAAACCTAGCTATCAAACAATGTAGAACAAGCTCTTTATATTTAATTGGACAACTGTATTACGAGTTAGGAAAACATATTAATTAAGTCAACAACCACACAAGCTCAGGTCATTTAACCTAAGCTACTGATATGTGCTTAATTGATTATGAGTTTATTTCATAGAACTTAGTGATTATTGCTAGGAAAATGCTTCAGATACTCACTTTAGTTTATATTTAATTTTAGGCACAATTAAGAAGTGAAGAAACTAAAGTGATTTAAAAGCATTATAATTGATCTGTCTTTTGGAAGGATCATAATCACGTGTCTTCATGGAGCAAGAAGAAGAAGATTAAAACAAGAAGAAGAAAAAAAATTCCAGGAAGGATGAGATATATGTTGAAAATACAAAGGAGATTAAGGTATGAGATGTTCACAGTTATGCATGAGGTTGCATGGGCATGAGACACTCTCTCACGCCCATGCAAAACTTCTCACGACTGTGAAAAAATTCTCACAACCATGAGAAGGTGTGTCATGGGTGTGACACACTAGTCACACTCATGACACACAGACACTTATAGGTGTCACAACCCATGTTACACCTATGAGGTTGTGCTAGCTCACTCGAACCTTACTTTTTAGTATAAAATCATCTCTTTTTTGCGACAAAGGGTTATGAAAGGTTTGGGTGTTTTCAATAAGGAAAAGTGTAACGCTAGACTTTCGGAGCCCTTTTATGTTGTACTATATTTGGAGATACTATTGTATATTGATATATACATATGTTTGTATATGATTTCAAAGATATAATGAAGTCATTTAGGTGTATATGTTAATGATTTATAATATTATATGCCGTTACATGAACCTGGAATTCATCGGTAAAGCGAAATCTTGGAGATTTCTAACATATGAGCTTTTTAGTGGATAAAACCGAGTCCATTGGATGTATATGACCATGGTGGCTAAATTAAATGAGTTCTAATGCCTTAGAGGTGACTAGAACTAATTTAAAGACTCATGGGACACTTAGAAAGGTTAATTCAAAAAGTTGATGTATATAAGGGCTTATTTGCAAATTGTCAAAAGTTAAAGAACTTAAATGTAATTTTTCAATTCTTGGAGGACAATTTATAATTTTATAAATTTAAGGGGCTTACTTATAATTTTCAAAAGTCCAGGTACCAAAATAAAAATAAAAGTTTTGGTGATTCCTAAATTTTGGGCTTAATTGAAGATTTAGGAAAGTTTGGAGGGCATAATGATAATTTCATACAACCTAAGGGCAAATTGGTAAATTCACCATATTTTGGTCAAAGAAGAGTCAAAATTCTAGACTCTTCTTATGTATGGACGTGAACCCCTATTTAAGACTTAAACCATCTAGTTTTAATTAAAAGAAAGGAGAAGAAAGGAGAAAAGAGAGGAAGAAGAGGAAGTTT
>JAOQMP010000002.1:18201521-18219628 GCA_027563575.1 Erythroxylum pedicellare
TGTATGGTCTTTTCCGCAGTGTATTATGAATACTCGGACTGTACGCGATCCAACAACTCTACCCCTTGGTGTGCACTGAAGCTAGTGGAGGAGGCCTTCACCTTGGGGTCAGACTCGTTGTCCTACTGCGCCGTAGAGGGAATTTTTTGCTTAGGACAATGATTTTCACAATTGCTTGCATTCTCAAATAAGTTGTTCCAATTTTTATTAGTGTTATTTCATTATTTCGTTAACAATCTAAGTTGAAAAATAAAAATTCTTCTATTACTCGCGCTCTTTGTTATGAAATTATTGCATTCTTGCTACAGTTCGTCAAACTTGTTGCGTTCTTACTACTACGTGTTTATTTTGATATAAGTTATAATACTATATTGTTGTGAGTTTATTTCGGTATAAATTAGAATATTGCTTTGTTCTTATTACTGCATTAGTAAGAATAATGTTTGTTATTACTGTTGTTTCTTTATTTCACTAGTCAAACAAATTGTTCTGTTCTTCTTGGCAGTGTTAGTCATCTTTGTTTCTAGATTCATTATGTCATTTGCGAATGAGACTAACGTAGATTCTCCTCTTTCTATTCCCCATATAGGTTCTACCCCAGCCACTGTAGCTTGGAGAATTATACCTGATCTTACTAAATTAGAATAGATGAGAGAAACTTCAAAAGATGGTTTAAGAAAATTTTATTTTACTTTCAACAATACAAGATTACTTATGTGTTATTTCAAGATATTTCTAGTGACAATACTGACCCTAAGACAATTAAGGATAACCATATTTTTAAGGGAGTGTTGCTCAACCATATGATAAACCTATTATTTGGTATTTATTGCAAGTATAAAACTGCCAAGGAAACTTGGGATGCCTTAGAAGTTAAATATGGGACAAATGATGCTAGCACAAGGAAATATACGGTTATTAGGTGGTTAAAGTTTACTATTGTTGATGATAAACCCTTTATGGACAAATTACATAAGTATGAAAACCTAGTTTTTGAATTTTTGGCTAAGTGTATGAAAATGTGTGAGTTGTTTTAAGCTAATGCCCTTATTGAGAAACTATCTGCCTAATGAAATAAGTATAAAAACCAATTAAGGCATAAGAAGAAGGATATGAAGCTACAAGAATTGATCATAAAGATTGAGGATGCCAACCATACACAGGATAAGGCCAAATCACTCACCCTTGTCCCTACTATTAAGGCTAATGTGATAGATCATAAAAATGTAGGTAACTTCAATAAGAATGGTGGACAAAACAAGTCCTTTAACAATAACAAGCATGGTCAGTTTAAGCACAAAAGAATTGATCATGACTATTGGTGGTGCCATAAGCCAGGTCATCCTGTTGCTTTTTTCCAAGCTAGAATCATCCATGAGACGAAAGGTCAAGGACAGAAACCATGACAGCTCGGGAAAGGAAAGTAGAAGGGGTACTAATGAGGTAACCAAAAGAATTTTGGTAAGCCTTAAGCTAATTTGGCCAAAGCTGCTGGTGGTGATGACGAGGAGATCATTATTGCTATGGTGTCTAAAGTCAACCTTGCTAGAAACTTAGTCAAATGGATCATTGACACAGGAGCCTCTTGCCACATCTGCACTAACAAGGACATGTTCAAAGAGTTAAATGATGCTACTAATGGTGATTTCGTGTACATGTGAAACTCCATCAAAGTTCCTATCCAAGGAGCTAGGAAGATCACTCTCAAACTCACCTCTAGAAAATTTTGACTTTAGAAAATGTTTTATTTGTACTTGATGTTTGTAGAAACTTGATTTCTAGTGCATTACTTAACAAAGCTGGTGTTAAAATTACTTTTGATTCTGATAAGCTAGTTCTTACTAAGAATGGAAATTTTATTAGTAAAGTGTTTTGTAATGGGGCTTATTTGTACTTGATGTTGAAATGAATGCATCTACTTTTTATGCTTATATTATTGAGTCTATAGACCTATGGCACTCCAGACTTGTGCATGTGAATGTGATATCAATTAAGAGAATGCAAAGCTTAAACTTATTGCCTAACCAAATCACTATTGAAATGGAAAATTTTCAAATTTGTGTTATGGCTAAACAATCTAAGAAACCTTTTAGGTCTGTAACTGAGAGAGAGTCACAATTGTTGGATTTGGTACACACAGATTTTGGTGATTTTAAAAATTTGTGATTAAAGGAGGAATGAGATATTATATTTTTTATGGATGATTGTTCTCGATTTACTTATTGAAAAATAAAAGTGATGCAAAGGAAGTGTTTACGAAATAAAAACTTGAGGTTGAAAACTAATAGGAAAGGAAAATTAAAAGATTAAGTTCTAATCAAGGTGGTTATATAGTACTGATTTTCTTGCTAATTGTGGAAAAGTTGGGATTATTCATGAGTTTTTAGCCCCTTATATACCTAAACAAAATGGAATAGCAAAAAGGAAAAACCAAATACTTAAGGATATGATGAATGCGATGTTGATTTCCTAGGGTTTACCTGATTATATATGGGGGAAAGCTATTCTTTCAACATGTTATGTTCTAAACAAAGTCCCTCATAAGAAACTAGATCAAGCCCCTTATGAAATTTGAAAAAGTTATCCACCTAACTTGCATTTTTTTAAAAGTGTGTGTGGTATCCATACTCTCCTCAGGAGACTTGATTCAAAGTCTTACAAAACAATCTGGTATATAAACTAGGTGAAAGTGCTTTGCCTTTCAATATGGGACATAAACCAAAGAAAGAAAGAGAGATGTTCCAAGTTTTTAAGTAACACCAACAGATAGGACATGTGGGTATTATCAGAGAATCAATTTTGTATTTTTTTCTTAACCCTAATCATGAGGAATTGCTCAATTTTGTAACCATGTCACCATTAAGACCATTCAATATGTTACAAAATTGCCTCTTCTATACCATATCGGACTTATCTTATTTTCATTTATTTTAAATTTTTGTTAAAATTTATAATTTATTATTAAATGAATCCTTAAAGGAAAAAAAATAAGTTTAGTTGTTTGATCATACATAGATAACTAATGAGTGGATCATTATGAAAATGGAAAAATGAGAAAGATTTGTTTTTCATAAGGTATTGGATGGGAAATCAATAAGTGATCAAGAAATTGATAACCATTACCATAGTTGTAAAATTAAAAAATTGAAATATTTTCTCATGAGAGCAAACTAAAGATGGGCTAACTATCATCGACTTATAAATTCATACGTGTCAGATTAATCCTATAATTTGTAATCTTACAATTTTCTTATATTTTTATTCACTAACGATCAACGATCTTGGTCCATATTTGTATTTGTTATACATTCTGACAATTTGAAGTTTCAAAAGAGATAATTAGTCCAAAGCTTCAATTTTCAAAGGCAAAAGATTATAAATCAATCAATCGACTTAATAAAAACTAGGGATAGCCATGGCCAAGCAAGGTCTAGGCCTAACCAAGCACGAGCCTAGCCCAACAACTTCTACTAAAGCCTAAGTTGGCTCGAGGCCCAATCAGGTCCAAGGTAGCCTGGCCTGTCCAACATCGTTGTCTACAAAATGACTTCATTTTTTGCAATAGTTGTCAGGTCTCAAGCTTAGGAAGGTCAAGCCCAAGCCCGATAAGGTCCATTTTTTAAAAAAAAAGTTGACCTAAGGCTTGGTCAACTCGGGCCAAGCCTAGACCTAATTGATATCTCTAATCAAAATAATATCGTCTTGTTTATCAATATCACATAGCATACTACAAGCATCATTCAGTTGCATTTTATTCAATAATTATTTTTCCATGATGTATCAAGTATCCTAAGTCATTTGCATTTCCTTCTATAATTTATTTTTACATTACGTATCTAATATCCAAACTAGTTAAATTTCTTCAAGGAATTTATTTTTCATAACATATCCAGTATCTAAGTTGGTTTTATTTTATCTAGTTTTATTTTATTTAGTAATTTATTTTTGCATGGTTTATCAAGTATCCAAACCAAAACTTTGTTTTACTAAACTTTGTTACAATTTAAGTTGTCAATCAAAATCTTTGTTAAAATTAATCAAAGCATGTTTATGTTCTTAAACTTCTTTAAAATACAAAATATGATTTTCTTTGCTTTGCTTTGCACTTATTTAATTTATTTCATACTCCAAACCAATTTCCTTTTAGCTTATCTTCTAAATTAGCATTCATGGTTCAAGTTTATTACTTTGACTCTCAATTATCACTTTGATAATAATTTAAAACATGCCCCATATTTAGTCATCACAAATGATTGTTGTGTGAGAGGGCTAATATTTTATGTTTCTTACATACTATTTGATTCATATGTAGAATATGCCATATAAAATAAACATATTTCGTAATCAAGTATTACACAATGCTTATTACTTAATAAACAATATCAACACATATATGTATTTAGACATGACAATATAATGAATGAACATACATGAAGAAACATTTACCAATTATACTTCAATATCTAAGTAATATTGGTGACTTTGTTTGCACCATATATGCACCTTAGGATATTAATTTTATCATTGTGTCTACCATCATATCTCATGTAGATATATACTTCATGCTCACTTCACCTCATACAACTATATCTTTCATATAATTATACTTAATATATATATATATATATATATGCTTAGTTTAATAATAAAATTTAGGAACTTTAGTATAATCAATTGTTGCTTAACTATCAAAGTTAATTATTACTATATTAATCTCCATTTTAGTGACTCCTAAATTAACTAAGAATCTTCTAAGTCATAGCTCCTCGCACTACTATTAAATGTTATAAATTCAACTTCCATTATAGATAACACATCATGATTGCTTTTTACTTTTTCACGACAGAGCACCGTTATTGAGTAAGAAAAAAATCCCAAGGTAGATTTTCTCTAATAAAAATCTCCTCACCAATCTACATATGTATACCTTTGTATATGTAGGTCGTTTTCCTAATAACATAAGCATAATCAATAATATCTTTTAGATACCTTAATATTTTATTTACTACTTTCCAATATATTTGTTATTTGACCCATATTTGCTAACCATTGTAATAGCATAATAAATATCTGGCCTTGTATAAATTATAACACAAATGAGAATTATAACTACACTAAAATAGGGAACTTTTTTTATTTGTTCCCTTTCTTATAATGTTAATGGTCAAAAATTATTATTAAGTCTCCTCTATCTTTTATTAGATTTGGGTTTTATACTCGGTAAATCTGGTCCTCAAAACTCAAAGACCTGTAAAATAGGCTTAAGGGTTTTTATGATGTAAAAAGGTGCTCAAATTAGAAACAATGACTTTATTTCTTCTTTAAATTTTAAATTATTTTATAAATAAAATTTTAAAATATTTATATTATATAATCCTAAATTAAGTAAGATTTAGACACGTGAATGAATCAATTTATTTTGTACTGCGAGATGGTTTCTGCCCTTACGGTGCTTTCTCTTGATATTAAATGTGTTCTTCACTTAATGGTAATTTTCATTTATGTTACATTGTTACTAGCTATTCCACAGGGTCTTTTTGTTTGATTTTAGGTGTCAGATAATCTTAGTATGTTGACTTACGCTGGTAAACTTTCTGAGAATACAAAATAAACACTACATATAATGGCCACAATCGAGCAGTCTGCATAGAAAATTAATATTTGGGTGAATAATTGAGAATGAACCTAAACGGTCATCACCGTATTTTGTGTTCAAACCGTGTTAAAATTTGAGTAAATTAGGGCCTAACTATACCTCCAAATCTATCCTTAATGGGCCAAAACTTTGGAAGACTGAAAACATAGGAATTCATAGAGACGGGGGGTAATTAAGAAGTATGCCACTAAACACCTTCATTGGCTAAAATTTGCAAGTGTTTTACCTGACCAAGCTAAAGACAAACGAACGCAGGCGCAGCTCGCGGCTGCCACACACACGCTCTGTCATAGAAATAGGCACAATAAACTGGGTACATTCTCGGGAACGAATGCATGCGAATGTACGTGGCAGAGAAAACCTAGGCATAAAGGACACCACACCAGTCAGCTTACCTTACACTTACCCCACAACTCCCTACCCCCTCCCTAGGTATGACTTCTTCTTTTCGCATTACTGCCTTCAATTGTACTTTTACCTGAAGACAAACCCACAACTGGAGAATTAACTACCCAACTTTAAACTCCCCCTTCACTTTTTTTAATTGAGTCTAACAAGCACTACTGACTACCCACATGAACCAACACTCCACACTGGAACTTCCACGAGAAGCTATTTATAAAAATTTTAAAATTCCATTAAAGCAGCCAGAATTAGTTGATCATGAGAAACGATCCTTCTATGCATTGACTTACCATGTAATGTGCATGTAACTCCCAGATTTTTTTACACCCTTCCTATTTTTACTTAAAAAAGGACCCCTTCCCCAACCCTCCAAAAAACTTAAAAGAAAGAAAGATTACATCAAACCAAAACTAAAAGCAAAAGGAGCTAAAAGTTAGCCATCTCTTCTAGACATTAAGCAAGTATCTCGAGCCTACGCAGCTAAAACTGCACCGTTTGGCTTGTTATCATTCAACCCGAATAGTCAAGACCCAACTCCATCTTACACGCGTCAGCATCACACGGCCCACACGGCTCTATTCTCCTCTTCTTGACGGGGACCACGTGATTCGCACGTGAGACCGGCTCTAGTCCTAGAGTCAGCTCCAATCCAACCCCAACCATTTCGCTACTGTTAGCAACCTGGTGTTGGGTCCCATGATTCTCTTTCCTTGTCGGCTCCGGCTCGGCTCGAAACAGCAGAGTAGCCTCAGCAGTTTCCCCTGACACCATGCTCTCCGTCTCTTTACTCTCACCGTCCACCACTGCTACCTCCGACTGATGGCTCACAGACGACTCGTGGCTCGTCGACCGAGTCAACTCATCCCTATTAGTCGAGTCAACCACCGTCCCAAGCCCGTTGCCCGGCTTGCTGGGTTTGGGTTTCAAAACCCGCCTCACCCGGCTCCGAGTCTTGACTCTTGCCGGGTCACTGGAGGCGGCGGAATTCTCATCCTTGGACACATGACGTATGTCATAAGCTTTCAACGGCGGACCCTGGCCATTTGCTGCTGCTTCGGAGTTGATCGGAGTGATAGGGGCGCCTTTGAGCACGGCTTCAACGGCGGCTTGGCAAAGCTGCCAGCTTCCAGACCATAACAACCCCACCGACCCATAAATCGGGTTAACTATTCTCCCACATGCCTCGTAAAGCAAAGACCTGAAGATCGCTGTAGCCAACGCAACAAAAGAATTTATCATTTTCGATTCTTTCACATAAAACTGTAGAGAGACTTCTTTTATTGGTCTTATTCACTAACATGCAAGGATACAAAAGATGGGAACCAACCAGGCCGGAGGTGTTCGGGGCCAGCGTTGATAAGGTTCATGAGACCAGCACGACCATAGAACTTGGCAAGGAAAACGGTAGCGTTGGCTTGAGACTCGGGGCTCTTGATCCACTGCAAACACGGTCTGATACTGCAATTCTCGCTGCAGCCCTTCCGCAGAACCCGACATCCATTGCAACTCATCCGCATTTCAGCTAGAGATCACAATCTGTTTCCAACTCCTGGAGATATGTATCGGAAGAGAGAAGTTTTGAGGGAGGGTTTGAGAGAAAAAGAGAAGTAAAAAGTAGTAATAAGAGAAAGGGTGTGAGAGAGAGGTTATATATACGTAGAGAGAGTGAAGGAAAGAAGCCGCTGGGTTTTAGGGGCTGAGTGGGAAGAGCAACTTGTTTTGGGACGTCAAAAGGAAGATACTGGTTTCCACATTCAAGGAGGCGTTGGTTTGGGGTGTAATTATACCACTTTTGGGTTAAATTACAGCTGATTACAAAAACCACAGTAAACAAACTGTCTTAAAATAAAGACAAAGATTGTATGCAAAGCATCCTTAGCCCACTACCACGCTAGTTTTCGGAGCGTGGAAACCACTCCCCAATTCCTGTGACCTTTCTTAGGTTGCCATTGGCGGTGGGTGATACTGTTGCATTGGATTTCAATATTGTAAAGTAGATGGGTTCCCCAATCCCTAATTGGTAACCGACGCAGACGCATTATCAACCTTTTCTGTCTTTAACCCGCCCTTCTCCTTGCACCAATATTACGACTCCGTTTTTGTTCTTTTCTCGTGGACTACAAGTTCGAATTTGAGCCTTAATTACTCTTAATTAGTTTGAAAACGAAGGAAGGCTTCTCAATATTTAAGGTATTTATTTATTTTGAAAAAATCGAACATTTTTAATCACCATCTTAACTTTGGTTGTCCGAATATTACAAACAAAGAAATTAGAATTTGAACTTTTGAGCATTCACTTTCGTATGCCCCCTTCAATAGGCTTTCTTTTCATATTTGTCCAAAATAATGGATTTATATTCAACCTAAAGAAAGTGGAAATTACTTTTCAACTTGCAAAATTTATATATCACTCCCTTTTATACAATGCCAATCCCTTTCTTTCTTGGTTATTTAAGGTGTATTTTAAAAATATAATGAAAAAGAAATATTAAATTACAATTAAAATTTTGAGTATGAAATTCGTAACTTAAAATGAATTTCACTTATTAAAACCACATGCAACATGCCAAATAATGCAATTAAAGCATTGAGATCTTGTTCTGTATTCTGCTACTTGTAGCCTATGAATAAAAAATACAGTAGTTAAATGCTTGGGAATTTGGCTTAGTAAAGTCGTTTCAACAATAAAATAAGGCCAAGAAGTTAAAGCCTTAGAAATTTAGGTAAAATGAAGTTCAATGTATTTAATTTCTTGAGCGATTGATTTATTATAAATTAAATTTATAACTTCTTTTTCTATCAATTTTTAATAGCAAAACTTATTGTTTTGCTTATTTCTGTATGCAATAAGTATAAACTTACTGTATGCAAAACTCAAATTGTTTCTTGTCTTGACGTATGGAAAGTTCTAATTTTTCTTGGGGACGAAACGCTATAAATTGCGAATACGACTTGTTGGTATTTGAGCAGCATAATAAATTCACAAAGAGTAAACAAGTTGATATTCGAGCCTTAAAAATAAAGACACACATAATATATAATATATATCGATGCTGTCCTTTTGCTTGAAGCCAAGAAGGGCTAAAACGGGAATATAAAAGTAAGGGACAGGTGTGGATGGCGGGGCGATAAAAGGTTAAAAAGCCATGCAAAGCAGCCCAAATTTCAAGAAAGGGGAAGAGAGGAGCGCGTGGCAGACACGTTTTGGTGTCAGAGGGCGGTCGAATCGCCACATATAGTGGGAGAAAGCGGGTCCCACCAAAACATGGAAAACAAAATTTTAGAACAGACGAGTCTAAAAGCTCCTGGTTTTCGGGAGGTCTTAAGAGTGTTCCAAAACCACTCTTGGCAGAAACCGCTGACCGGTTTCTGGTTTTATTAGAGCCTTTACCTTTTGGGTTTGGGACTGTGGGCGCACTAGAGGACTCGTTGGCCAATGGTTTTGGAGAGGACTTGATTTGTTTTCTTGTGTTTATCCTCAATTAATTAAGAGATAGTATTGTCACAAAATAATCATATTATGGATTAGATTGGGGTTTTTATTGAATTGACCCATTTAGCCTCTCTTATTAACCTTCCCTTTTCATGGTTTTGAAATCGTTGCACACACCGTGTTTGAAAGTTACCATTGTACCTAAAATTAAATTAAATTTGAATATGATTTTTTTGATAAAAATATTATTTATTTAGTATTAAAAATTAAGATCTTACCGTTGCAATTCTGGGAACTTGTTTCGAGAGACATGTAAAAATTTGTACTTTATATTGATAAATACCAACATTATAGTTGTCAAATTTGAACTCTTTTAGTTTAATGGTATATCATATTCCAAAATAATTGAGGCACTTCAGGACCAAGCTCTCAATGCAAAAATAATGCTTGCCATGGAAAGCAAAAACAAAGTAAGTTTGATGGCCATGTGATTTATTGGTATAAAACAGACCATCTAATGGGAAACACAAAACAAATTCTATTTTTTTAAAAAAATCAAAATATGCTAAAAACGTAACACAAGAGAACTGTCTCACTTGATAACATTATGTAAAACAGTTTATACGGCAGTCAATTAAACGAAGCATAAATTATATTGGAGGAGAACACTTGAAGAAAAGGGGAAGTGGATTCATTTAATTTATACATCTAGTTCTGCAACTCTGCGTGCGGCAAAAATTGAATACGAAGGGATTGGCGTGTGGATCATGTAACATGTAAAGATGAAACACATGTATAAAACATAAGAGGCACTTTTATTGATTCCTGTCCTCAACCAACCAATTCTTGAAAATTTAGGGAAGTTAGGCGGCTGCGTGGAATTTGTAAGTCTAGCTACGAGGAATCTCACCATCTTCCATAATTATCGCATGTACTATTTTATTGTTGTTTTACTAGTATATGGTTTCTTCATTAACTTTGGTCGTCTTAATTATGTATATATTCATAGCCGACATCGAATCAATAAATTATCTGGCTGTAATTGGCTACTTAGCTTTCTATTGTAGCAGAAGAAGAGTAGAGATAATTAATAGAATAAAATACTTTCTTTGTATTACTCGGTGTTATGCTTCTAATGAGCCTCCTTATATAACATCTCTAAAACCAAACAAAGCGATTACAATCTTCTAAGACATAACCGCTCAAAAAATATTAGTTTGCTAAATTAATTTCTACATAACATAAACTAATAATAACTCTTCCGGTCAAATTTGCTACTTCAACACTCTTTCTTAGACTTAAGTCTTCCGTCTTCCGTCTTCCGTCTTCCGTCTTCATTCGTAGTCAAGACAAGTGATTCCCAACATTGTCTTGAACTTTTCAAATAATTTAGCCGTGAGGGGCTTTGTCATAACATCTGCAACTTGATCTTCAATTCAACAAAATTGAAGTTTGATTTCTCCTTGTTTTATGAGTTCCATAATATAGTGATAATGTATGTCAATATGTTTACTCCATCTATGATACACAGGATTCTTTGCTAGTGCCATAGCTAATTAATTGTCACAATGAATACACATTGGACCAAATTGATTATGCTTCAGATCCTTTAATAACCTGCGTAGCCAAATTGCTTGACACGCTGCTAATACGGCTGCAATATACTTAGCTTTCGTTGTTGATAGAGGTACCACTTGTTGCTTTTTCTAAGACAATGAGATGACTCCTTTTCCCAAATAGAAAAAAATATCTAAATATACTTTTGCGTGTTTCAATGTCACCTGCCCAGTTACTATATATGTAACCCAATAATTTAAAAGACTCATAATGGGAATAGGATATTCTATGATCTCACGTTCTATTTAGATAACACAAAGTCCTTTTTGCTGCTTGCAAGTGTGATTGACATGGTTTCTCTATGAAACGACTTATGAAACCAACTCCATAAACAATGTCAAGCCTAGTGGATGTCAAATAACGTAAACTTCCCATGGGTTGGATCGATAAGTTCTCCTCTACCTTCTTTCTTCATCTCCACACATTTTGCAACAGGCATTCGAATTGGTGAAGCTGTATCCATCTTGAATTCTTGAAGATATTAGTGGCATATTTCTTTTGCGAAATAAATATACCGTCATTAGTTTGTCACACTTCAATGCCAAGAAAGGATGACATCAATCCTATGTCTGTCATCTCAAGCTGGTGTGCCATGACGTCCTTAACTGTGTAAACATCACCTCACTATTCCCAATAAATATGAGGTCATCTACGTATAAACATAACATCAAAATTTCACCACTTTCCTTTGATTTGACATATAAAGTGTGTTCATGAGGACATTTATAAAACCCATCTTGATGTAAATATGTATCAATACAAGAATACCAAGCACGAGGTTCTTGTTTCAAACCATACAAGGCTTTCTTGAGGCGGTAGACTTTGTTCTCATCTCCTTTCTTAACAAAACCAGGTAGTACTCAATTAAGAAAAGCTGATTTAACATCCATTTGATGAATTTTCCACCTATTTTAGGCAAAAGAGATAAAATTATTCAGATTGTGTCCATTCTTGAAACTGGAGCAAAAACTTCAAAATAATCGATTCCCAGCTTTTAGTTGTAACCTTTAACCACCAATCTTGCTTTATAGCGATCAACTTCACCATCGGGTCTATACTTTATTTTATACACCGATTTGACTCCATTTGGCTTCTGTCCAACTGCCAGAGAAGTCAACTCCCAAGTATCATTCTTCTCGATAGATCGGATCTCCTCCTTCATAGCCTGGATCCATTTCTCATCTACTACTACATCGTCAAAAGAAATTGCATCACAATTTGCAAATAAACAAAAACTTGACAAGGTATCATCATTTATCTCATCATCATTGTCATCATCTCTTCCTAACACATAATCTTGCAATCGTGCTAGTATTACACGAATCCTTTAAGGATGACTTGATGGTCTTGTATATGCTATTTCAGAACGAGTATTGACCGGGGATGGTGATGACATGGAAACATGACTTTAAGATGCCCCATTTGTTGATGCTTCATTAACGATAACACTACTAGTCTTATCATTGTTCTGATTCCATTTCCATTCTTCATCTTCAGCAAATCGGACATCCCTACTTATGATAACCTCCTTAGTGTCTGGATTATACAATTTATAACCCTTTGTCACATCACCGTATCTAATTAAGATGCATCTCTGACTTTTGTCATCAAGCTTCTTCCTTTTTTCATTAGTTATATGGGCATATGCAACACACCTAAATACTCACAAGTGAGAAACATCTAGCTTGCTCCCACTCCACGCTTCTTTTGGCATCCTTCCACGAACGCTTTTTATAGGACACCTATTCAACAAATAAACATCACAAGAAACAGCTTTTACCTAGAAAGGCTTCGGCAAATGTTTAGCCTTCAACATACTTTTAGCCATCTCAAATATTGTTCTATTCTTTCGTTCAGCTATACCATTATGCTGCGGAGTATAGCTACCAATCAACTCATGTTGAATTCCTTCTTTCTTACAACAATCATTGAATTCATTTGATGTAAACTCTCCTCCTCTATCTGATCTCAAAGTCTTCAAATGAAATCCACTTTGTTTCTTAACAAGCACCTTGAATTCTTTGAACTTATTAAAAGCTACAGATTTTTCATTCAAAAATTAAACCCATAATTTTCTGGTAAAATCATCCACAAACAATAAAAAATACCTTTTGTTACCGATATATTCTACCTCTACTAGTCCACATATATCAGTATGGACCAGTTCCAACGGTTGCTTTGCCCGTCTTGACTTTTCGATTGGAAATGAGTCTCAGTGATGATTTCTAAGCATACAGCCTTCATATGGATTATTGGGGACATCAATTAGAGGAAGACCATTCACTATGTGCTTCTGTGCCAACAACTTCAAACCTCTGAAATTCAGATGACCAAATCAAAGATGCCAAAGCCAGTTGTTATCTTTCACCATTGCTTGCAAATTCATCAATGTTCTCGTCTGGATAGACAAAGGAAACATGCACTTCTTTTTCATTTTCACCTTTGTAATAGTTTTGTCATTTTTGTCTTTGATTTAGCAAACCCCATCTATGATATGAATTTGGTGCCCTTTTTCTGAAAGCTGACCCAAGCTGAACAAATTTCAATATAACCCAGGTACATAAAACACGTCAATAATAGTAAAATTAGTGTTATTTTTTGATTGTATACTAATGTCACCTTTACCCATCATGGAGATTTTGGATCTATTGTCAAAGTTCACCTCTCCTCTCACTGTCTCCTCTAGAAATGAGAACAACTCGTTCTTTCCTATCTTATGATTGCTACACCCTATGTCAAGATACCATATATTATTGTTTTCTACCTCTGGACCCTTTTTGCAAGCAAGGATCAGATTATCCTCTACTTCTGCTAGATTGGCTTGCTCTCTACCTTATAAATTTGTTTGACATTCTGATGTGTAATGCCTGAAATGTTGGCATCTATGACACTAAATTTTGGATTTGTGACGAACAAAGTTTGATCTCCCATCTAAATAGTTGTTTTCTCCGACCTTGTCCCTATTTGAGACAAAATTATTTCCTTTTCCGTGACCACGATCACGACCACCTTTATATCCACCACGATTGGATATATTTACGTTGCGTTGCAAAGCATGTTCAGTATTTGAATTTTATTTCGTTGGTCCACTCGCTACTTGTGTGAAGATAGAGAACCTAATAACCTTTCAACTGCCATTATCAAAAACTCAGGCCCTTCTTCAATAGTAGGCACAATAGAATTAAACTTTGAAATTAAGGATCGCTTAATTTTCTCCACAACCCGTTGGTCATTTATAAGTTCACCATTAGCACGCATTTGGTTAACAATGAATTGAACTCGATCAAAATAGTTAGCAATAGATTCTGACTCATTCATTCTCAGATATTCGAAATCTCCACGAAGTTTTTGCAAGCGAACTTATCTGACTCTTTCATCTCCTTTGTAGGATTTCTAAAGAATATCCTATGCTGCATGAGACGTTCCAGCCAATGATATTTTCAGAAATACTGTTTCTTGTTGGACTAGAGAAAAAATAGAATACAATGCTTTTTTATCTTTCTTGCGGGTTTTTAATAATGCATCCTGCTCCTCCTTTTTGAGTGACTCAAATGCTGTTGAGTCTGTGATATTTACGAAACCTTTTTTTACCATATCCCACATGTCTTGATAGCGGAAAAATACTTTCATTTGGACAACCCAATCATCATAATTGCTTCCAATTAACTTTAGAAGTGGCACCTAGAATGAGTTGCTTGTGGTTGCCATACTAATTTATAAACATTGCCAAGCTTGTGGCTTTGATACCAAATGTAGGAGAAGATGAGTGGAGAGAATTTATAGAATAAAATACTTTTTCTGTTTTACTCCGTTTTATGCTTCTGATAAACCTCCTTATTATCTCTAAAACCAAACAAAACGATTACAATTGCTTCTAAATTATAACCACTCAAAAAATGTACGTTTGCTAAATTAATTTCTATATAACGTAAACTAATAATAACTCTTCCGTTCAAGTTTGCTACTTCAACATCTACTCCGTCCAAAAAAACAAAAACATAATTTTATTTTATCATCTTCCTTTTGTTTAGATTTTCCATAATTTAATGTATTTTTGTAAAGGAGACTTATAAAGGTGCTTCCTTGAAGTAATGCTTTGATGTTGCAACAATTTGCTTATGCAGAATTTATGGCATTTGGTAGGAGGTAATTTAATCTAAATATTGACACATTTACATAAGAATTGGTTTGTTAAAGTAATTGAATTTTTTATATGGTGTTACCTAAGTTTGATTGTCCTATTTTTGTGTATTAAGTAAATAACAAAGAAGTGTATTTCAATATTGGTTATTAATGCATGCTGTCAAACATCTTCTTAATTATTATATTTGCCAAAATCATCTTAATGTGGAAGAAGTTTGTTATATCTTGAATTATATCAACAACCTTTTCTTATGCAACTTATTTATATAGGTAAATTTTGAGTAAGGTACAATCATGACTGACTCTAGGAAAAGACAAAAAGGGCACCTGTTTAGGGCCCATTCTCATGAAAAACAAAATAATATTTACTTTTGATCTTCATAAAATACAAAATAAAACAAAATAGGTCTATTACTGACCCTTATAAAGAGCAAAATGAGGCAAAATATGGTTCAGCTCAGTCTTGACACTCATAAAGAGCAAAATGAGGCAAATCCTCTTACATTTTTTTCTTTACATATTTTTTATTTGATTTTTTAGTTGTTCTCTAAATCTTAATATTAAGAATTAATGCAACCCATTAGATTATTCAATTGTGTCATAATGAGAGGCTTAAGGTAGACTTTTTAATAATAAAAATATGCTTTTAAAAGTTTACATATTTATATATTGTCGATATATCAAGGCCTTTTTTTCCCCACTTTGCTTAGGCTTTATAAAATATTAGGAACAACCCTGAATGCAATAAGTGAAAGTCATAATATTTATTGTTAAACATGTAATCACCTTTTATTAGGTTAAATGTTTAATTAGCATATGTCGTATATGTTTGACAAGTAAGGACTACAATATATGTTTTAGAGAAGTATGATATTGAACTCATTCACATAAGAACAATGAAAAAAAATCAATTTTTTTTCAAATTTAGTGCATATAGTAAGTCAGTAACTTATAAATATACTTCTTACTTAAAGAAATTAACTTAAATTAATATTAATTATATTATATAGTTTAAATTGATTTTGTTAATAGGTGTATACCACATATAAATTGTTGAATTCATATGTTGTTGTATTCAGAATTACTTTAGATCTCATTGAACAATTTGAAAATAATGTGATTTTATTTAAACTAACAGATACTCTTGATTAATTTACTAGAACTAATTCTAAAATTATATATTGTCATCTTTAAATTACATCAAATGAACTTTCAATGTTCCATGTTTATAATTTAAATCTAACTACTACTATATTTTTGTTAAATACATGAATGAATAATTTATTTAAATGATACTTAAATTAATTTGTCTTGAAAACTTTAAGGCTATATTTAGTTGAGTGATTATTAATGGAATGCAATGAAATATAATATTATTCTATCGTTTGAGATAAAAGTTTATAATAGAATGAAATAGAATAGGATGAAAGAGAAGAGTTTCATAATATTACATATCATTATATTCTAAGTGGTATAAATTACCTCCGATCTAGGGGGTTTGAGATAGAATATAAAATAATAAATAACATTTCACTATATTACATTATGAATCCTTTCATTTTTTTCAAATAATATTTTTTAAATATTACATCTATTTATATTTTATTTTATTATAAATCATTCCATTTTGTTTCCTTAAAAAATTTTCGTTTAATCAAAGATAAGCTATGTACGAAATTGCCTATAAGCAACTACGATACATAAAAGGTGTCAATTTGGCTAAACAAACGTAAACTTGGGAAACTGACGAGGGGAAAATAGCTAACTGGAAGCGAAACAAATTGAATGAGATCCGCAAGAGTACGAACGATGAGTTTAGAGAGAGAGAGGGAGGGAGACCTACTGAATTTTTGTTCGAGAAAGCAAAGGGCCACGTGGGACGAGGGCAGAGCAGAACAGTATGATGGTGGTGAGTGAAATTAAGGATGACATGCAATAGTGTCCAAAATGCCATGCAAAATGTGGATGCGGCGCGTGGCGGTCACTTTTCTCAGTGTCAAAAAGGAATCTAATGGCTACATAAGAGTTAGTGGGGCATCAAATCAACTTGCCATCTTTCAAATGAAGCTCCATGTTTTTAGGAAAATTAAGTCAAGATATAACCTAAAACAGGTGACTGGTTTCTGGGTTTCGGCTCGAAGAGTGGGCTAAGATTTGATAGATTGTCCTTTGATAGCTTCCTCCAAGCAACCAAACGAGGAGAAAAAAACAGAAACCCAAATCTCGTGGCCTCCATGCTTGTCAGTTAACACTTGACTATGTTCAGATCGTTTTTATCTTTTCCTTTTAAGTGTGCCACATGTCAATCTGGTTGCTAGATTAAAAACTAATGACATGTTTGATTAAACAGTCGGGATAGATAAAAAATAAAATAATTATTTTTAAAAATAAAAAAGAAAAAGAATATAATAAAATAGGTATTATTTTGTTTGATTTACTGCTAAAAAAATTTTATTTCAATGTTTGATTTGAAAATATAAACTTAGAATGAGAAAGGAATAAGTAACAAAAATATTAAGGAATAAGTAACAAAAATATCAAAATATTCTTATATTTATTATTATTATTATATTTATTTTATGATTATTAAATTCCTTATTCTTATTAAATTTAGTATTCTTATTCTTTTCCTTTTTCTTCTTCTTCTTCTTCTTCTTATTATTATTAATTTTCTACTTAATTATTCTTATTAAAATTTAATTTATTATTATTGTTAAATTCCTTATTATTATTAATTATATATTATTATTAAATTACTTATTATTATTATTATTGTTAACGTTCTTATTAATTTGATTATTCTTATTATTATTAATTTTATATTTACTGTTAAAAATTGTTATTACTATTAAT
>JAOQMP010000002.1:18238697-18251498 GCA_027563575.1 Erythroxylum pedicellare
ACAAAAAATATCCAATTTAGCCAGGTTTTCTAGTTTAACTTTTTTTTTTATAGTAATCCAATGATGAGAGGTCTCTCTCAATACAATGTCCTTTTAAAGCTGACAGTTTAATGGGACAATAAATTCCACGTACATTCCATGAAATTATGGACATGGTTAAAAGGTTTGGCTTGTGGAGCCTTTCCCTTTTCCCCTCTTAGAACTCCTTCTCCCCACTGTGTGGAATTCAACATTTCTTACAGATTCTTTAGGTGCAATACACATTTTAGGAATAATAATCGTATCTAATTGGAGAGGATTAGTATGACTCACCATTGAGTCTCCTTTAACCTTGTGCATGTCTTTTGAAGTGGTGGTTAAGGTGACATGGTCACCATTGTTATCTATTTGAGATATTGTATTTTGTGTTTATGATCTTCCTGCTCTATATTGATTGCTATACTGTGTTCTTTGGATTTATGCATGTGTGTTGTTTGACTATTTTGCACTAACTCATTGATTTGTCTCGTCGTATCATCAAGTGGTATAGAGTTACCAATTATTGGCATCATAACATCATTGGATGTCAAGGGAACTTTTGGTAGCTCCCTATTTTGAAGATATTGCCCGTAGCCTTGTAGATTTTGGTTGGATTCATGGAAGGTGGTTTCCAATGGCAAGAAATTTTAATTGTGTCTCCCATAGTTTACCTTCCTCTCCTAACCTCATCATTGGAATTTCTTCAGAGAGTTCTTTGGAAGTGTCCACACTGATAAACCTCATCACTGGAATTTCTTCAGGGAGTTCTTTGGAAGTGTCCACACTTATATAAATTCGGGTATATCCAACACGTTTCTTCTTAATTTGTTGTATGTTCATCCATGCACAACAATTTTTCGATGTAGCTAGCTAGTGCTCTAAGCCCTTGGGTTATCCAATGCTAAAGTAGGATGCTGTGGAGGTTAATCTAAAGTGGAATGCTTTGGATTTTAAGGTTTTCAAGGTTCAAGTATGGTTTCCAAGTTTGTAGGAAGATAGGATGACTACCAAAATGCCATGGACCTTCTTATATAATCTTTTGGATTTCTTAAGTGGAAGTAAATTTGAACATAATCAAGTTCTCTTCAGAGATAAGAACATCTTTCAAGCCTCTGATTTTCCACAACTTGCTGGCCCATTAAGAGATTAAAGGAAAAGGTGGTCTCTTGCCAAAGAAAAACCAACTAAGGTTGATTCCTAAGCTCGAGCTCCCTCCTTAAAGACTTCAAGGTTAAGGCAAATAACCAGTCTACCATCCATGTCTTTTAGTGGTGAGTAAGACCAGGTTAATTAAGTTTCTTCACCTACTACTTGCTTTCAAAATATGGGAGGAGCATCCAATGGAGAAGGAATTTTTGGGTTTGAGAGCTGGAAATTTAGGTAGGGAAGGGACTGATGTATCGATCATTATGAAAGTTAGATTATCTGTTAGGAAAGGTTCATGTTTTGGTTATGGGTTGGCATAACCAAGAAGAGCTCAACAGGGAAAGTTTGCAGGGTGGGACAGTGAATTTTTTGTGGAAAGTCAACTAAGTCCTTGGGTATCAGTTGTTGGTTATTTTTCAATTAAGAGTTCTAGTAGGAGGGAACATAGGTAGAGAATGTATAAGAACTATCAAGGGTGCCAAGAATGCAAAGCTAAAGGCTATAATAGCAATGGTGTAGTGGTTTAATGAAGTAGTTTTCGGGTAAGGATGTTTAAATGAAGGGAGAATAAGAATCATGGCTTCTACATGTAGTAAGAAGTAGGAGACTTTCTTTCACGTTAAGTTATGTTTTTTTTATATAAAAAACTTGATAACTCTAAAGACAATCTTCTTAGAGTAAATGTGTTTTAGGAACAAAATTGCAGAAAAACTATGATTATGAAATTCATTACCTTTACATCAAAATATAATCTATGGGTTATTCTTAGTAGAGATTCCATATAATCAAAACTGAAACTAAAAGTATATATATACATATATTAAAGTGTATAATTTTTTTGATAAATATGTAATTTTTTAAAAAGAAATTAAATTAAATTCAATAAATTGATCCAAATTCAATAAATTGATCCACGATAATAATTTATTTTGAGATATTAGTTGTATTTGTGAGAATGCTCACAAATGTTCATACAACTGTTGTATAAGATCTTTAAAATTGACAATATCAAAGTATTTTTTTATGCAACTGGGTAACCCTACCCTAACCTGGATCATCTTCTATATTTTTAAAAAAGTTAAAAATGACATTATTTTTAAAGTTACGGTCGAGTCAAGGGTCAGGTCTAGCCGACCCACATTTAGCTCGACATCGGTCTTCTTGAGTACTTAATTTGATCTTAAATGCCTATATTCTATTTAATAGTTGATTTAAAATATGAATATAAGGTTTTTCTATTATAAGATTAAATAAACTAAGAATTCAATACTAACTTTTAGTCATATTGATTTAAAAAAAAAAGTTTTAGACCTACAAGTCAACTTAAACCCACGAGTGTTCAATGTTTACTTATTTTTACAAGGTAACTGGGGATGTTTGATTGAGTTCATTAGTGCATTTTGTAAATAACATATTTTTTATCCGTGGAGGACATAATTTTCCGCATTATTATTTGGCCGTCACCTGATTCAATTGAACTATGTAATAAATTATATTGAATGATTCACTCGATAGATTTATAGAATTGTAAATTCAAAATGAAACACAAGGTAAAACAAAATTATCCTTACATTACGATTCTTTTCATTAATTACAGCTCCAACTAAGATTGATTTAAAACCCTTAACTTAATAGAATGTGTGTGATATAATATCCAATATTTAAAAACTAGATAGAAAATTAAACTAATAATGCGACGCTCCAATAACTCTTATACCCAAGCTATCCAATTTGTTCCCTAATTATATCATTAATTACCAAAATTCTCATTAGTTTTAAAAATAATGTTTGTCAGTCATAAAAATTTATCTGTACAAGCACAACTTTCCAATCTTTTACATTTAAAAATATATAAAAAAACAATTTTACTCAATTTAATCCGCTGGCTTCACCTAAACTTCACTTTGTCAATCATGTATATTGGGGTTATCGACAACCTTTCTATCTCCTAAAAAAATAGCAACAAGGGGTAAGCTGCTTACTCAATAAGATAACTAACTGAGTACCCTTAAAATCAAATAATTCAATATATATAGAAATTAGTCAAGTGATTTATAAATATAATATTAAAATATACAACAAGACTCAACCTATCCGAGTTCTCAGCAACCATCCAAAATTTTATCATAAGTTATGGTTAATACTAATATTATTTTTATTAATGCCATTTATATTTTATCGCATTATTAACTGAATTGTTTAGGCCCTGCTTATCGTAATAAGCTTACATTCAATGATCTGTCAGCTCATCTTTACTCATCGTAATCACTTACTAAGTGGAAACGTAATTAGACATATAAATATCGGCACTAGGTACCTTAATTCCTCAATCTAATTTAGTATCTCTGTACCACTTCAGTACCTAGCCATCAACACAGGATATTTCCAAGACTTAGGATATCTCAGTACCATTGTAGAACCTAGTCATCGACACAAGAAATCTCCGAGACTCAGGATACATAAATACCTGCTCCATAGATAAGTATCTAGCCATCACTCGCTCATATTTAAATAACTTATCAATATAAGATTATCAAATGTAGCCTATTTTAGATAAGCCACATATTCATAATTTACGCAATTTATTCACAACCTATTTGAAATCAGTCTCTATTTAATTAATGACTAATTTAAAATATGATTCACTATAAAATAATTTATTAATAGGAAAATATTACTATAAGAGTAAAACTTGATTTTCGAACTTACCTAATTGATAAGTTCAATATACTTTTTAATCCACCCTTTAGACGTAGACATTATAAAATTTTATTAAACTTATTTAATAAAAAATTTCAACTTAATTACACTTAATAATCCAAAATTATTCTATTTTTCACTTTATTCTTAATTATTTAAAATATCCTTCCTTAACCTAATCACCATAACTACTAAAATAACTTAAACTATTAAAAGTCCTATTTTACCCTCATTTATTTTTATTATTACAAAATACCTTTATAGGAATTAAATTTCAAATTTACCCTTAAATTTTACATATCCTATTTTGTCCCTTAATGCAATTTAAAATTTCCTAAATTGTCTTCTTTTCCCTCTCCTCTTCTCCTACCTTCTCTTTTCCTAATTTTCAGCCATCTTTTTTCCATTTTTATTTTTTTCATGACTTCAAATTATTTGCCCAAACAATATCAATATTTTGTCCAACTATAAAATAGTGTAGGATGAGCAAAGCTTACAAATAAAAGGCGTAGAATTGTTGCTTAAAATTTTTTTCCTATGTGAAGTTTTAAGCCTTTCTAAGGGGTTTTTGAGATGTTAACTTCCACAATTTACTTACAATGTACTATAAAACAAACAAAATGAGAAAATACATGAAAAAACTTCACATGCATGAGAAGGATGATGTATTTAAACACGTACTAGCTAGAAAACAAATGGAGAGTAAGAAGAAGACATCTTTTTCGTTTAGTTGTCCATCTGCTATCTTCTTATATATACACCTCTATTAATTTGTTGTATTGGTTGGGTTTGTTTGTTAAGTTTAAGCTCTTTTTGGTCTTTACAACTAAGATAAGATGTCAAGGTCTAAAAATTCAATTAATATTAAGCCATCATAAAATTATTGAACAAAATTGAAGAATCTTAAAATATAATTAAAGAGAGAGTTTTTTTAATCCACAAAAGAAATTGAAGTTTAATTTCAATTTCAATTAAAGAAAGAAACTGTTAAATAAAAATTGATTAATTTTATAAAAAACAATTAGTTTATAAAAATTAGCCTATTAATTAATAAAACAATCGATATTTAATAATAAGAATTATTAGATAAATTAAATCGAAAAATTAAAAATTATACTGAAAAATTGGTCATTGATTTTTTATTATGATTTACTTTTTAATCATTGATAGTATCAATATCTATTATACAAATGTCTCGGTTAATAAAAACCTTGGTTCTGAAAATGAGAAAGTTCTCAGTTTGATAAAGATTTCGCATGATCCAATCTATAAAAGAGATTACAATGCATAACTCAGTAACAATTCTTTAAACGCAAATTGCCATGATTTTCAACCCCAGAAATTTGTATTGCTAATGTATCTTTCGAAGCTTGACAAAAGTTGGTTGGCTTGTTGCCATCGTTCGTCCTTTCAGAACCCCACATGATAGTCCTACAATGTTGTTTTCAATTTTTTCCCTGATTACACCTAAACCTTTATTGAAATTGGACGGGCCAACTGCGTATAAATAATATCTTTCTTTCACTTTTCCTTGATGAATTAGTTGAAAATCTTATCTCCAAAAATTATAATTTGTTGTTAAAGTAAAGTGATGACAGAATAATTCTTATACCTAATTGTCATTATAATTTATAATTTTTGACGTTAAAGATTTCTGACAAGGGAATCGTGGATACTAATAAATATGAATTTTGGTCGTTAAAAAATTGAAAGGAGGATCATATTTCCTACATAGAACCAAACAGGAATATGTGACGTCAACTGAATAAACAGTAGCGAATCATATCTTCAACTCCTACTTATTTTAATTCAATTACCGAGATTACTCCTTTTAATTCTTCAATTCTTTATTCATATTTTACAACTCGATCATATTTCACTCTTATTTAAATTTATTTATTTTTAAATATCGTAAACTTTTCACATTACCTCTAATAAACTGAATGTCTGGCTCTACTCTTAGCCAACGCCCTGCCCGATGTGTGAGGCCATCATCTTCTGCTTAACGCTAAGTTCCTCCAAACGATTTCCAGTTCCTCTAATATCCTGGATGAATCTTCTGAAGTTGGTAGACAGACCTCACAATTTTACATCTGCCGAAGAAGACCTTGTACCATAGTTTGCAATCTTCCTTGTTGCCATATCCTTTTCTTCACTTGGAGTATGCACGGTCGAATTCCATTGTCTCATGTCCCTGTCAAACGTGATCAACTGGGGTACTAACAGTGTCAACTTCAGTGTCTTTCCGGTCCTGTCTAGCTTCTACTTTTCCGAATATTGAGATAATTTAAAAACATTTACATAGCACCTTATATACTCTGTTTCACTATATTTTAGATTCTATTATATTACATTACATTGCACGTCCCCAAACATCAGTTCTTTACTCCAGTCTTCTTCTTCTTAAAATTTGCGGAGAGCAATAAAATTAACTAATTTACTAATCTGATTCAAATGAACTCCTACTATTGTTTTCCTATTATTATTCTGAATCTGTGCTAAGAAACATGTATAGTCGTCTATCAAATGACTTGAGCCATTAATTCAATTTTATGTTTCCTCCTTCCATTGTGGGGAAATGTTGGGAATCATTGCAGTCGTGCGTTTCGAACAGTCGGAAAGAAACAAAAGTGGCATAAAAAGTCGTCTTCTTATTCTAAAATTCGTTAAAGTAAACAACCAGGTTGGCTTGCGTTAGGGATGAAAGGTGACGAAGCTTCGTGCAATACCCTCCAAATTGCATGCAAAGTGTGAAAGCAGCGCGTGGCAACCTCTATTTTTTCGCATTACTTTTCAGGTTTTGTAACGGGTAAAATGTCAGAGAAACATCGACGTCGTTATTTTTGTCGTTGAACTGCTCCATATTGTCAGGACTTATTATGAGTAAATAAATCCATGCAAGTATTTTTCATTTGTCCTTAATGAGATGGTAGACCGCTAGTCCTTCTGGAAAGGCACAATTTAGTTTAATTGGCTTTCTTCGTTATGTTCGATTAAACCTAATATCATGCAATTTAACTTGGTTCAAATTAATATCAAAGTCAAATGAAATAATCTGAAAACTTACCAAATTAATAAAATTGTGAATTTAATGCCTACGTTAAAAGAATTCTTGACAAGTATTAAAAATTGAAATGTTCATATTTTTATTCAAGTCGCAAAACATAAAACCAATATATAACCTTTTCCTCAGTTCTTTCATTGTTTCCTCTTTCAATATGTTCTTGCGAAATTCATTAGAAATCTAATAATATTAAGATTTTGTATCTTCCCTATCGATGTCATTTCTGATAGATTTCTTTTTGTATCTTTTTTCTCATTTGACTCTGTATTTGTATTTGTGCTGTTTTGTTCACTTAAAGCAAGAGATGAGAAGGAAGGGATCCATTAATTTATAAGATAAATGAAATTTCCACGCAAGACTTAGTCCAAAAGTCGCATAGAATGTGAAGCCATCCTTGTCATCAGCTCCAGGTTTTTAGGGAACGGTCCAGGTTTTTAGGGAACGGCCAATACTGCCTCCCAAAACCTGTGGGCTGCAAGGCTGCATATGATCTAATATGTATAAAAGCTTCACTATCCAGGAAAAGACTTGGATTCTCAGCCACCATCTAATGAGAAGATGCTTGCCCTATAAACTAATCCTTTATTGTCCATCATTAGCCAGTGGAAAACAAGAATAATGAATGCACAAGTAGTATTGAAAAGTCAAGTAGATTTCACTAATTTATTGTCCTTATTTCCTATGTCCCCAACAATTGTGGTTGGACACGCTAGAAACAAGATGTGACCTCTTCCTTATCTTTGAAACTTACTCTTCTTTCTAGAATCATATTATGAAGTTCAGAATCTTCAAACATCCTCATTTTCCACTGTTGCAGGCCACAAATCTACTGTCATGATAGATGGGACGCCTCCTTGTTCTTCATAATTAATGATCAATTTGGACTCGTGAGTTTAAGAAATAGCACATCAGGATGCGTAATAATATACCCGAAAACAGGACTACTTTGAATTAGGATCATAGACTTGAAAGAAATATAGAATTGCAAATTTCTATTCTAATGCCAGTTGAACACAATTCTAATTCTACTTTATCCTCGTAAAAATGCATAATAATTGAGTAAAATTTGAGTTGCAAGGATTATAATCCAATACTCCTATAAGTTTATAGGAAAATATGATCAAAATTTATGAAATTATCAGGAAGCTAAACTGAAAATTTAATTTTGTGAGAAAATCAACTAACAAATAAGAATTTACTATAGAATTAACATTAATTTTTGTCAAAAAATAAACTTTCATAGTTCTACGTGTGGGATGATTTTTAACCTTGACATATGTTTCTATTATTTGATTGATTTATATAAATGAATTAATAGAACAATGATTAAGTCAGTTATCTTGTGAAATTATTTACCATCTCATTTCTTATATAGTGTTTGTCTCTTGAGAGCTGACAAGTAATGAAGTTAATTATATAAAAAAAAACACATTTATGTTCTTTTTCTTTCGTTCTTTCTTAATTAGAATATAAATAGAGAAACATTACAAGCTCACCATCATTTTTTGACCATAGGAAACGAATTAATATACAAGTTGGTGGATATCAAACTTTGACATGGCAGGTGATATAATCAGGATCATATCAATAATCTATCTATCATGTCATTTGGAAAAACAGTACCAATAATAAGGTTGAATTATATTAAAGAACACTTCACATAAAATTTCACGTGTACTTCATTTTTGAATAACTAAAACTAAAATCTTGATTTATGAAGATAACGTGCCACCAAATTTCATTTAAAATGTCCATAATTACTTATCCTAACATCATCTGTTAAACATTACAAAATTTAATCCCTAAAATCATAATTGACAAAGCATAGTACTTCATGTGTCAAGCAAAATGACACTAACAATTTTTTTAAAAGTACAACTTTATGATTTTAAATAACTAATTATCTACTAATAGTATTATATTTCATGTATCAAATTATTCAAATTAAATATAATTTAGAAGGAACTTGACAGTAGAAAATAATAATTTTTCTGGAATAATAATAATAATAATAATAATAATAATAATAATAATAATAATAATAATAAAGCTCCAAACTTTACTTAATTTTTCAATACTAAATCGAACTTGAAAAAGTACCAATAAAGTGATCCAACTTTCAATTTTTAGCAAAATAGCCCAATATAAGTTTTTCATTAATGTAAATGATGTAACGAGCCACGTTAGATTAGTATTTTTACTATGTTACTGTCATATATTGTATTTATTTTACATATATTTTTTACTATTTAATAAATAAAAAATATGAAACGCGCTAAAATAATTATCAAGTAAAACATATGAAAGATTATTTAATTATTTTAGGGTTAATTACAAAAAAATCTAAAACTTTTCTCAATGTTATAATTATAGTCCAAATTTAAAATAGTGATAATTAAATACTTAGATTTTCAAAAATTTTCAATTTTAGCCTGACATTAATAACATTGCTAATGTGGCTAGCCACACAAGACAGAAATCCTAAAACCCTAAACACTTCTACACGTCATAATTAATTAAACTAACTAATTAAGTTTTATTAAATTGTTTAACTAAACTATGTCATTGTGGAAAAAAAAACCCTAAATTAAGCTCATTGCTCTTCGATCCCATCTATCGTAATGCGTTGACTTATGTAAGACTTTGATTTGCTCTACGTCTCTTTGAGTCATGAATGGCAAATCCATTGCTCCACCACGAGACCTAACTAATCAAACAATTAGCCATTGACTACAAACTCGAAGCATGTGACCATTGGTTGGAGACTAACTCCATCAAGCTCACTTACAACCACTGCAGGAGCGCATATTGACGCAACACTAGTTGCTTCCTTTATGGGACCATCAACGCTCTGATTCAGTGCTTAAAGGGAAACACCAGTGGCCTTAACTTCAACATCTATCTCTCATCTCTTGAAGGAGACAAATTCCAGGATAAGATCGACTTTGAGTTCCTTGGTAGAGATAAAAACCTCTGTTGTGATTCACCTTATGTTTGTCTCTATAAGGAAGTTTGTGTTCATATTGGGACTTCATTTGAGTATTCCTGCAATTCCTAATTTGTTGGAAACCTTGTAATGTATGTTTCTGATATGGTTTTTCTTTGTTCCAACTATTTCTATGATCAATCTAGGTCATTATGACATTTTTCTAGAAGAGCATTTGAGTTCCTATTTCTTCTTTTTGTGAATAAATTGAATCTATTTTAGGATTTGATCTTGGGATTGTAACTTTGTTATGCTTATTGATCTAAAGTTTGGTGTCTTTTGTGCATAAAGAAGAAACTTTAAGGACATCATTCACGGTGATAATGGTCATGACATGATTTGTACTAAGTATGACTCAAAGAGATGGAGAGCAAATCAAAGAGATGGAGTTTAATTTAGAGTTCTCAATTCCAAAACAACGTAGTTTAGCTAAACAACTTAATGGAACTTAATTAGGTAGTTTAATTAAGTTAATGTGTAAAAGTTTTTAAGATTTCTGTCTTATATGTCAAGCCACATCAACAATGTTAATAGAGATACTAAAATAGGGATAGAATTAAAAAAATTAGAAGTTTGAGTATTTAATTGCTACTTTTTGAAGTTCGGACTATAATTACAAAATTGAGTAAAGTTTGAGATTTTTTTGTAATTAACCCATTAATTTAGGGTTTTGATATTTTAAATTTATAAAAAAAATCATATATGGTAGCCATGTGACAAAAATATTAATCAGATGTGGCTTGCCACGTCATCCATATTAACAACGAACTTAATGTTGAGCTATTTTTGCTAAAAATTGAAAGTTGAAGTAGTTTAGCACCACTTTTTAAAGTTCAGACTAGCATTGCAAAATTGAATAAAGTTTTATTTGTTTACATTTAACTCTAATAAATATCACGGAAGTGGTAGATAAATTCATGCAATTCTCAACTTGTAGTGTATGTGGGGAATTGAGCTTTACTGGTAATTATTTTACATGGGCAACCAATTAGGTGTGCGGAAGATAAATAGTACCATAAAATTTTAACAAGTCTCTTTAAAAAATCTTATTTAATTATCTTTTATAGTCAAATTTATATCCATATCTTGACTAGGAATTTATTTTTTTAATAATTGAATATCATTTGTTTTGGTATTTTGATGATTAGTTGCTGGTCATGTCCTGTGGTTCATCCCTTTAAATATTACTTGTAAGCCGGTATACCTCATGTTTAGGAGAGGTCTCTTTAAAGAAAAAAATTTACAAGCTTATATGTCTTAGGCCTAAGAAAATCTTTTCAAATCCATGAAGAAAAAAACATGTCTACAGGTCTCAGTGATATGTGCTTAATTATTGATACACTTAATCGATGACACTTAGTGATTAATGCTTCAAAATTCTTAAAACATTCACTTTAGTTCATATTTGGTTTTAGGTGCAATTCTGAAGTATAATAGCTAAAGTGAGTTGAAAGCACACTTATTGAGTAATCATCTTGAGATTCACACTCAATTGTCTTTATGGAGCAAAAAGGAGAAGGATTAAAGTGAAGAGGAGACAAGAAAATGTAAAAACATGAAGTATATATGGTGCAGTGCAATACTCATAAACGTGAATATTGCAAGTCATGACCATAACTTAAGTTGTCATGGCCATGATTGATCATTCACACCCATGACACAAGTTGTCATGGGTGTGACTTAACTATGCATGACTATGACACATGTAAGGGAGGCTTATGACTGTGAGCCTCAACTAGGCCATTCATGGCCATGAGTCATCAAATCATGCTTTTGACTTTTTCCATCTGTTATACTGAAATTTTTTTGATGGCAAAGTCACTATGAATCATTTTGAGGAGTGAAGTTTCGGTTTTAAACGGGAAGAAGGGGCAATCCTCTCATTCTTTGGAGACCTATGGAGGGCTAGGCATCCCTGATTAGGTTCGGAAATGATATCGACATTGAAGAACATGGTTAAGCATTCTCTCCATGTATATTGTGTTCTTTCTCTCTAAGGAATTGATTATATTATCCTATTTTATTGTTTATGTATTTTGTGAAGATGATCTTAATGCATTTAGCGGATTGTTTTATTACAATTGCTATAATCTTTAATATAGTTTGTAATTGTTATGTTGAGATTCGTTTATAGCTACCAATGATATAGAATCATTAAGTATGCAATCTGTAATTATTGTGTTTCCTATTGATTTCAAATCATTAGAGATAATGTAACCTAGGTTAAGTAACCTAAGCTTTTGTGGTTGTTACCTTGATTAATTTGCTTTCCTAACTCGTAATGCAGCTTTCCAATTAAATCTAAAGAGCTTATCCTAGGTCTTTCGATAGCTAGGTTCGGTTAAAGAGATTGTTTTAATTGAACATAACTTAAGGGAAAACAGGGGTTAACAGAGCTTGTTGTTAACCTACGATTAATAATTGCTTAACTTATGATTAACAATTGCTAGGAGAGGTATGAAAATAACAATTCAATGATGTATGTTTAATTGTATATAGGCAGAGATTAAACCGATGACCGGGTCCCTAACGTATTCATCACTTTTTATCATTTTTGAATGTTTTCTTTATTTTTTCATTAGTTAGTTTCATTTTATTTTCTTATTTGAAACCAAACCAAACCAAACCCCTCTCCCGATAACCGACAAACCAATTTTTTTTATTTCAAAAGCTTTACACACACTCTCTGTAAGATTGACCTAGACTTACCACTAGCTATAGTTTTAAGTCTAGTTATTTTGCGTAGTGATACAATGTGCTGCCAATTTTAGCACGATTACTAGGGAGTGTGTTGATTTAGCTTTTGCTTTTTATTTCAATTGGTTTTTTGTACATATTTGTTTATAATTAGTTTCTTTTCAGTTATTTCTTGATCTTTTCACTTTTG
>JAOQMP010000002.1:18269834-18281362 GCA_027563575.1 Erythroxylum pedicellare
AATCTCTTCTAACTATTCACATTCAAAATTTTCTTTTTATTTATTCATTCTAATTTCCTCATTTTCATGTCACTTGATACTTCAAAATTTCAAGGAAGGTTCGGGGTCCAACATGGGTAAATATCTAAAAGTATGTTACACTTTGGACAAAAAATAAAAAGAAATTTTGTGTGAATGGCTAAAATGTCTAAAGTTTCCCAATGGTTATATTTTAAAATTGACAAGGTGTATGGATATGAGGAAGTACAAATTATTTGGAATGAAAAGTCATGATTGACATGTGTTTATGCAAAGGCTAATTCCTATTGCATTTCGGGAATTGCTACAGAATAAGGTTTAGGAAGCTATAACAAAATTAAGTTTGTTTTTCAAAAGCTTAACATCATCTAAAATAAAGTTAGCTTAAATAGAAAAACTAGAAAAGGAAATTCCAATTATCTTGTGCAAATTGGAAGGGATTTTCCCTCTAACATTATTTGACTGCATGGAGCTTCTACCTGTACATTTAACACACGAGATTAAACTTGCTAGTCCAATTCAATATCGATGGATGTATCCATTTGAGAGGTAATTATAGTTAATATTTAAATAGAACTTATACTATGTTTTAATCAAAAAATTGTAATAACCCTATTTGTAATGTAGGTACTTGCATCATTTGAAGAAAAATGTCAGAAACAAGGCTAGAGTTAAAGGTTCAATATGTAATGCTCATTTAATGGAGGAAGAAAGTAAATTTTGTTCACAATATTTTAAGTCGCATGTTCACACAAAAGAAAGAAAAGTTCCTTGTAATGATGATAGGGAGAAACGGATGATGTTGTTGGTAACTTATCCATTTTCACAAATCCAGGACAACCATATGGACGTTTAACAAGAATAAGGTTAATAGAAGAAGAAATAGAGGCTTCCCATGGTTAAATTTTATTGAATTGTCAAGAGGTTCAAACTTTCGTGTTATAAGTTTAGGTTGATTTTGAAATTGATTATTTGAGTTTTCGAAGTTAGTGTTGTTCACAATTAAAATACATAATAATGCTTTTAGATTATACGAGGAATGGTTACATGAACTAATGCTAGAAACAGCACGGGATGGTAATAATAAATAAGTTGAAAGATAGTTTCCTCGATGGTTTGAGACATATGTAAGTTTTCACTTGCAATAATTGAAATGGTTGAGTTATCAAATCAAAGTGTTTAAATGACATTATACTATTTAATATCAGAATTTTGTTTTTGTGTAGGCCTTAGAAAATCCAATAGAGAACAAGTTCCTATGTCCTCTTGTGAAAGGACCTTTGTGAACTGTTAAATCATATATGTGGATTTTTTTAATGAATACAAATTTCATACAGAATATCACAGTCATAGCATGGCAACAATAAATAGTGAGGTTTGCATAGAGAGAGAACTAATGGATTACTATGGCGAAATTATTGAGATACTTGAAATTGAGTACCTTGCATTGCTAATAAATCGGAGTATGATATTTAAGTGTTAATGGTTTGATCCAACTCCTAATGTTGGAACAAAAGTGCACAGCCGATACAATCTAGTTGAAATCAACCAACGAAGAAGATTTAGACAATGTAAACCTTTCATGTCAGCAATACAAATGATCTAGGTGTATTATGTCCCTTCTCCTAGCTTATGACGAGATAAGTCAAATTGATTGGCCATTTGTAAAGTAAAACCTAGAGGTGTTTTTGAATTACTTGGAAAAGGAGAAAATGAAAGAATTAAAAGTGAAGCATTTTAGGAAGATGTTCATGAAATAAATGTATATGTAACATATGATGAGAATGAACCTATGAACGATCCAAATAATGAATATGTTGAAATTTCATCTGGAGAGGATAAAGAACATGAGAGATCTGAAGAGGAGCCTGAGTTTGATTCTAATTCTTCAGAAAAAGGATGAATGATGATGATTTTGATTTTGATTTACAATTTGGTGATGATAGCGATTAATTTATATAAGTAATAGAATATTATATGAATAAATATTGCATCAACAATATGTTGTTATATATTTAATTTATATTGTTATATCAGTGGAATAATCAATAAAAATGTGAATTTTAGGTTAAAATATGCCATAAAAGAGAAAACAGGATATTATGCAGCCAAGGTTTAGGTTACCACGATTTGGAGGAGCCATTGACTGTCTAGGTGAATAATCACATTCTACAGATGTTATAAAATCAGGTGTTGCATGTCTAGCTAGTGTGCATCTAGATCAGGCATCACCTTCCTCACCTACAGCCCCTATAGAGTCACATTCCCTACCTATTGTTACACCATCCAGCACCCCGACCCCTACACATCCAACACCCCTATACCGACAGAGATATCAGGGGTAAACATTTAGGATAAAGGAGGCAGCCTCTAGCCTGGAGTTAAGGGAGTTTATGGAAGAACTTACATCACAATTGTCAACAATCTATGAGTGAAGTTTTAAAAATTTTGTAATAAATGCATGATAACACTATAGCTTTATACTGAAGTTACAGGTTTTAATTCAAAAATGATCTAAAATAACTTATACATTTGGTTGGTCCTGTCTAAAACATGCTCTAGAAATATGTCATCCAAGTTTAAGGAAAAGATAGATCTTGAGGGTTATACATGAAAGCATGTCTCTCAGGCGACAAAGGATTTTTATTATTAGGAGTTTGATGAACAAAAACTATATTCTTTAATCTTTTTTATTTTATCTAATTTTATACATTAATTAGATAAATATTTTCATTTATAAGTAATATTGTATGTTTTTCTTTTTTCATAAAGTATTTTTTTGGGATACAAAATTTGATGATGTAATTTATAATGCACAGTAGGATAAGCTTGTACATGTTATAGAGACTTTCTTACTTCGATACACAAGAATGATGTACATCCACCATATATATCTAAAGAAATATGGAGTTGTTGGTAACAATATTGGGCATCACCTGATACAATGTCCAATTCAAAGCACAAACTTGTCAACAGACATGGAGGGCTAGACGGAGATAGTCTACCCGTACACTCTGGAGGATCTATAACCTAACAAAAGCATGCATAGAAACTTGTAAGTATAAAAACTTTACACTTATATTCTGATTTTTTAACTTTAATGTATGAAACTTAATTTTAATATAATTTTATGTATGAATTTTAGAATGAAAATATATGTGTATTATAAAGAATAATAATATTATCAATGTCTAGTGACCTTAATGGTTGTGTTGTTGAGTTAATTGTTTTATCTAAGAGGGTTAAATACCATAAAAATAGAGAAAACTCTACCAAAAAAATTTTAAATTATAGTTCACTTATAATCATTAATTCTAATGTAGGAAAAGTCTATAGGTAGAAAGCCTACACAATGTTAGCTTTTTTTCCACACTCACACCAAGAAGTATGATGGTGTGACCTTCGTCATCACCTGATGCAGACAACTTCATGTTTGTAAAATCTATACTTTAATGTTAATTCTTAAAAATTATCACTTACTAACACAAACAATTATAATGATACGACAAAATACAAGAAAACATTGAATGACAGTCTCTGAACTTTGAAACTGTTAATAGAGTTAAGCATATATTGATGCAATGGGTGGTAGGGATCGTTGTGGAAGAATATTCGACTTAGGTTCATCTGCAAATACATGTTATTCGCAATCCTCCACATACTCTATAGCTAGATCTAGTAGGCGGTCCACATCAAAAGAGGGAGTCATTTAGCTTGAGAGCATAGTATAAAAGCTGATGGAGTGCATAACCCAGCTCCTTAATGAGGTGGATGAGTTGAAAAGGAGGAATAGGACCTCATCGCAACAGTCAAAGCATTCGCCTTCACCACCTATGTAGCTTAGATGAATAAGTGAATGTATTTGGTAGTCTACAACTTTTAAGTTTTTGTATGAATTCTTAATTTATAATTATTTTCAGGATACTTATTCGTGTACATTATAATATTTTTATTATATTACCAAATAGAATAATGTTTACTTTATATTTATCAATCAATGTATATTATTTACAAAAATTCAATGTACAAAAAAAATTAAAACGTTATCAATGAAAAACTCAGGTAGGAAGTGAGAAACAACAGTTGAAATTTATTATAGCTTTATTTCCCGATAGACTTACAATTTATCATCGATAAATTCACTGACAAAATATTAGGAATTTTTTACAAATTTAGTGATGAATTATTGTAAAATCATTGGTAAATTTACATAAATTTATCGATAGAAATAAAAAATTTCGTCACTAAATTTACTGACAGATATACAAAATTTCTTTGCTAAAGTTATGATAGATTCCTAATATCCATCGCGTGTTGAAATTTACCTACAACCATTTCTCCAACAACTTTTCCATTGGTAATTTACGTCGCCAAATTTGTTTTTTGACAAAAAATCTTTACTCTCCGTCAGTAATTTTCGTCGCTAAAACCTATTTTTCTTGTAATGTCATATGTTGAAAGATAATAGAAAAAGCACAATTTATCAAATTAATAAATCTTTTCAACTGCATTAATTCTCTTTTTAATGGCAAACTATTAATAAAATAAGGGATAATAAAACTCCCGAAATCTTTTGTTAATGTAAGCATTTTGTCTTAGAGGAAGTAAGAACCCTTTGTACTTAAGGTGACAACTAATGATGCATCAGTAGTTTCCTTATTCGGTTCCTCCACTAATTCTTCCCTACCACTTTTTCCAATTCTTCTTTTTCTTCTTCCTAGACAAATGTTTCTGGATCATCTTCTTCAATTACCTCCTACCACTTTTCTACTTCTTCTTCTTGGATCTTCACCTTCTTTTGGAAGATCATTTCCACTCTTAGGAAAACTCCCCTACATCTCACTAGATAATTGTTAGATTTTTTAATAAAATTAGTCATCATATCTTTCAAAGTAGTAGTTATCTCGTTGCCTTCTTAAAATGTATCCTCATTCATGAAATTGATCGGCACCTCTTCTGTACTCTGAGACATTAGGGAGCTCAAATAGTATAAGGTATTATGCTCATCATATCCAAGTTAAGAAAATATCACCTCAAATTCACATCACCTAGCTATATACTTAGCAAGGGATTTTATTTGTTGATCTATAATGCTTTCATATTATTGCTCTTTTTGTGCATATTTATTTGGAGCATAGTCATGCCATCCATATACGTAAGGTTTGCTCCACTTTAAACTATACTTATTCTTGTATGATGCCCCTTGAGTTTAGTTCTACATACTTGGTTGCTCCCATATATAGGTTTATGTTTAGTTTATATACATGTTGTTAAACTTAATTGTTGCTTATGTGGCTTCTTAGGCATTTTTCAAAATCAAACAAACAACAAACATTTTTTCTTTTTCTATTGCTTATAAGATTATATAGTCATAATTAGAGAGTGAATTGAATAGAAGAATCCATGGCAACATGAGTATGCACTTGTACTCATGTGATTGGTCAATATGCATTATTTTTAGAAGAGTAGTGACTAGTGGTAAACACAAGCCAGTGAGATTTTGAGCCTTTATAGACTAACACATCTATATCAGTCTCGTTGTTTTTTATAACATATACATCTTGAATTTGCTTTGATTTTATATTCAATACCACATATTTATCAAATGCATTAACATGGAAATGATATAGGCATTTTTTTCTTTATAAGTTATATTGGCCAAATAACCTACCTATTGATATAATTTTTCCTTTGTTAAGCCCTCGTGAGTGTTAGTTACCTTTTCTTTTTGTACTAACCACATTACATGCTTTAAACTTAACCAAATATCTTACCCAAGCCTTAAATCTAATGAAGCATTTGTTGATTTTTGATGATTGTGGATGTATAAGAACATAAGTGTGGGAGTGTGCATATGTGTGGGATGGTTATAATTATTAGGATGATATTTTATGTCATATCAATGATATTCCCATATTAATGTAGCTTCTTTCAATTTTATCCAAAAAAAGAAAAGAAAAGGAGAAAATTAAAAGAAAAAAGTTTAAATAAAAGTATCGAGAAGGAAATGATATTGTTTTGAAAAGTTATTCATGATTAGTTTCTCCTTCTAAACTTATATGGAATGGGTGAATCGAGTATAAAGCATATGAGGTAGATATTACTTTGAAGGATCACTCCTCATAGTTTTAATGTATTGTCATCAATTTTTATGATTAATCCCTTCTAATTAGTTATGCTTCAAGTGGTTCATGGTGTGAGAGCTTGAATTCAATTTATGAAACATAGTTGTTGCATTCATCATAGTTGATGGTACCCAGTTTGGAATGAATGTTAGCTTGTGCTTTTGATGTTCCATTGAGTGTTACTTTTGCTTCACTAGATTTAATGGCTTTTATGCTACATTACCCAAATACATCTCACCTTATCTTTCCTAGATTATAACCTTAGAAGAGTCCTTTGATTCTAGTTATGCATGTGAATCTTAGTGGTGGAGAAATGAAATGATATGCAAAGTTATGGAAAGTCATGATCATAAATGGTGTTTGAGTGTACTTGTGGATCTGTCTTATTTAAACACATTTTGTCTAAATCTACCTCTAGATTGCTCAGTTTCTAAAAGTAATGAATGTTGATTGATCATCAGTGGGAGCGTTAAATGTTGAGTTCACGGTTTTGAAAGTTATTTCTCTTTGCTTTTGACTATCTATTATTAGGAAATATGGAAAATGAGTAAATGTTTTGGTTTGTGACTTTGATTTTGATGATTTGCTCGAGAATGGTCAAAAGCTAAGTGTGGGGGAACTTGATATATGCTTAATTATTAATACATTTAATCCATGACACTTAGTGATTAATGCTTTCAAATGCTTAAGATATTCAGTTTAGTTTATATTTGGTTTTAGGTACAGGAAGCATAACAGCTAAAGTGAGTTAAAAGCATACTCTTTGAGCCATCTTCTTGAGATTCACACCCAATTGTCTTTATAGAACAAGGAGGAGAAGGATTAGAGCAAAAGAAGACAACAAAATGTCAAGGAAGATGAAGAGTAAAAGCCATGAATGATTGCTCACGGCCATAAAAAATTTGTCATAGTTGTGACTCATTTCTTATGGGTATGACAAATATGCCATGGTTGTGGCTAAATCTGAAAGTGGGTGTTAGGTGCACTGAAAATTTACCTAACTTTGCATACTAAAAATTTATAGCTTAGGTGATTCGGGATCATATCCACAGGGAATGTTCGGTTAATTATCGCAATGAAAATAATTGATGTTAAGGAAATAAAAGGGGGATTTTGTGTTGATGCAATCGAGAAAAATAAAATAAAATTAAACTAAAAAGAGTAAATTATAGAAAACAATCAAAACTGATAAAAGTGTTGAATATGTGTAAAACTTGGTTCTCAAATCAATCTCGACCTAGACACGACTAAATATATTTCATTGTTATAATGCTTTCACACCTCTCCTAGAACTATTAATCTTATACTAACAACAAGTTCTACTAATCCCATTTTTCCCTTAGATTGTGTTTAATTAAAAAGAGCTCTTTAATTAAACCTAACTATCAAATAACTAAGAACATGTTTTCTAGATTTAATTGAGCAATTGCATTACGAAATAGAAAACGAATCAATATAGGTAGTAATATCACAGCTTAGGTTATCTAACCTAAGTTACATTGCTTCTAATGATTTAAGATCATTAGTAGCTACAAACGAATTTGAAACATAATGATTACAAATTATATTAAAGATCCTAGCAGTGGGTTCATAATAAAACAACCCAATGAAAGCATTAAGATCATCTTTACAACACCCAAATCATTCAACATAGAACAATGATAACAATCCTTAAAGAGAGATTCAACATCTAACAAAGAAAAAATATGTTTAACCATGACTTTAGGCATTGATTTCACCTCCAAACTTGTGTCAGGAAGCTTAGCCTTCAATAGCCTCCATGGATCTCGAAAATGGTATGCTCTCTATTGGCTCTCCTATTCTCAAAACCCTAAAAATTTTATCACTCCTTTCTACCATCACAACATATTCTATCTATAATGAAAACTAGGTTTTCAAGGTGGACAGGTGGCAAAGTCATAGGTGTGACTTGGTGGCTCATGGTTGTGAATAGCCTAGTTGAGGCTCACGGTCATAAGCCTCTTTTTCATGGGCATGGCCTGGAGTGTTATAACCATGCAGGAGTTGTCGTGGCCTTAAGAAATGAGTCACAGACATGACAAATTTGCCATAGCTATGAACAATCATTCATAGCCTTCACTCTTCATCTTCCTTGGCATTTTATTGTCTTCTTTTTCTCTAATCCTTGTCCTTCTTGTTCCACGAAGACAATTGAGTGTTAATCTCAAGAAAATTACTCAAACAGTGTGCTTTCAACTCAATTTAACTATTATGCTTCCAAATTGTACCTAAAACCAAATATGAACTAAAGTAAATGTCTTAAACATTTAAAAACATTAATCACTAAGTGTCATGGATTAAATGTATCAATAATTAAGCATATATCAGTGGTCATATATAAAGAATGGTTGATGAGAGAAAAAGATAATTAATCAAGTTGGACTTAATTGTGAAGTTTGAGAAACTTTATGATCAAGTATAATATATTTAATAAATAAGAATCAACATTAGATGTTGAATCTTATTTGGGCCCCATTAGTATTTAACTACAATTAATTATAATTCTAATTAAATTTTGATTAAATTTTAAACTGTATTTCAATTGAATTACCCAAAGGTCCAAACCTTGTTGTAAACAGGCATAGGCTCTATAAAAACTAGCACTCTTAGCTTACTCCTCTTAAACTAATTATAGAGTTCTCTCAATTAGATTATGTGGATACCATTAAAAGTTGAACATGTGTCTAGCTATAGGGGCTTACAGTTAAATTGTTTTAGAAATAATTTGAAGGAAAATAAAAAGAAAAACCTTCAAGCTACATAATATTGTATTACTTACATTTATTTTTATTGTGTTTAAGTATTAAACATGTTACAAAATTTAAAATTTGCTTAAATTTTGTTAAATTTAAAGAAAATTTTTCTTTTATTTTTCTGAATATGGGATCGAATGATTAAAATCATATGCAAAATCTTATTATCTAAATATTTCCTTGGGGATGAAAAAAAGAGTAAACTCTTGAAGGTAGTAATGGCAAAGGAAATTCTTTCTAAGAAGACTAATATATTGGAAGCTTTAATGGTATACTTTATGTAAGTTCACTCAAATGCAAAGGATGTCTGATAAGGAGTGATGATTAATAGCTCCAAAGATAGGGATATAATGAGTGTTAACAAATAGAGGCAAACACTTACATTCCTTTAGTGAATAAAACCAACCAAATGGGCTTTGGTCAAGACCCTAATTCTAGTAATCACAAAACTAAAAGAAAGAGAGGTAAGTAAAAACAATATGGATGACTTGTTGATATGGAATTTAAGGGGCCTTAATTTCCATAAAAAACAAAGGACTGCAAAAGACTTCTTGAGTCCAAAGAAGTGATGTTTTATTAATTTTATTAAGACTAAAATCAAGAAGGAAAATTTTAATAAAGTTCTCTAGTTTTTTCATTACATATGCTTGAGCAATCACTCTAACCATCCTAATAGTAAGGTGATTATTTCACTTGATCCCTCCCTATTTTACCTAAAAAGTTGGTATTGCTTAGACTAATTTATCCAATGTGAGCTAGTTTGAAATGTTACTAATTCCCTTTTAATTATAATGATAGTGTAACACCTCCTATACTGAAACTACAACCACCCACACATATGGCACCTAAATTCTTATACATGCATTCATGGCATATAATTATATTCATTTATAGAGATTGTCATCACACATAATTTAAATTCTTAATTACAAACTGTTAAGAAACTACAATTTCCTTCATTACATATACAATCATCTTCAACCAAAAGATACATTCCAAAGGTACTTTTACTTCTAGCGATTGACCTTGGTCCCTACAAATGTTCCCTATGCCTTACTCCTAGTACTTGGACCTATACAAATTAACCCTCGTACTAAGCTTGAAAGCTTAGTTAGGAAACACTTAATTTGAATGACCACTCACAACGGTCATCTGCCAAGCACACACACATTCATGAATTTCATAAGCTTATGTAAATAGTAATGGCATACTTATGCAAAGTACATAATACAAATATGCTTCAATATATTATCCATATACCAAAAATGCACATTTATAAGCCAAATATTGATAGTCAAAGCTCCTCGGTACAAATTATTCATGTTTTCATGTTGTATATCTTATTTATGACTGTTAAATTTCTTTTCTAGTGTTAGGCTTACACATTTCTGTGGGTGTGGATAACGAGACCTACGGATATCCAAATATATCAAACTATGGATAACTTAAGGCACCAAACTATAGATACCTTAAGGTATTGAACTATAGAGACATTATAGTCTCGAAATGAAGACATCAGTCGTATCAAATTGTCGTAGTTGCATTGTAACCCTATAGGCATACCTATCTATCCATCACCAAGACAGTGAAATAGGCACTGTAACATTCTCCTTTAATCATTTACCAATTTCATGATTAATAAATTGACAAGTCATATGATATTCATTTGAAATCATAAAATCTGTTTTTAAGTTCAAACACGCAAGTCATAACTTATCACCATTAGGAGGGTGTCAAAATCCCACTTGTATAATTATACTATACACATAAGTAATAAATATGCATATAAATCATCTATGTATATGTAAATTTTCCTTAGCATGCACCATGTTCGATCTTAAGTTTCAATGTTTAATCACCTAATTCAATATGGTAAGTCGTATTTCATTTATTTCTAGGTGCTTGCAAATTTTCATAAACATTAAAAAGGTTTCCAATATGATTCAATAACAAGAAGAAACAAAAAACTCAAAATGGTGCAAATTGGGTTAAGCACAAGGTGGGTCTAAAATGGGAAACCAAAATAGTCCAGAAGGAAATTACATGATGGTCTCCACTTGTTCTGAAATTTTCACGTATAAAATGTCCAACTTAAGCCTTAATATCTTCTAAACATTTGTTCTCCTATGTCTTTGATTTTCGTATCATCAATGATCAGGCCATTTGGACTTCTAAGTCATAAGTACCAAATATCACAAGGTACTCCAATACAGGGGCAGCATTAGGTCATCATTTTCAATCTCAATTTTCAATATCATAAAACCAGAATTAGATCATGTTCTCTTCTAGATAATTTTATTTATATGTCTTAAGTTTCATCTCCAATTAAAATAACCCAATTTAGAGGTCCATAGGTCGAGTTATGGCCAAAAAAATGGGATTTGCTCATTATTTTCAACAGTTGCCTTCTTTATTTACTTGCTCTTTATTGACTTCCATCTCCCATATATTTCTTAATTTCACTATTGTTGGAGTTATGTAAATATAGTGCCCTGGAAAGCAAGTGTATTTACATGTAACTTTATCTTCTTCACTTACAGTTTTGTAATGAAAATATTTATTATTAATAAAACAAAAGAGTTTGGTTTTATTTGTGTGAGCGTTATATATC
>JAOQMP010000002.1:18289417-18305841 GCA_027563575.1 Erythroxylum pedicellare
AACTCATCGAAATAAAACTCAAAGATCCAACTCAAGAAGTTAATATTTGTAATAATATACCTTATTCACCAAAAGATGTTCAAGAATTTATAACCGAATGTGCAGATTTACTCACAAAACAATTAATTACACCAAGTACTAGTCCATATTCAGCACCTACATTTTATGTTAATAATTCAACTGAACAAAAACGAGGAAAATGTAGAATGGTCATTAATTATAAAAAACTAAATGAAGCAACTATAGGAGATGCATAAAAATTACCTCAAAAAAATTATATCATTAATAAATTAAAAGGACATATATGGTTTACAACCTTAGATGAAAAATCTGGATATTGGCAATTAAGGTTACATGAAAATACCAAACCATTAACTACTTTTACATGTCCTCCTCAGAAACATTATCAGTGGAATGTGTTACCTTTTGGACTTAAACAAGCACCTAGTATTTATCAAAGATTTATGAATAACAATCTTGCAGGATTAGAAGAATTTACTTTTCTATACATTGATGGTATTATCATATTTTATAATCAAGATAAATTAGATCATTTAAAAAAGGTGAAAATTGTTCTTCAAAGATGTAGTGAAAAAGGATTAGTTCTAAGTAAGAAAAAAGCACGAATAGCTCAACAAAATATCGAATACTTAGGAATAGAATTTCAAAATGGTTATTTAAAATTACAACCGAATATTTTTAAAAAGATTAATGAATTTCCAAATCAATTACAAAATAAAACTCATATAGAACAATTTTTAGGTATTTTGAATTATACTTTAGATCAAGGGTTCTTTCATAATTTAGCAAAAGAAAGAAAACAATTACAGTTAAAATGTAGTACAAAAACTCAATGGAATTGGACTAATGCAGATACCAAAGCTGTGAGGAAATTCAAAGCTTTATGTATGAATTTACCAATGTTATATAATTATCTTCCGATGGATACACTCCTGGTACAAATTGATGCCAGTAAAGATACATGGGCAGGATGCCTTTTGGCATAACTACCCAACCAAAAGAAATATCATTCATGCAAATATATCAATGGGACATTTAATCCCACCGAATGTAAATATCCAATGCATGAAAAAGGAAAGTTGGCTTGTCTCAAGACTTTGAGGAAATGGTGTATAGATCTATTACCGATTGCATTTAAAATTTAGACGGATTCCAGATATCTCTGTGGATTCATTCGATATAATATACACAACAATTATAATCAAGGGAGACTAATCCGATGGCAGTTGCAGTTAAGTTAGTACCAATTTTCTATTCAATATATAAAATCTTCTGACAATTTTCTTGCAGATATATTAACTAGAGAATGGAAGCAGTCATACAAAACCTCACAGATGCATTATCTCAAAAAGAATTAGAATTGATCAATCTTCAAGAACAAATTGGAATCATCACCAAAGATATAAACCAGTTAAAGACCACCATTCAAGTACTCAAAAAAAATAACAAAGAGCAAAAAATAGCTCAAGACAAAGCTAATTCTATACCCAATCCTACCAATTTACCAACCAATAGTTCAGTCCCTACACTTATTCCTATTACTCCTCAGCAAATTACCCAAATGTATACACCTCCATCCTAAAAATAGGTTGATGATCCTAAAGCAAAAACATATGTGATTTATAATGGACCTATGGCAGGACTCTATGATGCATGACATAAAGCAACAATTCATATCACTGGACATTCAGGTATTTTATATAAAAGTTTTTTAACCAAGTATTGAAAACACCTTCTCCTCCTACTTAAAAAATTCAATCATTGGGAAAACCAGTTCATCTAGATTGAATCAATGCCATACCTACTAAAGCCATACAAATTGAAGCAAGAAAGTTGACCTCAGAAATGTTTGTAGATTGTTTTCAAAATCTAAATACATGGACCGATGCACACAAAGTTTACCATTATTATCCACAAAATCGAGGCAGGTTTGGACCCAAAGCAATTGTTCTACCTAAAGCTGAACCTTTAACCACCTATCTATTGTTTCAGAGTGGACTCATTGATACACTATATATCACCAATCTTCAGATACTTTCTAAATTTCCTATTGGATTTACACAAGCCATTAAAAATTACAAAGAACAATTTGCTAGAGAATGAGAAATTTATATCAAGATTTGGAGCAGTTATCCTATATTCAAAGAAAATGATACCATCAAGGATGCAAACATCAAACCATCTCGAATAGCCTTCCTCACCATTGGAATTAACAATGGCATTTATCCTCATATTGGCACACCCCCAAATCATCCTTTTGATTGGCAAACCATTAATCAGTTTAATCTCAATTGTTTGGAAGGAGTTTTTATGCAAGCAGCCAGAATCAATGCATAATCTATGATCAAAGTCAACTACAAAGGATTTAATTTACTCATGATCTCTTCATATAAGTAAGAAGTATAGCCCGAATTGTTACAACTAATTAAGAAATTTCTTTTTCCATTCATCACCATCGGAGGCATTTTTACTGAACTCAGTGCAACATGGAAATATGCAAATTGTCATTAAATGTAAGGCCATCCATAACATAAATGCAAATACTATCCATCAACTACTCAAACAGAAGAAACCGGTTCTATCTAAGCCATTATTGAAGAATAAAGCCAGAAGAATTTGCTTTTATTGATTTAACACCATGTAGGCCTTTGTCAGCCATCAAAGCAGAGGAATCTGCTTTTTCTTTTGTCGTTATCTATACATTATTAGTCTTTTACTTTTTCACTTTAGCTTATTCTTTTTAAATCTTACTTTTGTCGGCCACTTGATTTGGCATTTTCTCCCCTCATTCTCTATATAATGTAACCTTGAGCCTTTGAGCTCAAATCGACTACTGCCATAAAAGTATCCTTAGTCATATCTCTCTCTCTCTAAATTGCTAGAAGCCTGGAGATTGGCATTGAGGCATCAACAAAGAAGAAGAAACAGGTACGAGTAGGTATATTTTTATTTCAATCATTATTTATTTCTAAACTTCCTTCTAATGAGTTCATACTTTGAAAGAAAGCAAAATTTAAAAGAATTAATTAAGATTACATATCATAGGGATCGTAATTATGATCATATTATTCATCAAAATCAATTATATATTGAACAAACACCAGTCACACCTAGTAATCAAGTAGATATTTCTCATAGATTTTACATTATAACTTATTTTACTGAACTCAAACAAGCTAATAAAATTAAAAGAAAAGAATTACCTATAGAAATTCAAACTCTTATAGACTAATTGTTGTTTTCTTTAATTCAGATATGAATTCAAGTTATTTTGAACGCAGACACTATTTAAAAAGTGTTATCAAGGAAACTTATGAACGAGAAGAACGGTTAGATAACATATTGGCAAGATACTATGCATAAAACAAACATGCTTATAACAACATGGATGCTCGAAGATACAACAAGATGTATGAAACTGCAAGGATGATTAAAATGGTTATAGATCTCAAGAAAATGGTGATAGAAACAAGAAAGTTTTATAAAAGGATAATTAAGAAACTTATAGATTAAGATTAATAATCATTGTAGTCTTTCATTGTACTTCCTTTTTATAATAAAATGCATTATTTTGACTTAAAAGCCACACTTAAAACCCAAATTAAAAATAGTCAAGACCTTGCAGACAACCATAAGTTTTGGATTAAGAAATATGAAGCTAAATTAGAAAAAACCAAACAAACAAACAATGCACAAAAAAATATTTCAAATTACACAAATTTTGTATATAATGAAACATGTTCAATATAATAATAAACAAAATTTAAAATGAGATCTTAAAGATATTTCCAGATTAATCTGTTAATCTTAATAAGTTTCTATTCTTTACTTTTGTGTATATTTATTGCTTTACTTTTTACACAAGTATTATTTAAATTTATTGAAATTAGTTATTTTGATTTAAATCCATCAACTTTAATTTTTTTCATGTAAATAATTTATCATATTAGTTTTCCTTATGATCTCCAACATTATTTATATATTCAGTGTTTACATTTTCAAGATAATTTTCTTGAATGGTTTAACCAACAGTATCACATACATGGTACTAAATATCTAGATTATAAATAAACATATCAAGAGACTGACTTCACATTCTTTTGATTGCTCTATATGTAATTCAATCACCTCTTATTCTATTTATAATCAATTCGACGAATAGATAGACTTTTTAGCTTATTGAAAACATTATTATTTTATTCAGTCTATATGTTGGACACATCAATATAATTATCTTAGGTCATTCATCACTAATCTTCAAACACTACAACCTATTCAGGAAATTTTAAATCACGAACTACAGTTAAATCAATTCTATACACAACAGTTAAATCATTATGAACAAACATTATATAATCATAAAATTAGTACACCTTGGCATATTCATGACTAAACCCAATCAGGAACAAAATATTTTAGATGTACAAAATTTAGAAATACATGACGCACAAGGACTATTTCGTCTGAACACTCTTTTATCCAAAAAGAAACGAAAACAAATTGCGAAAACACAATTAGATCTCAAACTAGGACATGATATTTCAAAATCTCTCTTTAAAAAACTTATCGATCGTAAAAATATTATTTATTTTAGTAAAATTGTTTATGAAACACCTATACAAATAGATCAATGTAAGGGACATATAAGAATCAACTTAATCGACCAAAACCAAATTTCTAGACAATTACAACAAATTCTATTAGATAAACGAGTAAAAATAGGGTACATTTATCTATCAACTATTCAGATCTTATTAAAATCTACTTTTCCAGAAGGGATTGATTGCCCTATTTGAATAGCTATCTTAGATGAAAGAATGACAAATCTAAATGATCAAATTATTGGAATTATGAATGGAAATTTAGCCTATGGAAAAATAAAATTCAACACTCGACTAAAATTAGGAACACCCTTAATATCATATAATTTATCTGATACTATCTCAATAGCTTATAAATTTTGTAATGAAAATTTAATAATCCCTAGACAATTTTCTTTTTCACTCACTTATCAAATCAGTTATGCTTTAACCAATTCTAATCATAGTATTGAATTTAAACATACAAACAAAATTTCTATTGATCAATTATTTAATAAAGTTGCAAAAGTAGGAACTAATTTTAGAACACAAATAACAACTATACCAGCTATACAATATTGTATTCAACTCAACTCCCCCATCAATAGAAGACATTCATTTTCAGATACACCATCTTCTTCAACCACTTTACGTAGATCTTAGTCATTCAAAAGTAGAAAGACTCATCCAATTTTTTAAACCTGAAATCATTCAAAAAGAACAACCAAATGTTAAAATAACTAACCCAATTACTTAAGCTCCTTTTGCTATAGAAACATCTATCAAAATAGATGATATTAGAAATCAAATTACAGTTTAATTCAGTATCTCAAAAATACATTATGACTTGTATGACCCATTTTCTAAAAGAAATCAAAGAACAAAATTAACATTTAGAAATACAATTAACTGAGGTATTACAAAGACAAAATCACATTATCCAAATAATAAACGAATTACGCAATGAAAATAAACTACCAAACGATAAAATAGATAAGATCCTAAAAGTTTTTTATATATAGATACATACATATATATATATATATATATATATTATAATACCATCTAAATGAGATGCGACCTTAGTTAAACCACTCACTTAGAATGTTAAAACTAATGCCTTCCTTTAATATCATGATAACCAGATTCCTTTCGAAGTTTGAGTTATTGGGCAAACCTAAGCTTGCTTTACACGGATATGTTCAAAACATGGAAATAGGATTTCTGAATTAACGAGTCAATTTTAACTAGAAGCATTGGTTTTTTGGGCAAACCGAAGATCAATAAGGACAGAGGCAAAGTTGGGTAGTGTACATTAGATGTACACATGTCAAGAGTTGATAGCCCAATGAGTATGCACACATTAATAGTTGATAGCACTAGATTTGATAGTTGCATTTATGATCGATACCTACCGGTTGAACTAGGGTGGCTTATTGGGCAAACCTAAGATCATTCTTAGGGATATTGGATATCAACCCACTAGGAGAATTTCTCTATGAGTTCTCTCGGATTTATATTGAGGGTTATGAATTTGTGAAAAATAGTGGGAGTCGTAATGCATATTATTAAAGTCCTTATAGACATATATTTAATTACATTCTAATTTTACTATTTTTGATGAAAGGTTGCTATTGCTGAGTCAACACCATGAGTATTAGTATGAATCTAAGATCATTGATGGAAGCTAATAAGTTGATTGGACCAAACTTCCTTGACTGGCTTAGGAACTTGGGAATAGTTCTCAAGTCTGAGAAGCTTGGTTATGTCTTAAAAGAACCACTTCTCGATCCCCCTGTTACTGACGCCTCTGATAATGATCAGAGGGCATATAGGAAACATCTCGATTATAGTGAGATGGCTAGTTGTATTATGCTAGCCGCTATATCTATAGAGCTGTAAAAGTAGCATGAGGCTATGAATGCTCATATTATAGTCTATCATTTTAGGAAGCTCCTTGATGAGTAAGCAAGATTTGAAAGGTTCGAGACTTTATAATTGCTCTTCTACTCTAAAATGGTTAAGGGGACATCTCCAGTGTAGTACTTATTAAAGACGAATGGCTACATCGAACGGTTGGCTTCCTTGGGTTTTATTTTGCTTCATGAATTAAGTATTGACTTAATTATGATGGGTTTAATCGATAGTTACTCACAGTTTGTACTTAACTATTAGATGAACAATATATCGAGCACAATTCTTAAGCTGGTCAATATGCTCAAGGTAGTTGAGGCATTCTATCCGTAAGGACAAGGTTGTGATGTTGGTAGACTCTTCTGGTTCGAAGAAAAAAAGCCAAAAGAAGAAGAAGTTCACAGGGCCTAAAGGAGGTGTCAAGTGAGAGACGCATGTCTAAACTACATAATTGTGGTAGTTTAGGATCATTTGATTATGAATCATATGACACATGCGAATCTTGTTATTAGGCAAGATGACTAAGTTACCCTTTAAGGGAAAGGGTGAATGAGCAAGTGGACTTTTAGACCTAATACATACTGATGTATGTGGTCTGAAGTCTATACATACTAAAGGTATTTTTCTATTCTTCATTAACTTTATCGATGATCATTCTCAATACGAGTATGTGTATCTTAAGAGATACAAGTATGAATCTTTTGAAAGGTTTAAAGAATTCAAAAATGAAGATGAGAAACAAGTTTGGGAAAAGAATTAAATCACTTCGATCGGATCGAGGTGGTGAATACTTAAGCCAAGAGTTCTTGGATTATCTTCGGGATAATGGAATATTGTCCTAGTGGACTCCACCTTGCACACCACAACACAATGGTGTAGCTGAGTGGAGAAACCAAATATTGTTGGACATGGTGAGGTCTATAATGGGGTTTAACGAATTTACCAAAATCCTTTTACGGGTATGCACTCAAAACTTCTATTTATATATTAAACAGGGTCCCATCCAATTCAGTTGATGTTACTCCATATAAGATATAGACTAATAAGAAACCCTATCTTTCTTATATGAAAGTTTGGGTTTGTCCCGCTTATATGAACTGGATTCAATCAGATAAGCTTGAAGATAAATCTAACAAGTGTCTGTTTGTAGGATATCCTAAGGAAACTATAGGATATCATTTCTACCATGTTTCGGAAAAAAATGTGTTTGTTTCAAAACATGTTGTCTTTTCAGAGAAAGAGTTTCTTCTAAGAGAAGATAGTGGGAGCAAAATTGAACTTGTGGAAGTTGAAGATGCTCAAATAGACACAGATCAACTGCATAGACCCAAGTCTATTATTCATGAAGATGAAACAATAGTTCAACCTTCTGACACACAAGAACTTCGTAGGTCAAGTAAGATGTCATTGTTCCTGAGAGATACGAATTTCTTATAAGTGAACTTAATGACGTATTGCTTATGGAAGATGATGAGCCTACTACCTATGAAGAGGTTTTGAAGAGTTTAAAATTTAACAAATGGATTCAAGCTATGAAATCTAAACTGGATTCTAAGTATGAAAACAAAATATGGAATTTGGTTGACCCACCTAAAGGGATAAACAGGGTGCAAATGGGTTTTTAATAAGAAAACTAACATGGAGAGTAATTTAGTTACCTATAAAGCTAGGCTTGTAGCTAAAGGTTATCATCAAAAGCAAGATATTAACTATGATGAATCATTTTGCCCAATAGTTGTGCTTAAATCCATTAGGATAGTCCTAACCATTGTCGCTCATTATGATTATGAGATATGGAAAATGGATATGAAGATGACTTTCCTTAATGGAAACGTAGTTGAGGATGTGCATATGATACAACCTGTTGATTTCATGTCCACTAATAAAGAAAAGGTATACAAGCTTCAGAAATCCATTTATGGATTGAAGTAATCATCTAGGAGTTGGAATATATGATTTGATGAGACAATCAAAGAGTTTGGTTTCTCATAAAATCTGGACGAGCCGTGTGTGTATAAAAAGGTTAGTGGGAGTGCAATCATGTTCCTTGTACTATATGTAGATGGCATATTGCTAATAGGAAAAGAAGTCTCTACTTTGCAATCAGTCAAAATTTGGTTAGCTAAGAACTTCTCTATGAAAGATATTGGAGAAGTAACTTATATTTTATGGATAAGGATCTATAGAGATAGATCTAAGAGGTTGTTTGGCCTTTCTCAATCTATATACATAGACAAGATGCTAAAGAAGTTTATCATGGACCATTCTAAGGGAGGTTATCTTCCCATGATACATGAGATTATACTCTCTAAATCTATGTGTCCAAAGACACAAGGTGACAGGAATCGCATGAGTTTGATTCCTTAAGCTTTTGCTATAGGATCAATCATGTACTTTATATTATATATTAGACTTGATGTATCGTATGCTCTAACTATTATGAGTAGATACTAGTCGAACCCTGGTGAGGGTCATTGGGCGGCTGTCAAGAATATTCTTAAGTACTTAAGAAGAATTAAGAATGTATTCTTAGAATTACGGATCTATTCTTAGTATATGGAGAAGGTAATCTTATGGTAAGTGGGTATACTAATGCCAGTTTCTAATCAGATAGGGATGACTCCAGATTCTAGTCTGGATATGTATTCATAGTGAATGATGATGCAGTCAATTAGGAAAATTCCAAACAAGAGACGACTGTAAATTTGATGACAGAGGCGAAGTTCATTGCAGCTTCAGAAGAAAAAAGGGAAGCAGTTTGGATCAAGAAGTTCATCATGGAACTTGATGTGGTTTTGAGCATCATTGACCTAGTGTAGTTGTAATGTGACAACAACAGGGATATAGTGCAAGTAAAGGAACCAAGATCTCATCAAAAGTCCAAACATGTACTCAGGCACTACCATTTAATTAGACAGATCATTGGTAGAATTGATGTCAAGATAGAGAGAGTTCCCACCGATCAGAATATAGTTGATCCGTTGACTAAGCCTATTTCCCAAAAGAGTTTTTTGTCAAATGTACACACCTGATATTAGATATCAAGGCGATCGACTTTAATGCAAGTGGGAGTTTGTTAGAGAAGTGCTCTAAAGGTAGTCACCTTTAGCACTTATTGTACAAATCATTTTATAATTAATAAAGGCATCTTTTATTATTTTGATGTTCATACATTTATAGATTTGATGTTGATCTTAAATTATTTTAACGAAATCCTTAATACAAAACATAGCACGTAGGAAATCATGATGAGATCATGATAATGAGATTCTTATCATGTATAATTATATTAGTATCTAAACTTTCCTTATTCATAGGATTAATGAGATAGGATATCATTAATCTGGACAGACTGGAACATGTTATACTCCATGATTGGATCAAGCAGTAGATCTCATAAGCTGTAGACATGAGTTCTTTAGTGTTAACATGTGGATGCTTACTAAAGGTAGTAAGTATATTAGCTTGACCTACTATGAGATAACCATATGGATATTCTTTTCTAGTGTCAATGATAGTCTCATCATAGCAATGATTCAAGTATCCTTTAATTTGAAGTGCTCAATGATATCATGGTAGAAAACATTGCTTGGAAAGGATTAGAAACAAGTATTGTTGGATGCCAATTTGGCCATTAACTTCTCAAATTCCATTAACGCATGTTATTCATGGTCATTAACTTCCTATAACTCTCTATTAGTGATGGGCATTATGGAAGGCCGAATGGTGTAAAAGTAGAGATGATTTTCATGCATCTTCTGTAAGACACAAGTGAAAGAAAGGATCGTTTCTAACACACACACTCTTTTTCTCTCTAACTTTCACAAGATTTCTTATCTTTGTTAACACAAAGAAAGAATTCTAGCCATCTCTTAGTGAGGTCTTATCCTTCTATCTTTTTGTGAACTTTTATTAGAGATGGTCTACGTTGATCGTTGTGGTTTATGACAACCCAATGCAGAGAAAATTAAAGGACGAAGGACATCGTTGGAAAGGTATATAAACATCTTACATTTCATGTCTTTTATTCTATATCTATATGCATAAGTAGATTTGTTTTTTTAGGTTCTGTTTTACTTTTCACTACGTATCTTTGATATTTATTATGTATGAGATGCATGATCAGAATGTTACAGGTTCTACATAACTTACCTATAATAGATTAACTGCTATAAAGCACTAGTTACAAAGCTGGTTCTGCATCACTTACCTGTAACAAGTAACAGAGTTAGTTATACACTGCTTACCTATGAATGATTAACGATTGTTTTGTAGAGTTGGTTCTACATTGCTCACCTATAATAGGATAACTGTTATAAATATACCAGTATAATAACATATATAAAGCTTAGCGGTGTACTATAGGAGAAAGCAACTCTTACATTTATGACTCATCTTATTTTCTAAATCAAATATAGAAGGATTCATAATTGAATTATTTCAATGTAACTCCTAATAATATAAAATTTGACTTTCAAATTAAAACTAAGAATAAATATTCATTTCATGATCAAATGAAAACCAATTGCATAAACTCAATTTAAAGTACACTCACTACTTCCCATAAATAGAAACTATTTACATGAAATCAATTTAAAGAACACTCACATGTCATTAATTCTTTTGCAAAGAATTTAGTCATAAAAACAATTAAAATACACTAACTACTTAACAAACTTATCACTAAGCACACCTACGTGTTTAGTTCCTCTCCTTTACTTACACAAAACGCATTTCACTTAGGCATTTATTTTCAAATTAAAAAATAAGACATTAAAACTATAATTTGGTTTAGCTAAATTTGATATTAGTATTTAATCACCTAACATGTATGGTAATTGTATTTCTTCTTACTTCCGTAAACTAACCTATTGTTCTTTGTTTCCAAATATAACTTCAAAAGTCACTTAAAAACCATATTAACCCATTCTAACTTACCAATTTCTTTAAAATACAATCTCACCCTATTTAATTCACCATATCACAATCAAGCATGATGAGTCATGGTTATGACCCATGTCCAGTATCCATACATCCACTTCTTCCTTAATTTTCACATAGTAAACATCCAAATTAGGTTTTAAGGTCTTCTAGACATTTTTTCTGCTATGCCTTTAATCTCTATATCATGAAAATTCATGTCATTTTAAGTTCTAAATCATGAAACATGTACCAAGTATCACTAGCTGCTTCAACATAGGGAAAGTATCAGGTTACCACCTTCAATCCCAATTTATAATATTATTCATCCATAATTAGGCTTAGATTTCTTCTATAAAATTTTATTTCTGTATCTTAAATTTTATCTCCAATTTGGATCATATAGTTTGGAGGTTTGTAGTCTGAGTTATGTCCAAAACAATGTGATTGGTTCAAATTAACCTAAGATAAAATTCCACTACAGGTTCCTCTCTTGTCATAATAAACTAATTCCATAAGAAACATCAAAGTAATATCAAGAAAACATAATCTTAAACACATCCATCTCACTTAAGAAAACCTATAAAAATTAGAAATTTAAGCTAGGAACCCTACCACTTTTTCCTCCAATTTTTAGGTATTTGATGAATACTTCAAAATTCCTCCAAATCAAATTTCATAAAAAATGACTACACCCTTCTTCCTCTCTCCTTGGATGATGTTGATCTTTAGCCTCTCTTCTTTTCCCTTTCTTTTTGGTCTCACGGTTACTCTCTCATCACTCTCACGTTTTTGTTAAAAGAAAGAACCAAAATGTCTTACGTTTTGCTCTTTATACCCATTTAACGAATTACACGTCACCTTCCTATTTTTCATCACTAATGAATCATAACATACATATCATTACTTCATTGGTCATATCTAATGGCTCGTCAATCACTAATATCATGTAAAAAGACCAAATTGCTCTTAATGCTCTTAACTAACCAACTAACCAAATTAAATACTGAAAACATTCCATAACCATCTTATTTTCAAATTGACCATGAAATACTCTAATTAGGGTAAATTATTATTAATTGAATGCTCAAAAAATTTTCAAATGGTTTAAAATCCTTAATACTCATTATTTTCCAAAAAGGGCATTTTAGTCCAATGATTTTGGATCACTCGAATTTTATTCAAACAACCTCTATTTTGGGACTCCGATCCTAATTTGAGGGCTTTTCATCATATTTAAAAATTGTTTGGTAACTTTTTCAGTTGCGTGGAAGTATTTTCATACTAAATCTAGAAATCACTAAATGTCACCGAAATCATTCAAATTTCATTCAAAAGTGTCATTAAATATCCAAGGCATATTCGAGGCTTTTAAAGTTCTTTTGGACTCATTCTATAGCTTTCCAAAGTTTTCAAAAATTTTATGAGAAATTTTTAATCGAGTAGAAAATCCTCTCTGGTCTATCCTTGATATTCGTTATAACCTTAATAATACATTTAAACACTTAAATTACTTTAGTACACTATAAACAGAGCATACTTTATAAAATGCATGTTGCCTCATTCCTTGTCATGATAAAAATGGTTTCATACTTATTGAATGTTCAAAAAAAGAACCTTTGTGTAGCTACACTTGAATAGGAGAAGAAAAAGTTTTTTTGGTTCCAAGTCGAACCTTAAATCCTATCTAGAGCACTAAGTAGTCTTTATTGCAAGCCAGAGTATAAAGGAGATCTTTGGAGAACTTTCTTGAACAAAACTATTTTATACCAATTGACTTTTGGAGCATGAATCATGAATATTTCTTTACATGATCTATTAGAATATTCCTCCAAAGAATACCCTCTTCAAGTTATCAAATCAAATAGACAAAGATTATGTGAGCAAGAGGGAATCCCCTTAAGATATGAGCAAATCCCTTAACATTGAAATACCACTCATTCCCCCTGATTATTTTCCTAGCTCTTATAACTTTTTGGGAACATGTTTTAAATTTTACAACTTTGTAATCAAATATTGGGGCCTAATCTCATTCTAGTTATTAAACCCATAACATATTTTATACTTAGTTTTCATTTGTATTTTGTCAATCATTTTGAAAAGTTGATTCATAATTGATGAGAAATAACTTCTAGGTCTTAGTCTCAAAAAGTTCTTATATTTTTGTCAATATTTGACAAGAAATTTTTTAAACGTTACTCTACTTTAATTATAAAACTTCAAAATCAATATTAAGTTTAATAAATCATTCTCCCTAATTATTTTAAGTTAATAAATATCCATATATTTTCTTTATTTATAAGCTTTAACTTACAAGATATATTGTTCCTTTAAAAATGTGATTAAATTAGTTTTATCTTTATATTAATTATCATATTCTAAGAGAATAATAACGAAAAATAAGATTAAAACAACACATATATAATTTAAATCTCTTGTATCATTGTAACTTCACTACTATAATATATTTATTTTAAAACTTTTACGCTTAATGAAGATAATTTGTGATCAACATAAAAGGTATAAACAAAAGAATATCTTTAGTGGAAATGAATGAATGATGTAAATCAATAAAGCATGAATAGCCATAACAGGGCATTTCGAGTGCGCTGCAGAATTTACTAAACTTTGCACACTAAAAATTTGTAGCTATGGTAAGTCGGGATCATATCCATAAGGAATGTTTGGTTAATTTTCATAATGAAAATAATCGATGCAAAGAAAATAAAAGGGGGTTTTGAGTAAATGCAATTGAGTAAAAAAATAAAAATTAAACTAATGCAAGCAATTTATTGAAAATAGTCAAAGATGATAAAAGTGATGAATATGTGTAAAACTCAATTTTTGGATCAATGTCGACCTACACATGACTAAACACATTTCATTGTTATAATGTTTTTCACATCTCTCTCAAGACTATTGATTGTAGATTAACAATAAGCTCTGTTAATCTCAGTTTTCCTTTAGGTTATGTTTAATTAAAAATAAGCTCGTTTATTAAACCTAGCTACCGAATAACCTAGAACACACTCTTTAGATTTAATTAGACAACCGCATTACAAAATGGAAAGCGAATCAATCAAGGAAACAACTAAATACACTCATGTCATGATCATTCATACATGAAGACCCAAATCTATAAACATAGGACAAACTAAACAATCCATCAAGAGAGATTAAACATTAAACAATGAAAGGATGTGCTTAACCGTGACTTGGGCATCGATTTCACCTTCAAATTGGTTTAGCCCTCCATCTTCTCCATGGGTCTCTAATATTAGCTCTCTGTCGTCTCTTTTGTTCCCAAAACCTATAAAATGAAGTTTGAATAGTTTCGACTATCAAAAAGATGTATTTATAACAAAAGCTAGGTTTTTGGGTGAGTTGGAAAAAAGTTGAGGCATGAATTGTAGTGTCACGATTGTGACTGGCCTCTATGGGAGGCTCACGACCCTGAGCCATGGTATCATTGGCGTGACATGGGTGTCATGCCCATAATAAATTTTTCATGGGCATGACGTAGGTGTTACTCATCTTAATCCTTTCATTACCTCTCAACTTTCGCTTGTTTGTAGATAATTCCTTAAGGACTTTTACATACCTCAGTACTTGCTTGATCACTTCTAATAGTGGGATATTCACCTCAGCCTTTTGAAAGGTCTCCCAGATCTCTTTATCCTTATCCTCTTTATTTAACTTTGTCAACTTGCTAGGAAATGACGGAGGGTTAGTCTTTTCAACAATTGGGAATTTAGCACTTACCTTTGAACTTGATAGAATATCCCTTTCTTCTTCGAGCTCTCTCTCAATGTCTTCTTCATTATCCATCCTTTGAGTAATTGTTTTAGGGTCATTAAGATTCCTACCACTCCTCAAGGTGACTACACTAACATTCTTCATATTTGTACCCAGTTGAGATAGTAGTTGTCCTCCACTTTGTGAATCTAAACGGTTGATCCTCGCTGCCATCTGACCCATTTGGCATTTCACATTTTGTATGCTAGATTTTGTCTCTTTTTGAAACTGTTGTACACTCTGTCAAAGATGCTATATACCATGTTAATGTTGTTTTTGTATACCTTGTTGAAATTTAAGATTGTTAATATTAAAGTCTTGATAAAGTCATCTAAAGATTTATCTTAATTGGAAGAAGAGGCATGTGGCCTAGTTTTAAATTATTATGATTCATGTGGCCTATTCTGTAAGTAATTATGTTGCTTATTCCCCCCATAATTCAAGTTGGGATGATCCCTCCAATGTAGGTTATATGTCTTGGAGTACGGGTTGTAGAAGTTAGGAAAATTTCTTCCTACATCTTTTATGTGTTCTATACTTCCCTTTTGCAATGTCAGACACTCATAAGTCGGATGGCTTGTGTTTGCACATATTCCACTTGCCTTTACCTGTGCCTATCTGACTGTAAGTTTTCTAACAAAAGACATTAGGTCATCTAAAAGATGGATGAAGTACTTACTTTGTTTACACAACGAACATTCAAATTGTTGATATTAAGCCCATACGCTTAATTAAAATATAAGCCTATATAGGAGTCTTTTCATATAATGCTCCAACGCTTGCTACATTAAACGAACTCCTCTCTATAGGTAACAATCCCTTATAGAAATACTAGATAGGAGTTGTCCAGGTAGGTTGTGATTAGGACAATTGACACATAACTTCTTAAAGTACTCTCAACACTCGTATAGGGACTCTATGTTATATTTCTTTATCCCACATATCTCCTTCTGTATACTAGTTATCTATGATGATGGAAAATATTTTTCTAAAAATAACCGCTTCATCTCTATCCATGTTGATAAATGTGAATTGCATCATGTTTTAGGGCTTAGTTTGATATAGGTTTAATTGATAATTCAATCATTTAGTGTGTGAATAGGTTAGAATTGTGTTAGTTAGTTAATTATTTGTGTTTAAGTGTTTTTAGGGGTTAGTATAAGTCTTTGAGCTTAATTATTATGTTTTTAAGGT
>JAOQMP010000002.1:18353201-18368301 GCA_027563575.1 Erythroxylum pedicellare
TTCTTTCCGGCCCTCATCGAGTGCTAACTGAGGTTATTTTTTTGGTTATAGGTATTCGGGAGATGCTCTAGAGACATCGGGAGATTCGACTCCAGCATGTTGTCCGAGAAGGAAACCAGTGTGCCGAACGATTAGCGACTTTGCCAAGCGTCTTAACCCCAGGACTTCATGTCCTCTAGCAACCACCTTTAGGCGTCCAAAAGCTGATCTATCGCGATGTGCAAGGAATGTTATTTGCTAGAGCTTTGAGTTAATTTAGTTTTTGGCCTCTTTGTATTAAAAAAAAAAAGTGCCCCTTTGATGTGTTTCGTTTCATTTCATGCCTCTTCTTGCTCCAAACGCAGCTTGATCAGAATTTTCATTTTCTTTTCCATTTATTAGCTTGTCGTTTTGGCTTACTTTTCTTGTAGGAGAGTATTTATTCTCTAAACATTAACTATTAATTCTATTAATCAATTTTTATTTTTTTTTTTAAAAATAGTTATGTACAATATTGAAAAGCAAAGATGCTATATTTTATAATTGCTTAATTGTGTTATGAAGAAATTGTGTCATATCTTTTAATTTTACTAAATAAAACTGGTGGATAATTTAATTTTGTTAGACATGAATATTCATTAATAAATAGATAAATTTACATTTTAAATATACATTAGTAAGTAGTTATATATATTAAATACCCTTCAGTAAATAAATGGTTAGAACTATAAGAACAATTCTAAATGTTGCATATACAAGATCTTATTGTAACTATTTTTTATTTTGTTGTCTTTTTTACATATAACAAAAAATTATTATTATTGTTGTTTTTTAACATTATCAAAGACAACACTTTAAAAATTGTTGGGTTATATTAATTTTTAATAACACATTTTAAAATTGTTACAAATATGTCGTTATTTAAAGTTATTTTTGCCGTAGTCATCCGATAATTTCTAGATGTTCTATATTTTAAAGACCGGGGAGTAAGCGAGATTGGATTTTAAAAACAAACTTGGTAATGGCAAGACGACCAACTTATAATATGACAAATAAAGCAATATGGGACCTTTGTGCAATGTTAATGAGCTCTCAAACGTAAAAGAAATAATCCTAGGAAATTCCACTATTAAAGAGGCACTAACCTCTGAGAGGATTAGAGTAGGCATTATAGAGCACATCCCAAATTACACTTGAAACAGAAAGGATAAGGTCTTTTGGTTGAAGAACTCATCAAGAATCGTCACATACAACTCTTATAAGCAACAAATTAGAATTGTCATATACACCTTTCAATAGATAACATGTGTCATTTTTGTAGGTATGAAGAATCAACTTTGCATGCCGTTCGGAATTGTCTGCAAGTGAAAGCTTTTTGGTGTAAATTTTCCCTAGAAGTGGTTGACACTGAATTTTTTCAACAAGACGTGGAGCGCTGGGTACATTCCAATCTTCTGAATCACTCACAAGTGCAGTAATTTCAATGGGCTGCAATCTATGGAGCAGCATGTTGGTTCCTATGGTATTAGCATAACAAAAGCATTTTTGAAGATAACTTTATGTGGCCAGAAGACGGCACTAGGGCAGTTATAGACTACGTTAACTGGATAGTTAGGGCAAGGATTGTGGAAAGTTGATCTATAGGGATTAGGGATTACCAGTGGGTCATCTTATTGGTTGGACCAAACCGATGGAGGGCTGGGTCAAGCTAAATATAGATGGGGAGGTTAAATATGGGCTAAACATTACTGCTGTTGGAGGATTGATTAGAGATTGCCATGTTCATTGGTGCGGGGGATTTCTCCAACACATTAAAAGGGGCTTGCCTTTAGCTGTCGAACTCTGGGGAGTCCACTCAGGACTTACTCTAGCATAAATGCTTGGATATCGACAAGTTATCATCGAAGTGAATTCTTTAAAGGTGATCAATATTGTCTCCTCTTCTTTTATACCTTTAGCTGAGTATTACTTTTTGGTGGCAGGTACCTGTGGTCTACTCCACCGAGCTTGGGAGGTAAAGTTTCAACACTTGTATCTCGAAAGGAACCAATGTGCAGATAGTCTGGCCTCTCTCGCAACATTATCTAGCCCAAGCCTTCATATACTTCAGGAGCCTCCGACAGTATTCATAGCTCATCTAAACTGTGATAAGCAAAGAGCTTTGTACCGTAGATCTCTGTGTTAGTTAGAGCGTTTGTTTAATTTTTATTTATTTCCTTTGTAACTAAGAAAAAAGCTCTTCCAAATAGGTTGCTATTAAGATAAGCCTAACTACTTAGGATAGGTTAAGGAGGTTTTACGATCTATCTAAAAACTACATCCTCTATAAACAAGAGTTTGAATAAATCGGTCACACGGGTAGCTCAACTAGTTATCAGAAAGGAAGTTGAGTGCAAGGTCTCAGGTTCGAGTCTCGGCAGTGGCAGTATGGGAGTTTATCCAATGTGGTGGCTCCTTGTGCGCACCGAGCAATAGGCCGCCTTTCTGATAAGCTAAGTTAGATCAAACCGTGATTTACCCCCTCCCCCCAACTCTGTCGAGCCAGGGTGTGGGGGCACCTAGGGTGGGCGTTTCCACCTTTTGAGTGTAAGAGTTTGAATCAATCAATCACTTATTTTCCAGTGTTAATTTTAAAGTTTGAATTCTTCTTGACCATTTGGAAAAAGTTTCAAAGTTATATAAACCCTTTTCTTCACAATTGGATTGGTTAGAAATTATTGATTGGATTAGTCAAAGAAAAAGAATATTGCGACCTCCTAATCTATAAACTTGCTTTCAAGAAAGTGTTATACTTGATATAGAAGAAAAGAAATTAGAGAATTTTTCAGGAAAAGGAGCTCTAAAGTAACCACATCATTTAAAAGCTGGTAAGCTTGATTAGAGAGCAGCTCATTGGGCATAATATTTACTTCACTTACAGTAAGAGTTGGAACTTGGCTATAAAAGCTGACACTTCCACTTATGCTCCGAGGGCTGACAGCATAAACATGGTCTTCTCATTTTGTTCCAATTTAAATGATAGAATCATTTTTAAGTCTGATGTATTTATTAGATAAGACTTCGCTTTGTAAGATTCAGATACGATTATATTGTACCAAAAAAATTTATATTTTTATAAATGGATTGTTTTTATGATTTGAATATATTTTTTTATATTTTTATAAAAAATATTGTTATGACTTGAATATATGCATAGACCGATTCACATTGGGGACAAGTTGGGGAATTTGCCCCCAATCCCTCTAAAAAATTTTATATAAAAATTTATTATTTTAAGTTTTGATCCCATAAAAAAATAAAATTTTGTTCCCGTTAAAATTTTGCCCTCACTCAAAAAACTTTCTGGATCCATCCCTGAATATATGATTTTATAATTTAAAAAAACAACTTTATCAATTGAATATATTTAAATACTCCCAGCCATGCTTATTATTAGAAATAAATTCATTTCTCATTTTGGAGTTCTTCTTTTAATCAATTTTCAATCTTTTAAAAGTTATTTTTAACATAAAAAGTTAATGAAAGGGGTATTAGGATACTTTTGAATAAATAGGAGGAAATCTGGAGAGATTTTTAAAATACAAAAAATCAATCAATTTGATACAACCATAAAATATCATTCATTATTAACGCATTATTGCAAAAGTCTTATTGTCTGTCAAGTGGTTACCGTTAATTGAATCATTATGGCTAGAAATCAAATTTGTGATAAGAATTTTATTATGTAACTTCGTGAACAAGAAAAAGTCTTGATAATAATTCAACATGATATCTATTAATTTAAGCTAAATTCAAATTAAAATTTCATTCAACATTTTTTTTCACTTTTTATATCAAAATAAGCTTTTTAACTTTTTAAAATCAAGTGATAAAACCTTTTTATAAATGTAATTCAATAATGGACAACATGTATTACATTGTTTACTTATTTTATTCTCAAACTCATGGATGATACATATGTAATGCGTAGTACAGACTTTATTACGTACTCAAGATTGTACATGAAAGGATTGAAAATGAAAGTAATGTGGAATACCTAATTTTGGTTCCATCTTTGATTTTGATGCCGTTTTTGAGCTCCAAACGATCACAAATTTCTCAAGACTTTTATAGAAAGTGTTCACCAACACGAGGTTTAGGTCTTTCTACAGTTTTCTCAAAACGTAGGCTCTCTTAACAACTCAGAAAATCCTTATACTTACAATTGATATAAGCAACTAAAGGAGACCTTAACCATTATATATAGCTTCCATATCGGGCTTCTCCATCACAAGGCCAATATGGACAAGGTTCACACTAAAAGGGATCCATTTTTTACCTGGACTTTGACCCATTGATTTAAATAATTTATTGGACCACTTTATTATCTTTATCTGGATCGAATTATGTAGCTTAAACCAATAATTTATAAAAAACTGAAAAATACAATTAATAGTTGCCCAACTTTATGAAAAAGGACAAAATTGTCCGACATTCTCCCCTTTGGATAAACATTAATTATAGTTTTGACTCTAATTTAAAAATAGTTTAAAACTCAATTAAGCCACGCTACTGAATTAGTTGAATAGGTTTAAAAATAATTTAAAAACATTTGATCCAAAGATAACGAAAGTCCATCATATTATCATGCAAGGTTTTTGATACCGAAAAATATCAAATGCATGTGTCATATGCGACCCAGATCCAATACAATCACGTATATCTAATACCTCACTAATATGAATGAAAAAATTGAGTGTGACAAACTAGGATGATACCTTTATGGTTTGAATTATATCATCTTCGTTTGTAGGTCTCGATTTCTCCAACTTTATGCTAAACTACATTAAAGAAATCCTATTTTCTCTCACCGAATGTGCCAAACCTTAATGTCACCTTTTGTATTAACACGTTCATGACCAAATAATTGACATTTAAATGCTAAGATCATGTGATATTCTTTGTTGTTATTTAACAACATAGCAAGAAGATTACCACAGTACAACCAAATAGGTCTAGCCACTGAATCAACTACAAACAACTTAGAAATCAAGTTTATTAGCTACACGGTCTATGAAGCAGCCCCATAGCATGCACTCTACATGCATAGTGGAGGAACTTACCTGTGTCTTCTTAACGTACTTCTAGATATTGTACCATCTGTAAACTTAAAACTGTAACCTTAAGTGGACTTTCAATCATCTGGACACACAGTTAAAATCTAAATCTGAATTCCTACAAGGTTTAGTCTGTTGAATTTTCTTTATGTCAACATATAGTCCTTGATTCCCTTTAGTATCTCAACACTCGCTTGACTGCATTTCAATGGTCTACACCTGGATTAACCAGATATTGACCAAACAGTCAAATGGTGAATGTAATGTCCTCCCTAGTACATAGCTGAGCATACATCAAGCTATCAACCGTACTAAAATATGGAACATTTCTCATAACCTCTTTCTTTACTTTATTCTTTAGATACTGTACTAAAGATTATCTCTCACTATGAGAGATAGATGCTACGACATGTTTACTATTAACTGTATTAAACCTTTGTAACACATACTCAATGTATGAATTCTATGAGAGGCCTGATAAGTGTTAAGATTTGTCCCGGTGAATCTGAATACCTAGGACATAAGATGCTATATCAAGGTCCGTCATATCGAAGCTGTCGACCAAAAGTTGCTTAGTCTCATACAACATGTTCAAGTGGTTTGACGTGAGCAATATATCATCTATATGCAGTAATAGGAAAGTAACTTTGCTTCCCTTGACCTCATGGTACAAGCATCTTTTTAACTTTATTTTTCATGAAGCCGAAAGAGGCTTAACCTGGTCAAATGTAAGGTATCACTTTTAGGAGGTTTGATATAAACCATATATTGGTTTGCATAGCATACAAATTATGTCAGTTCCATCTGGATCCTGAAATCCTTCAGGTTGTACCATATAGACCTTTTCATAAAGGTCTTTATTCAGGAAAACAATTTTGACAGGCATCTGATGTAATTCTATATCATCATGAGCTACAATTGCCTTAATCACTCAAAATGTATCCTATCAGGATACAAGAAAAAAGGTAACATAAAGTTAACCTTTCTCCCTAAGTGAGTCATTAGGTAACTAAGTGAGCCTATAAACTGTTGAACTTTATCCTGAAATCCTTTAGGTCTTAAAACTTTATGTATAACTGACGAGTTTGTAGTACTAATGCAAATCAACTGGCTCTTAAACCTTACTATTCTTCATGACTTGCATCTCGTCATCCATCGCATCCTACCACACATTTGCATTGGGTCTAGAAATAGCTTCTGTAAAAGTAATTGGATCCATAACATGTCTAATATCATAGTCTTGTACACCTGATTACTATGTTATCAGATGGGATAGTAGGTCGTCTCACTCTAGTGGATTCACTTAACTATATTAGATCATGTATCCCCAGGAACCTCTATGTCTACAGGTATGGGTTCCTGTTCCTGTACCGGATCTAAATGTATGAGTAGCGAGTATATAATAACTGTAGTATCCACTCTGCTATCATTCGAAGGGTCAATGGGCCTACCATCATCATAGACATCTTATTCCAAAAAATTAGTTGATTGTGATTCCACTATTCCTGTCCCTCCTTCTCTATAGTAAAAGTCGTAACCTTAAAGTGGTCGAGATATTTTACTAAATAGAAATGAGCGGAACGAGTATGCAATCTTTCTTTATAAGGATTATACTACCTCAGTAGGGCAACCTCATACACGAATGTGTGCCAAAGATGGGTTTTTAAGCTTTTAGATAATTAGGTAAATTAGCCATGTTCTGCATTGACTTCTTCAAGTCCTTTAAGGTGCAGTTATGCTTTTCGACAACACATAAGTTTGCTCAGATGGTTAGGAATGAATCTCTAAATGGTCATTAGATATAGTCTGTTAGACCGATCCTAGGTTTCATAGGCTGCTTTATGAACTCTCAAGCTCATAGATGTAGGTGGAGATGAACTATCCATCCGTATGGTCATATCAACCTCAGCTATCTCCATAGCACTCAATACATCATCTGTCCACTTCTTTGTATTGAAACCATTCAGGGTTTCAATGGTGATATTGATTTTGTTAACGAAAAAAGGAGAATTCAAGATGATGATCTTTTAATCAGCACAAATGTAGGATAACAGCGATACTTAAAGCTATTAAATAGTATCTTTGCTGAAAATTCGGTCACATATATTATGAAATATCTGTGGGTTGAATACATAATATATGCAACTAGACCTCCTTTAAAAAAGTGATCAGAGTACAAATCATCAACTCTCATGATACTACCACTTATGGGCGAATAGATCATTCAAGCAACGACTTTCCTCTATCCATTGCCTTTATGCACATCTCAAAATCTCATATAAGACCAATACTTGTGGGCAGAATAACCAAACATGAGACTAAAGACATCCTTTAACATGTAAGTAGAACAATTCAAAATACTGACTCGAAAGGCCACTGTAATGACTACATTCTCATCAACACTTAAAAAGTCTGCAAACATAAGGGATGCATTGTTATGTTATCCTTATATTCTTTATGGACATATGGTATGTGACAATGTTACATCAATAAATGCAAAAATCCAAATGCACAGTCTCATTGTCACACACTTATGCTGAAGACATTCTCAGAAAAATTCATTTGAGACTTTTGTAAAAGAAAAATCTCAATAGAGTGATCATCATGCGTCACTGGATACTGAACCGACCACCCAAGATAAGAAAACCTAATGTATCTCCCTTATGGCAAGTTCGTTGCACGAAAATTCACTCAAAATTGGCTTCAGAATGTCTTAACTCCTTTTGTGATCGACTATTATGGAATCCCGAACATTGAACATAAGACCCGAGACATAAGAACTTGAAGTGTCTCCCTCATGTGATGTTCGAAGTATGAAAATTCACTTGAAATCGGATTCATAATACCTTAATTCCTTTTCCTAGAGTTAAACTTTAATTTATTACTAATGTAATAAATCCAGAAAATGGAGCAACTTTATGAATTTTTCACACCTAGAAATTGAGCCAAAACACCCCGGAGCACCCTTATGGGAAATGAAATTTGGGTGTGTGTTTTTTAAATGCTATAGCAATCTGTACGGCTGATGTGTCACATCTCGTCAGTGTGCATGGCCCGGGGCCGCACGGGTGCTGCATGCACGGGTGTCGATGCATGCCAGATGAGTTTGGCGTTTGAGTGTCAGAAGCTCCTCACGTGCAGATGCGCGCCGCAACACATGTGCCACCACGTATTGTCCATCCGACATGCCACGTGTACTCGTCTCACGCTCGTGGGAGTGCACACGTGACATGCATTCGTCCCCCGTTGGAGTGACGTGTTGGTACACAGTTGGTGCGTGCACAGCACGCGCCAATCATACCCTGCTACCTATGGCTACTATAACATCAATGGGCGCTTGCACTCTCCCACCGACACTGGAGATGATTTTCGTCATCCTAGGATGCCCTTTTTCATTCTTTTTGACTCGTTTTGACCCTTTTTTATAACTAGCCTTGTATATACCACTTTTACATAATTATATACGTAAACAAACTGAAAAACGAATCACAACTTGAGGAAAACCATATGAGATGAAAAACTGAAAACGTTCATTTCCAGCAATCGATCACATAATCGCTCTAATACCACGTGTAATACGTAGTACAAACCTTATTACGTACCCAAGATCTTACATGAAATGATTTAAAATAGAGGTAATGCGGAATATCTGATTTCGATTCCATCTCTAATTTCGATGTCGTTTTCGAGCTTTAAACGATCACGAATCTCCCAAGACTTTTATAGAAATTGTTTCTCGACACGAAGTTTAGGTCTTTCTATAGTTTTCTCAAAACGTAAGCTCTCTTAACGGATCAAAGAATCCTTATTCTTACGATTGATATGAGCACATGCATGAGACCTTAACCTTTATATATAGCTTCCATATCGAACTTTTCCATCACAAGGTCGATATGAACCAAGTCCACATTAAAAGAGACCTATTTTTCACTCAAACTTTGACCTATTGATTTAGATCATTTATTGAGTCACGTTATTATCTTTATCTTGATCAAATAATATAACTTAATAATTTATAAAAAAACAAAAGAAATGCAATTAATAGTTGTCTAACTTTATGGGAAAAGACAAAATTGTCCAACGACATAAACAACTAATTAGAGAAAATTTAATGAGAAACAACACAGATTATTAACATAAATATAATAAAACTTTACAAAATCGACAATTCTTTTTTGCCTTTTCATTATCTTAACTTGATTTAAAAATATAAATTATTTTTAGTTATAAAACCAACATTAATATGTATAAGTTTTCAATCAAATGAAAGTAATTATCCAAAAAAAGCTAATTGTTTGTTGTTAATAAAAATAATTAGTGTAAATAACTAATGAATGATCCCAATCGTCTCCCCAATTTATATTATCTGTCTTAATTACTCAATTATCAGTTACTCGCTTGTTTTGTTTTGGGACGGAAACCAATTTGAAACAAAGTAATTAGGAAGGATCTCATGCGGTCTCCCTCTGTTTATGTTATTGTATTCTTTCTTTGCTTGGCGATAGATGATGTAATGTCACATCAATAGAAAACAATAAAATTCTCTTTATTCCAAAGCAAGAGATCAGCAATCACGAGTGTTACGCAGACCATGTGCTACTGTCGTACGGGCAATTCTATCCACCACTCGCAATAAAGGCATGAGTCATGACAAAATTAGGGACTAGCGCTGCACTTCCCAAGTGCAAGTGGACCAACCCACTCTACATCCCTTGTCTTGGTTTGGAACGCTTTCGACCCTTTTAGTGCTCCGCCATTTCGAGCAATGTGTTCATTGCCGGTGGCTCTCAGCAAGAAAAGGTAAAGAATAAAGAGTAGCTTCATACGGATGCCATTTATGCGTTACTTTGTAATGAGTCTTTCTTTTTCAGGTGCCCACGTGTACCCAGTTTGGTGGGCAGTGCCTAATTCACCATATTTGGTTGAGCGTTTGTGTTTTGTTGCTTATAAACTGGATGAGGAGTCTTCTGGCCTTGTTGGGTATCCCCTTATTGCACCAGTTATGGCTTTCTCTTCTTGCTTGTGCAATCCTCAAGTCTCCTTCAAGGTATTTTGGGGTTTCAAGCTCATTCTTCAAAAAAATATTTCTCTGCTTCTGCCCAGCATGGACTTATAAAGATATTTGGATTAGTGAATTGTTTAATTTTTTATATTTACCCTTGTTCAAGTGACCCGCGGAACTCAATTTTGCATTAGTGAGATCAAGAGCTTAGTTTTAAGGTTTTAGTTTGTATTCTTATAGTTTGACCACCCGGGACGGCCTTTAGCATCTTGTCGACGGAGTGTTGGAAGGGATGAAAAACTCTGTGTTTCAATCAAAAGTAGTAGCACGAATCTTTTTGGCCAACGTGTTGCAACAGCAACAGATAGCAAGCAATGTAATTGGACCTTTCTGGGAGGTTCAAGAATTATCATCCGTATAAAAGTTGCTCGATTCTTTATCAATCAGAAAAGCGCTCCAGTCTATGCATCATGTAATCCCTTTTTGCCTAATGTTCTGTGTCTTTCATTATTCATTCCCAGAGCCTTATATATGTGAAGTATCAAAAACTGCTTTTTTCTTTTAACTTTCTAATATTTAATTGCTTTTCTGGTGCCATGTCATACACTGATCATGGCCCGTGATTAATTGCATGTTTGGAGATTTTTATCAATTTTTATTCATTTGCAGCTCACCATTTTTTTCCCAGAAATCTTGAACTGGCGTTGGGCATCTGTCATGGAAGGGAACTTTACTTTTTATAACTCATTTGCAGTAGTGCACGTAATGGTGCCTTCTCAACCATCATGCATTTTTTTTTTTTGGGGGTCTAATTTATATCAACTTTATATGAAATAGAGGGGTGATTGAGATGCACAATCACATTCATTGTGGCTACACATATCTGTTGGCTTGGAATTTGTTCCTACAATATTTGTGGATCTAGACTCTCATTTTGCACAAGTAACTGCCTTTTTACAGGTAGAATTCTCAACTATTAATGGTAGTTCTTTTGACGTAACCACCGTCCTGCTGTCAGATACGTAATGCCATTGTTTTCCATTATATCAAATGCCTTGGTTGGATTAACCATCCAGTGCTAAGTTTAATGGTATCCTTGCTCTGCAATGCCAGACGTGCATTAGTTTAATGGTATTGCTCTGCAATGCCAGATGTGCACTTTACTGCCAATGTTTCCCTTGCTCACTCTTGATATGTTTGTATATAGATTTACATAAATAGGATTCCATTTGATATTGTTTTTCCATTCTGCATAACATTTGCACAGTTCCTGCTATCGATATCCTTCTGATTGATTATTGTTAAAGGCTCAGACTCAGTCATATTTGTTATTAACAATGGTTATCATTTGGACATATAGTTTCTAGAGATCATTGGATGCAGTTTCTTTTATTATCCAGTTTAGACATAGATTTTCTGAGAAGATGACAGTTTCTTTGACGTCTAATAGAATGCCATTTTTGTAGGGATTACGAATTCTCAATTAGCAAGTAGTGCCTTCACTTTGGGAACTGCAGCTGTTCTTCCATTTTACTCCCTAATGGTTTTAGCACCTAAATCTCAATTGGTATGCTCTGCTGAACTTCAAGGTCCAAATGTCCATTCAATCATGTTTACCTATCTTTTATTTCTCTTCGCTACACTTTCTTTGCATTCACATGTTCTGTAATCTACTGCTTCTAGGCTTCAATATATTTCTTATTTGACTCGTACTGTTAAATCCTGATTCTTATTTCAAGTGGATTTTCATTTTTTCTTGTTCATGTAGGTTTTTTTTTTCCTAATTTTGTGTCCATGTTTGATGAATAATCTTTTTTTTTTGTCATGCTGCTCAGAACATGATTTACAAGTTGGGTTGCCGAATTTAGATTTCCCATCTACTTTACCTCTTGTCAAAACCTATATTAGCCTGAATTTCAGGCTTTAGTAAGTTTCATCAAAAGCTTTTACTACGTGCCTTATTTTTGAACTATGAAATTAATTGACTTAAACATGTTAGTGCAGACTATAAAATCCATGGAAAGTAGCATACCCTATGTTGTCCTTGGCCTGTTATATGCATATTTGTTATACCTCTCTTGGACACCTGACACACTCAGGATGATATTCGCAAGCAAATACTGGTTACCTGAGGTGCGTAATGATCAGAAAAACATCACCATTGATTGGCTATATGTTTTCTTCTATAGGAATGAGAATATGGTTCTAACAGTTTCTGATTTTCTTCTGTACCGGTGCAGTTACCTGGTATAGCCAAGATGTTCTCCAGTGAGATGACACTAAGCTCTGCATGGATTCACTTGTTAGCGGTAGATCTATTTGCTGCAAGGTAGATATCTTATCCTCCACCACCTTACCCATTTCCTGTTACTTTCTCTTCTCTGTGTGTGTTTTCTGACATTTCTGCGAATTTGATATATCCAGGCAGGTATTTCATGATGGACTAGAAAATGAAGTGGAGACTCGGCACTCAGTTTCTCTTTGCTTGTTCTTTTGTCCTATTGGAATTGTCACTCATTTTATTACTAAAGCACTAACCAAAAAGGCTTGAAGAAGCTAAGATTGCATGTGGTTGGCATTATTGTAAATTATTGCAAGTTGTTGAATTTTAGTTCTCCATATTGAAAGAAAACATGTTTCTTTGCAATCACTAAGGCTTTCTTTCATCTCATAACCCTTTTGAGGAAGTGGAATGCTGGATAGTTACTTGCCTCCGTTCCTGTAAAATTATCAAAATAGATTAAAGCACAGCATTTGTTCCTTAAATTATAATCCCGAACTTTTGATGTAGGGTTGAAGAATGACAGGTGAAGCGTGTATTTGAGCTACCATCTTTGACATTCAGACCTACTTTGGAACCCATTCTGTTCTCAAACTCTTACTCACCGTTCAGAATCCCACTCTGCTTTTTTTCTACGTGTGCATTTCGCTCGTAGACAAAAGCCTCTTGCCTTTGGAGTTGAATCGTGATGCTATTAGGCTCAAGCTTTCCCGTGTATGTAGGCCACTTAAACACTGTTTGGGCCCACAATGCCCTCTCACTGCTTTCATACTTTTTAACTTTTAACAAGCATTACGGTAAACAATACTTTTTTAACATTGTAGTAAAGTGTATATGACAAAAAGAGGGAATTGAATCTTAATATATGCAATAACATTTTACTTATACCTAAACATTTTAAGAATATTTAGAAGAATTCTAACGTTTAAAAATATTTAATTTAAATTTTAAATTGATGAAAACTTTATTCCTTCTAGAATTATGTTCACTTTTGAAATCTACGTATAACACACGTCTCCTCTTTTGTATGACAGTTACCATAAGAACAAAAATGTTTTGACCTCCAACTGGGAAGGGACGCTATCAACTATACCTATAACATCATAAGTCTCCTCTTTTTCATGAAAATCACCGCAAGAACAAAGCCTTATCAAGTTTTTAACTATAGAAAAGCAATACTGAGTCTGAGAAGCTGAAACTGGAGTCGGAGATGATTCATATGATGGTGACTCAAATGGACAACTATAACTTGGAAGCGATGAAGGTGGACTTCATTCACACCTTCTCTGCCTGGAACTTGGCCAAATTAAGTTTACTTAGTTGATTTAACCAGTATTTTAGAAATCTAATCGTTAAAAGAAAAAATTTAAGGTTTAAAATTTAAAAATTCAAACTGGTATTAAATTATTATAAAACTTGTGTATAATAAATAAGAAGTAAAATTATAAGAATAAATAAAGATAAAATATTTTATTAAAAATGCATTAATGTTTGTTATTATATAATGAACAAATAATAAATCAAATATAACAATTCAGAATAAATCTGAATTTAACGTAAAACTTAAAATAATAATAAAAATTAAAATTATATTTTTGAAGAAAGTTGCATCTTATTATTGTCAAAAGTTTCAAATTCTCTAATACTATTTAAATACTCGTAAACTACACTTTCATCTAAAAGATTTGCATCAACTTCTTCTATTATATTCAAACAAATTACAAATTAGTAATGTGAAAAATTATTTTCAATTATACATTTGTAATAAATTATATTTAAATTAAAATAATGTTCATTTTAAAAGGTAAAATTAAAATACTATTCTTTTAAATGATGTGAAATTTTAAAATTAAAATAGAAGTAGCGAGACATATCTATTGCAGAGTTGGACATCATCGAGGCTTCTATTGAACCTAAGTTGACCTAGACTAAGGAGTTTAATGAGTTTTAAGAGATTAATTGTGAGGCTAAAGTTATTGGTCTTACAGGGAATGAATTAAATAAATTGATTGAAGACATATGGTCTTACAGGGAATGAATTAAATAAATTCGAAGCCATCCCAATCACCATTTAGGCCTTTTTCTTGTCATTTATGTACTTTCTTTCCCTTTAGTGTGTGAGGGTGTAGATAGATGTATCAATGATTTGGGCATATTCAATACTTTATTCTTACTTATTTGTTTTTAATTAATTTAACGACTACTTATCAAATATGGTAAATTTGACCAATTTGAACAAGGTAATTTTTTAAAAATCTCGATAAAATTAATAAAAGTAAAATTGTCACTGTAGAATCTATTTTTCTTGACTTGACAAAATTTTAAGAGAATTAGTTTAATAAATTAGATAGGTTTATAAAGTCTATCTCCATAAATTTGAAAGACACTTAGTATAGTAAATTTAAAGACACGTGGAGTCTAGTTCTATTTGATAAATTGAAAATAAGTTTTAAGTAAATGAAATTAGAGTCTTGCGCTATTTTTGCCTTGTCAAATGTTAGTAAATGAACCTGACAAGCATACAGAGTCCTATATATCTCTCCATATCAAAATTTAATGAATTAAGTACATAAACTTAATAAACTTGTAAAGTCTTGCTTTATCTTAATTTTTAATAAATTTAAGTACGTCCTTTATCTATCACCACTAATGTTCAAGATTTAATGTTAAAAATAAAAAAGAAGATATGAAAAACCTAAAATGAAATAGAAATTTGAATTGGGTGGTTGATTATAAATAAGA
>JAOQMP010000002.1:18368401-18382764 GCA_027563575.1 Erythroxylum pedicellare
GCTAATGTAGTTTATGAAAAACAAAGAATGCCTTTTCTTATCCATGTCAATGTGTATGATAAAAATGTGGTCTCAAATAGAAATTCAATGTAAAATTAGGATGTACATGTCATGAAGGTCACACACTACCAAGAGACAATGAGACTGATATGGATGTGTCAGTCAAATAAGGCTCAAAATCTTATTGACTTTGTCTACCATTAGTCACGACTCTTCTAAAGATAACACACATCGACCAATCACAGGCATAAAAATACATGCTAGAGTTGCTATAAAATTCTCTAGTCAATCCACACTCTAATCACGACTATATAATCCCTGAAACAATAGAAAATGAGAAAATGTTTGTTTCATTTGTTTTATTCTTTCTCTCATTTTGATTGAAAACTTAAAAACGAAACAAACAAATTTAAAAACACATATGCATATAAAAAGTAATGCGGAAATGTAAAGGAAAAGAAATTTACTTCCTTGGGTTGCCTCCCAAGAAGCGCCTTTATTTAGGGTCATCGGCTTGACTCCTTTTTTCCTCATGGCAAGACAAAATTGTGATCTTTAGGTGTCACATATGGCTCCTCCATGTGAGGTAGTTCCAGATAGGGCCTTAGTTGATCACCATCCTTATTCAACATCTTCCCTATCCTCAGATTCCCAATCCTGACTGAGTCCATACACTCTGAAAATATTTCGAACGTCTCTTCACTTTTTTCTTCATCAATCAATTCCTCCAATCTGTTATGTAAAATTAAAGAGTTAGTCTAAAAAATAATCATAGACTCAATACTTACCTCCAAGCTAAAATATGTGCCCCTTTTGACTCCGAGCTCCTTCTCAACTTCTTTGACACAAGCAATTCGTTAAAGGTTGACCTCAAAATTCTCAAGCTCCTTATCGCTTTGTAAAGTTTTTTCCCAACTTCTATTGGGTACACCTCAGGTTGATATAGCTTCTCCTCTTCACTTTGCAATTATAGGCGATTGAGCTTTATTTCCATCTGATCCATTTGGTTTTCTATGCTTTGTTGGCTTGCTTTTATCTCCTGTCAGAATTGCTAGAACTGTTGCTGCATATCCTGCTGAAATTGCAAATTATTAATAGTAAGATTCTTAGCAAGTTCTTTTAAAGATGCACCTGAATCATGTTGGCTCTCCGAATCTTAGGCACTAGGCTATTTTTTGGAAATTTCCCTCCATCCTTCTGGGATTGTAGAGTATTTTGTTGCAATTCCAAAGTATTAGCATTCATAAAATTAATAAACTCTTTCAGAGTTGGACCAAAGTCATGATAGGAAGCTTCTGGTCTGTATGAGAAGTATTGTACATCCTGCACTATCATGGAATTAAGTCTGATGACTATCCCATCCATAAAAGGTTAGGTTGATCAGTTCAAACATTGTTTTAGAATTGAGAATATGAGTTATAAAAGAAATTACCTCCGTCCATATCAAAAAAAAAATTTCAAACACGAAACAAAAAATGAAAAGATAAAAAATAACAGAAAGGAAATCAATTTCGAACAAATATATACAAAACACCAATTAAATCACAAATAAAAATTAAAACACTGCACTCCTCAGTAACGGTGCAAAAATTGATTGCTCATCTTTATGCTAGTCAAAATAAAATATCTAGACCTACTACTATAGTAGCGGTGAGTCTAGGTCTATCACATAGAGAGTGTGTGTAAAGTTTATAAAATAAAATTAAATGGTTTTTAGATTTAATGGGGGGGTTTTAGATTTTTGAAAGAAGAAAATAAAATGAAACTAACTAATAAAAACAAATTAAAGAAAACATGCAAAAAATGATAAAAGTGGGAATTCGGTAGGGACTCAGTTCTTTGGTTTAATCTTATCCTGCACCCTATTTAAGCATATTTCATTAATTTGTTATTCTCAAACCTCTCCTAGCAACTATTAATCGTGAGTTAATAATTAACCCGAGTTTTTACTTAGGTTTTGTTTAATCAAGATACGATCATTAATTAAACCTAGCCACTAAATAACCTAGGATACGATCTCTAGATTTAATTAGGTAGTAGCATTACGAACTAGGAAAACCGATTAATCAAGACAACAACCACATATGATGCATCATTTAACCTAAGTCATGTTATCCCTAATGATTACGAATCATTAGTCACTACATATGAATTTCAACATAACAATTACGAATTATATCAAAACTCTATCAATGGGTTTGCAATTAAACGATTTAATGAACGTATTAAAATCATCTTTTCACAATACCTAATAGGTTCATACAAAAATAACTGAACAATAATGAAAATCTGATTATCCATACGTAATACCCAAATCAATTAACATAGGATAACACAATCAATTTCTAATGAGAGAAAGAAAGAACAAAATAATAAAAAAACTACTTAACTCAGGTCATCGGCGTCGATGTCGCCTCTGGACCAGCGTCAGGATGTCTAGCCCTTTATGAGTCTTTCTCGGAAAAATGTTTCAGCCCCCATGTTGTAGCCCCACTGAAGATGCCTTATGTTCTCCTTTATTGTGTAATCCCTCTCTTCTATCGCAGCTCTTCTCCAGCTTCTCCAGCCACCAAGCCACACCACAAGCTGCCCCCCTCTTGTTCTATTCCATAATGTGATGATTTAATCTCCATGTTTTTGGTCCACACCACTTTTCACTTAAAACCTCCGCAAAACCCTTGCTCCCTCTCTTGGCCAAACATCTGCATTTCATATATAATGTTTGCATGGTCTGCATTTCCTAAAATGCATGGTCTGCGTTTCTCACTTCTCCCACTGTCGTTTTGTTCCTTGGTGCTGTCATCCTGCACTACGTTTTCTTCATCTTGCATTGTTGTTTTTGTCTCCTTTTCCAGCTGCTTGCTTTAAAATTTTTCTTCTTCTTTGTGTTCCATTTTTCTTGTCTTTCAATTTTCTTCTTCTTACTCCATGAAGAGAAGTAAAAATTGATCTTCAGAAAATATCTCAAATGCAGTACTGTTAACTCACGTTAATTTATTTGCTTCCAAATTGTACCTAAAATCATATATGAATTAAAATGAGTATCTTAAGCATTTTCGTATCATTAATCGTTAAATGTAAATGATTAAATGTGTCAACAATTAAACACATATCATTCATCATATCCAAAAGATATATCATAACCCTCTTTATTTTCCTTGTTCTTTTGTATTTGTTGCTTCAAATAATTTCTAATCCTCTCGTATACATCAAGTGATTTTTTTTTTTTTGCAAGAAGCATTACCCTTAATACCAGTAAGATGCTATTTTATTCTATAAATTATTTCCCCCTTAAATATTTTACCACAAAACATATAATTATATTGGATATCCCCATCATATGTTTGAGAAGAAGAAAAATAATTTTATGCTAGACTGTTAAGGCTACATCATTATCCAGTAGTAAACCACCATGTTTAATAAATTTTTGAACGTAAGGAGATATTTCTTATTCTTTCCTTTGTTCTTAACCTCTAAGGAGATCTTTCTTATTCTTTCCTTTGTTCTCAATCTCTCTACAAATTGTGACTTTTTTGTATTAGTATCATTAACCAAAGATGCATCCCCCTTTGTACTTATATGATTTTTATTAGTTAGACTTCTCATATTTTACGTAGTTTTTTTAAGATGAAGATATTTTAGGTTTAAATTTATACTTCATCAAAACTTCATGGTCATTTTTTGCATATATTTTTAGAAGGTAACATGTTTTTACCCATTTATGAAGGCTATTTTCACCAAACCCTACGTCGAGGCTTAGAATTTTGGTTGCTTCAATGCTGAAGTATCACGGATAATCCATTAGGATTTTCTCTTATCTTTGATTTATAGATATTAAATAGGTAGAGTCTTTTGGTGTACATATGTTACCAGAAAATTGATATATATAACTTAGAATTAACTATTAAAATGTTGCAATTAGTATATGAAGTAATATCTGGAAACATAAATGAGCTATATATGAGAAACTGGAAATTATGTCTTGTATTAGTGTCAAATATTTCATACAGGTCTATGAGTTTATTGTATTTATGTACATGATTGATTGACTAGGGTTAAGGTCCATATTAATTTTACCATAAGTGCACGACATAGTTGTAGTTAACATAGGCAAGTATGAGTAATCCTACAAAGATAGTAAGTATTAGTAGTTACCTTTTTTCTATTATCTAGCCTAAGAATAAGATTTTTGGTTCTAATTAAAAATCAGGCTAAACAAATGAATTAAAATTGGAAACAATAATGAATGTAGGACAAAGGAAATTACTTAGAAAATTCAATAACCAATAATAGTGTCTAGGTGATGAATCCCCCTAAGAATCATCAAATATTAACCTTTTATCATTAAATTATACTATTGATTATTGGACCGTAGAAATTCTTATCTTATTTTAATACCTCTCTCGAGACTATTAATAACTAATCCATTAGTTCAGTAACAAAAATCTTTCTAGTTAAAACCCCTAGATTGTATTATCGATTTATGAATTTTGCCATTATGTTTGACTCTAATCCATAGGATTTATGTTAGCCTATCATTAGGTTTGCATAAAACTCCTTCCAATTATAGTAGATATATTCATAAAAGAGGTTTTCTTAATCTCAATCATATGAAATCAAACCATCCACTAATATTTCAGATATATTAAAACAAGAATAAAATGCATAATTTAATTACAATAAATCAATCAATATAATTGCATTAAATGAAAGATTAAAACATATTGTTATCCCAAACTAGAGCTCATCACACTGAGACACTAAACACGTTTAGTTACTTATAGAAAATGAAATCAAAGATAAACATGTAGAAAATAAATATTAAACCTTTCAAATTTTCAATTTTCAATTTTTAATTTCCAAAAAATTAAGTAATGTAAACAACCTTCAGAGTTTAAACAATAAAAAGGAATCAAAGAAAAATAAGATAAAGGTTAATAATTTGGTTATAATCAATGAAAAAGGCTAAGGCTCAAAATTGGTTACTCCTAAAGATAAAATATCATGAGGTAATTATTAAAGAAATAGACTTAAACAATTGTTAAATCTAAGTGTCTTTATAACTTTAATGCTTTTAACTTAAGAATTTATGGTCTCAATATGCATAATAAAAGCAAGTTCTTTAATTATTCAATTATGCATGATAACACAAATGAAAGAAATAAAAAGAGCTTAAAATCTTATGAAAATTTTTCTCTTACGCTTAAAAGCTATAAAAAAAAGAGAGGTTATATGTGTGTAAATAATATGCAATTTTCATTCAAATTAACTATCTTAATAAGTACTAACAATATGACTTATAAAAACAATTTTATTCTAACTATCACCCTTTTTCATATTAATCAATAATGAAATAAAGTATATATGGACATATTTCAACTAATTTAAGATATATGTTAACAAGATTTAATAACTAAGATTATAATAAATTTAAGAAAACTGTTAACCTCTTTCCCACACTTAAAATTGTACATTGTACCTAATGTACACAATATAAGCATATCAAAGTCAAAAGTGAGAAAGTGGAGTTCGGTACGTCCCTGAATAATTAGAATTTTCTTATTTTGCTTTTCATGACTTTGGGACTGTCGATCTGATATGATATACTAACATCTGTACAAAATATAAAGAAAAGAGATAAAATGATAAAAGAAAATTAAAAGAAATAACTACAAAATATGGAATATCATTAACATTAATGTTTAGGTAAAAGGAAAGGAAGTAAGAAAAGTAAACAATTAAAGAGAAAAAGAAAAGTTACAAAAGTTAAGTATCTCCCTCAATTGTGTTGTGACTCAGGCCTATCTAATGATGGAGAATCATCGGGTCGATGGTCCTCAGAAGGTGAAGGACTCGTAAACGAGGTACCCTCACTAGATGTCCGTGTTCTTGTTACATTTGAGCTATCATTTTCTAGTGGAATCCCCTCTCTAGGATGGTGGTGATTATGGTTGTGAGGGCTCCTCCCTAGGTCCTCTTGATGTTGCTAGCTCATCGGGCTCTCCAAAAAGTCTATAAATGTCCCCCGTGGGTCCTTGATGCCTGCTGACCATACGCATATGCTTCATGACTTCTAAGTTAATTGTTGCCATTATCCAGACTTGTTGCATCGATGGTATTCTATTAAAGACCCCCATTTGTCGTGCCATTATCATCACATAAGATCTGACATAGATTGTATTGACCTTCCTTTCTTCACTTTGATGCCTAATGAATTAGGCTAGTGTGTGCCCCAAGTGGATCAATGTCTTTTCGCTCATACTCCATAAATAAAACTCGTCCAAATTCTCCACAACTCCCCTACTATCAACCCGATCATTTAGTATTTGACTCAAAATATCATGAATGTATATGAGTGCAAGATGTCGATGTGTGGATGCTTTGGACTTGCTTGGGTCATAGTTTTCCTTTCTACTAATCGTACTTCAGAAGTGTCAAGGAGAAAATCCATACGAAAAGTCTGTCTGTAGTGTGATGTACTCTAACATCCCCATAAATTCCTAGTCATAAAGACACATCATGATAGAAAATTACAAATAACTTATTTGAAACATATCTCCCGTCATCCAAAACTGTCATGTTAGGAAGATCCCTATTATAGCCACCTCACTCCATGAAAAATAGGGAAAGCACCTTAAGCATTAGCTCCCAATAAAAAGGCTCCACGATCTTGAAGAGTCAGGACCACGTGCCAACATTAACAAAGTCTCGAATGCACTAGGCTAAACCAAACTGCTCCAGCACTTCCCAGTCTATAAATCTACCAGTTCCAATTTTTTTTTCCTTAAGCCTCTAGTATTGTTCCTCTTAGGCCCTAGCATTGAACAACAACATTCTCGGCCGCTATAGGGGCTGGGCTAAGGTTAAGGAACCTTCTCCTTGTTATCGCCTCCTTCGAATCTCATTTGCTCACCGTGATCTCATCATTGTACTTGAAACTTTAAATAGTTGTCAAAATTTTGCAAATAAATTACAAGAATACCCTTTTCCTCACACTTCAATTTTATTATGCTCACTAATTTATTAGCCGTGAAAAATAACTATAAAAAGAAAAATTAGACATATAAAATTGTGAAGAAGTAATCTAAAACCATTAGATAAATAAATAAAATTAAATAATTGAGAAAATTAAATAATAAACTAACTAATCACAAAATTAAAATTAAAATTAAAATTATTGTAATTAATAATCAAAACTAACATAATTATTAATTATAGAATTAACCCTAAATTTGAAATTAAAAACCCTAATCTAACAATTATGTAAAATTGACAAAATTGAACATTAAACCCATGTAGAATGCACAATTTTCATGCAATTAAACATAAATCGAACTTTAATTAATGTCAAAACAATTAATTAATCCTAAATCATGCAATATTATCATAATTCCACAATTAGTAAGCAATAATCACACAATTGCATAATTCAGGTTCAAATTTCACTCAACATACATGCAATTAATCAAACTGAATCATTAAAACCAATGGGTAAAGATAATATTCAACTATTCAACCATAATTAGTCATAAAATCATGCAAATTCTCAAAAAAAATCCCAAATTCCTAAAATTGAAGTTTTTGGGCAAAAAATTCCTAACTAAAACAAAACACCGAATGAATCATGCATAAACAAGTGAAAAAAACAACAAATCTTACTTGGGTGTTGTTAATTTGGCAAAAAAATGCAAAAATTAGGATGGGAGATTGGAGAGGCGATGAAAGAGAGTGAGACAGTAGAGAGAAAATGGGAAACAATGAGGAATTATTGGATTTTAAAAATGTATCACGAACTTACACAGTCTATTACATGACCATATAGCTAATCGTGTAGGCCACTGAATTGTAGCTCTGTAAGGCTATACCAATGTTTCTAGAGAGCGTGTAGCTCTTTTTAAATGTGTGCATCTTCAAAAATATACAAACAAACTTAACAATATTTCACTTTGAGTTATAACACCTTAACACATATGCCCTAACACACCAATTATCCACAATCTTATTAATGCAAAAATAGGATGGGAGATTAGAGACGCAATGAAAGAGAGTGAGAGAGTAGAGAGAAAGTGGGAAAGAATGAGGAATTATTGCATTTTAAAAACGTATCACGGACTTACACAGTTTATTACATGATTGTGTAGTTAATCATATAGGCCACTGAATTGTATTTTTTTGTGGACTTACACGATCAGTTACACTGACGTGTATCTAACCCTATAAGTCTATACCAATGTTTCTAGAGAGCGTGTAGCTCTTTTTAAATGTGTGTAACTTCAAAAATATACAAACAAATTTAAAAATTTTGCACATATGTTATTGATGTAGCAATCGTCAAAAAGGGTTAATCGAGGACTAGAGGCATTTTTACATCCTCATCTATGTCAAGAATCACGAAATCAGTTGGGAAAATAAAATTATCAACCTTAACTGGAAAATATTCTACAATTCCCCTAGGATATTCGACTAATTTATCAGCTAGTTTCATATTTATCCAAAGTCGGTTTAAGTTATCCTATTCCCAATTTCTCAAATAATGAAAAAGGCATCATATTAATATTGGCCCCTATGTTGGTTAAAGCCTTATCTATTTTTAAACTACCAATTTCACAAGGAATAGAGAAACTCCCTAAATCTATTTGCTTCTGTAGTAGTTTACTTTTCTTATCTTCTAAGCTCTTTTTGCTCAGTATAGTATTTCTCCTTGTTTGATGGTAGCTCTTTCAAAAGTTTTGTATGCTTTGGTTTCAAAAATAGGTAAGTTATATTGGAGTTGTTTCAACAAATTAGGAAATTTACCCAACTCTACATTTGTTTCATCTTTCTTCACTTTAGTAGGATATAGGATGATAGGACAATATTCCTTGATGTTTTCAGGTTTCATTCACCTTGTGCTTTTGAGTGACCCTCAATTGTCACCTACTTCTCTTCTTGTAGCTTTTTCTTAATTGCTTGGGTGATTGCCATCATATCTTCCTTAAGATTCATTTTTGTTATACTAGCAAACTCCCCTTTAGTCTTTCAGTTAATATCTTTGCCAGTTGGTTGATTTGAATCTCTAAGTTGCATATGGAAGCCTTTGTTTTATGATGTTTCTCATTAGAATCTTGAGAAATTTTCAACATCATCTCTTTCAAAGTAGGCTTCTTAGGTTAAGGTGTTTGTTGTTGGCATCTGGGTGGAGGGTTAATTTCTCGCTTGACCCTGATTTTCCTAGGAAAAGTTAAGGTAATTCCTCTATGATGGATTGTACATATTGCTATATAGATTATTTGGGTCTATGAGCATTTCCTAAATAGTCTATATCCTTAGATTGTACTACTTGACAATCTTGACCTGGATGATTTGGCCCACCCATCTCACATTGCATTCTTGACCTTATGGAGCCATCATAATTCTATTGATCTTTCTGCTTAAGGATTCCACTTGGTTCACTAACTATGCCACTCCATCCACTCCATACACTCCTGTTGGCCTATTAATTCTTACTTTAGATGAGCACCACTAGTAATTGTTCATAGCCATATCTTTGATAAGGTCAAGGGCTACCTTTGGTTTCTTGTTATTAAGTGTTCCCCTAGTTGTTACATCAATTCACCGCCTGGTGTTCTAAGTTAGCCTATTATAAAATATTTGGATTTGCATCCAAAATGGTAAACTATTGTCTGGGAATCTTCTTAACATCTCCTTAAACTTCTCCCATGTATCATATAAAGATTCAGCTTCAGCTTGGGAGTAAGAGGAGATGTCATTCCATAGTTTGGCAATTTTAACTGGTGGAAAATACTTCAACAAGAACTTCTTGACCACTTGTTCCTATATTGTCAGTGATGATCTTAGCATCAAGTTTAACCATTGTTTGGCCTTCCATCTTAAAGAAAATGAGAATAAACATAGTTTGATGGTATAATTATTAACTCCATTAACCTTGAATGTATCGCAAATCTCTAAAAAATTAGAGATATGTGCGTTTAGATCTTCGTCTCTAAACCCATCAAATTGGACTAATTGTTACACCATTTATATGATACTCAGCTTTATCTCGAAGTTGTTGGAACTCACGGTCAGTTTCCCAATGCTAAAGTTTGCTCCAATCAATTTGGTCTAGCATAATCAAACATAGACCTCGGTTAGTCAATCATATTATGTGATTTCTCATTATCCATTTGACCTCCTAAGTCTTCTAATTACAGTCTAGCTCAAACTCTCTTAGTTATGTCCTATGAAGGTTTTTAGGCACTGTTCTCTCAATTTTTGGATCTATGTCGATTAAGCTCTCAGAATTACTCTAGGCAATAAACTAACCAAGAATCGAAATCTATAAAAAGAAAGAAACCTAAACAAGTTAATAAAATAAAATAAGTTTAAAACAAAAATAAAACATAATAAAATAACAATGGCTAGAGTAATAAACCTAGGTGTTTCTAATATTATTGTCCCTAATAATGGTGCCAAAAATCTTGATTGACTAGGGTTAAGGTCAATATTAATTTTACCGTAAGTGTACGATATAGCTATAGCTAGCACAAGAAGGTATAGATCGATCCCACGAAAACAGTAAGTACTATTAGTTAACTTTTTTCTATTATCTAGCCTAAAAATAAGATTTTTTGTTTTATTTAAAAATTAAGCTAAACAAATAAACTAAAATTGGAAACAATAATGAATGCAGGATAAATGAAATTACATAGAAAAATCAATATCAAATAATGGTGTCTAGGTGATGAATTCTTAAAGAATCATTCAATGTTAACCTTTTCTCATGCAATTATAATGTTGATTATTAGATTGTCAAAATTTTTATCTTATGAGTTAATCCATCAGCTGATTAATAGAAATCTTTCTAGTTAAAACCCTTAGGATTGCATCATCGATTTATGAATTAGGTTTGACCCTAATCCAGAGGATTTTTACTGGTTTATCTTTAGGTTTGCATGCAACTTCTTCCAATTATGGTAAATCTATTCATACAAGAGAATTTCTTAATCTCAATCATATGAAATCAAATCATATACTAATATTCCTGATATATTAGAACAAGGATAAAATGCGTAATTGAATCACAATAAATCAATCAATATAATTGCATTAAATAAAAGATTAAAACATATTGTTATCTCAAACTAAGGTTTATCACACCTGGACACTAAGCACATTTAGTTACGCACATAAAACAAAATCAAATGATAAACATGCAGAAAAACTAATAGAAAATAAAGAAATCACAATTCTAAATCTCCCTTTCTCTTCTAATGAATCTTCTGGCAAGTATGGATTTGATGTAGTTATCTACTAGATATCTTAATATATTCTTCGTGTTTTCCTAATCCCTTAATCCAAATGATCACCTCCTAAGTGTCTTACGTCTCAAAATTGTTGCAAAACTTAGCTCTCTCTTATTTTCGTCTGCTCATCTCCTTTTATAGTAAATTTAGGATTTTTGGGATATACACAATCACTTACATAGACATGCAGGAGACTGTGCATAATCAAAAATACGTGAATTCGTGATTTCACACAGGTAACACACACAGATTAGTATATCAAGATACATGGGTGTGTAACTTCCCACAACCTGAACTTAAATTCTTCAATCTTCATATGTTTATGGAGATTTACACTATCACTATACACGGTTGTATAAGTACTTAGTTGCTTCAAATTTTTGTTCCATGCAACGATTTCATCTGAAATTTTCTCCCTTTGTTCCATGAAGGCAAATATAACCTACAAATGCACTTAGAGGGGATTAAATACCAAAAATACAATAAAACTATAAAATATCAAGCAAAATATATTAAATATGGGTGTATTCTTAGAGTCAAATATGCATCTTTCAATTCAACTAAATCGTGCATACCATTATAAGAGTTAAGATTAATGATTCTATTAAGACATTGTAGATTAAATTAATTCCAACTATTATAGTTTTCTGCCAAAATTATATGTCCCAATAGCAATGACCGTAAAGGTGTAAATGAGGCTCCTTCAGATGATGGGTGTGAGGTGTAAGTCTACTTCCTTTCTTCTATCAAATATTTGACTTGTTATAATAGTTTGGTTATTATGGGACAAGATCTTGAATTTTTTATTTGCTCGAGTATTTTTAGAGGTGTGGGTTTCTCCAGTGAGTTTGGGAAATGGATCTCTTCTTTAGGTATCCATTGTTCTTTCTCTAAATGAGATATCTCAACAAGTTTAAAACTTTCTCAAGTGGAAAAAATGTAGATTTTGAAAAATTACCTATAGACAGTACTAAAATTTTATAAAATTTCTCAAAGATAGTGTTAAATAATGTAAATCAAAATTAAAGTAGGCATGTTAGACTAATTACAAGTCTATACGTTTACGCAAACAAATAGTTAAAGTATCAATGTTATTCTAAAAAAAGACATTATAACATCTAAATCTATGAGATTAGGAAGTAGAGTTAGATTTCAATTATCTAAATAGATTTTCAGTTCATCTCTACTAGGAAGATTGAATAGTTTTTAGTTAAGACTTTATTTCCATATTTAGATTACTCTATCGTGATTGTTATTATAAAGTAAATAAAGTGGATCTTATCCATTAAACATCCTTAAAAAAGTTTAATAGTTCAGATAGTTATAAGCCTAAAAGTGACATTTGTACAAAGGATACTAAAGTAAATAAATAAGTTTAACTAGCTGACCCATCTTATGCACATGTTAATGGTGTATCACATAGTAGAATAAATTTTACTTTCATACATCAATCTAAAATTTTTAGTCAAGAACATATTTAATTTATTAAAGATGTGAGATATGAAATTTATTATATAGTTAAGTTATTTAAAGATAAAATAAGAAAAATTATAAGTGTAATATAATCTTTTAGTTTATATAAATTAAATTGAATTATGAGATATTATAATGTTAAACTTTAATTATATCCTACATTGGATTGTAAATTATCATCTTAGTACACCTTTATATAGCACAATTAATTATATTCTTTCTCTGAATTAAGGACGGCAATGGACCAGACTTAGCTTAACCTGAAGTTCGATAGGATTCATCTTATATTACCTGAGTCTAAATTTAATTAAAAATTTAGATGGTTCAAAATCTATTTGAAACTTGACTTTAACCCAAACTTAACCCAATTAGACCTATTAACTAAATTTTAGCTATCATGCACCCAACCATTTACTAATTCTTCAACTTCTTCCTTAACCTAAATGGCATCTTTTATTATGTAAGCAATATTCCAAATAATAAAACAAAGTGGTAACAATTATCTTTCACTGTCACGAGTTGTCTCGTTACTTTCAACTTTTTGTTGGGTTAGATGGAAGACCACAAAACAAAAATAAGAGTACCAAGTATTGATAGTCGTAAGAAGCAAGTACAATGATATTATAATCATCAACATTGCTAAAGCTAGGATGATGTTTTTAGACTTTACTAGAAAGAACTTGAAGAGACTAAATAATAAAGAGAAACAAAGAAGACAAGAAGATTGAAGAGAAAGATCTAGAAGTGGTCAGAGAAATAGAGAAGACACAAAATAACAAAACTATATGTTTTTTAATTATATATAGTCAAGCATGCTGACTTCAGTCTAACTAGACCAACCCAGGTTGTTATGCCAAGCCTACTTTGAATGAAGATATCTTAACTAGTTTAAAACTTTCTCAAGTAAGAATATTGAAAATTTGGAAAAGGTTTCCAAATTTAATGCCAAATAATGTATATTAAAATCAAGAAAGATGTATTAGAATGATCTTAAGTCTAAAGGCCTACACAAATAAATAGCTAGAGTGATAGAGTTGTTCCTCAACAAGGCATTATGACTTGTAAGTCACTAGAACAAAGGATACCAAATATACGGAAAGAATTCCTAAAGTATGTTAATAATGATCATAATGTCTACTTAGTTTAGTGTGTCTTCCTTTTATAAATGATCTTTTAAAATTTAAATTTATATTCTAATTATTTAAGTAGAGTTTAATCTACCTCTACTAGAAAGATTAATTAATCTTTGTTTAGGACCCTATTTTTGTATTTGTATTTGTACTATCTGTTGGTTTATGCCCTTGCAGCCATATTTGGTTGTACTTTTATTGTATAAAATTTGTTTATTCGGTAAAAGGTATTCTTTATCTTTATGTATTTTTAATTATTTAATTATTAATCATAAAGATAAAATCCCTGGAATAGTTATTATGCAATTAGAAATTATAATGTGATTATAATTATGAGATTCAAATTGCAATTTTGTATTATTCCTAAAATTTTCCTAGACATAGTTTCATTAAGACGGGGGATTGATGAAATGGTTAGACTAGCACATATTTGTTTCTTTCTTATGAAGAAAGTAATCGATCTCATAGATTAAAGTAT
>JAOQMP010000002.1:18393453-18405785 GCA_027563575.1 Erythroxylum pedicellare
TATCTCCTAATCTATATATGTACATTGTACAGTGCGATACAAATATACACAGAAAATTCCCCAAATCTCCTATGTCCACTATTCGTTTATTCTTCAATACTAACAGTGGAAGCTATTGGTAGGGCATAGATTTTGTGTCGTTTTTTTTTTTTACTATTATGTGTTGATCTTTTTTAATCGCATATTTATATAAGTTTTATGTAAATATGTTAATAAAATGTAATTAAATAACTAAGAACTAGTTAATTAGAATTATAGCAGGTAAAAATTTTCAAATGCTGCAACAGTATTTTTCCAAATATTAACATCACCGGCCAATTAATATCCGTATTAGCGACTACTTGGAGAGTTTGCCACTTGCAAATTTAACGATTGTCCGAGAACTATGACCATCGAAGAACGTCAATGTACAAGGCTCACTGTTAAATTTACACACAACCACGTCTCAAATTCAGCAACTTTCGTATTTGATAACTCACATAGTTACTACTGAGCATAAGTATGGATGACATAAAAATGCCAGCAAAGTGATTCTAAAGGAAAAGTACTGCCCTTGTGGCAAGTAAATGGGGAAACGAGGTAGATCTAAAGATAGAAAATAAGATAGGCCCGAAAGAAAATGAAAATAAAAGGTAGCTAGTTTACTATGTTCCAAGATTTATCAAGTTAGGCAAGCTTTTCACGTAGCAATGGCTTCTTGTCTCTCTTTTTTCAAGCCAAACCTCTATGTCCCCAGGACGACCATAAAGCCCCTTGCACTTCTCAACAAAACCCAGAAGATGAGAGTGCCATACGAGTTGAAGGAGGGCCAGACCCGTCTTTTCCATAAGCTCCCATCTGGTCTGAACATGGAGGTGATTGAACAAAAAGGTGGTGTGCATATGAATTCAGACCCGCATAAGAGGAGCAGTGAAAACCCACCTCTGGTTTTCTTACATGGCAGCTACCATGCAGCTTGGTGCTGGGCTGAGCACTGGCTAACCTTCTTTTCACGCTGCGGATTTGACTGCTATGCTCTTAGTTTGTTGGGTCAGGTTCATCTCTCTATCTATACAACTAGTTTTGAGTTTATGTTGCTGCACACTTGTTCCATAATTGCTCGTTATGAAATGATAAATGGTTCTTTATAGAGTAGCCTATTTCTTAACTGTTATCATCGTTTACCTTTGCTTTAGTTTGATAAGAGATAATTTGATCTGGAGAGAAGCGTAAGTTTTTGTATGTATCCTTCCTTGAGAGGCCAAGAAGATAAGAAAGATATATTTTAGGCGAATGTCACTTTAGTTACTTAAAGATTCTGCAAATGTTCTCCCTGAACGAGAAAGAAACCGTGATGAAAAGCAGTAACAAATTATTTCAGTTCTTTTACATCTAACGCGCTAAATGCTTCAGTATTTGCAGTTTTCAGCTGCCAGAGTATTTAATTAGTCTCGACTCATACTCAATACACACCGCGATTTCAGTAGGCCCTTAATTCACAAGAGGCACCTTCTTTTCTTCATGCCCTGCACTTTGTGTCATCGTCCTGAGTGTCACAGAAAAGGAAAACAAGTTATTTGCGAAATAGATGAATTGGTTGAAAACTAATCAGTATACTTCTCCACTGATGCCTGGCAGTAAAATTGGTCTTCGTGATGATTTAGTTTAAAAATATCTTTATCTATTTAATATAAAGAATATTTAGTGTCTCTCTTAATATAATGATGAATTATATTACGATGAAATATTGGATTATCCGTTATACTTTAAATGGATGGGTTAAAACTAATGAATAACACATTTCATGGTCTGTCCGTAGACAGAGTTTTACAGTCAAACTACTTTAAGCCAATATATATAATCTTCTAGCTTCTCTTTCTCCTTTCTTTCTGCTAATATAACACATTTCATGGTCTGTCCCGTAGACATAGTCTTTACAGGCAAACTATGTTAAGCCAATATATATAATCTTCTAGCTTCTCTTTCCCCTTTCTTTCTACTAATATAACATAGTATCAGAACCATTTTAACCCAAAACTCTCGAAAGTAAAGTCACGTCTTGAAGGAAGAATAATATGCATAATCTGTCATGGACATTTTACTTTCGATATCCTGTCTAATGCGCCTAATCTGTCATTTGAGGTGTTACTTTAGATATTCTGTCTAAATGCAATTTTGATCCTGAAAATTTTGAAACCATTACTTCATATTGAGCCCCCAAAATATTTGTTCCTCTGACTGTAGCGCCAAATCTAAAGGGTATGTTTGAATCATGCTGTTTTTACTTTCTTTCCAATTTCTATCAATCCTTAGCCAGAATAGTTCCTATTATTTTCTGGTAAAATTCCTTGCAAAGTATTCTTTCCTGACGATATTTAATCTGTTATATTTTAAATTTTTTTTTTAACAATTTTGAAGTTCAACATGGGATTCTATTAGTTTGAGTGCTTTTGTATTCTTTCGTCAAGTCCCTGTTTAGTGTTTGAATGCTCCTATCTGCCTAGGCTTGGAGCACAGTTAACTCGTTACTTCTACAATGAGACATAGTTTGCTAGAGATTATTTATGTTGTTTCAGATGCCAATGCTGTGTTCACATGGTGCATGTTGCCACCCAATTTTTACAGGGTGAAAGTGATGAACCTACCGGTTCTTTTGCTGGCAATCTTCAGGTATACAGAATCCATTTCGGACTGAATTGGTCTTGCTTGTAGATTCTTGTATTGTATGCCTTATCATATAATTACTGTATAGATTCAAATTCTCTTTTATCCTGCTCCATCTACAATTCTGTGGTAGACACATGCAGGTGATGTTGCTGATTTCATCCAAAAAAAACTCCAGTTGCCACCAGTCTTACTTGGACATTCATTTGGAGGGCTTATTGTTCAGTACTATATAGCAGAAATAAGAAATGGACAAAATACAGGTAATCATCTTCTTATATTCAGACATATTTGAAATGGATGAGGTGTCTTCAGTTTAAGATACACTATTTTCAGTCAGTTTTATCACTTTATCAATGTGAATGTTAAACAAACTTTAAACATTTATGAGAAGAAATTCAAATACAGGGTGACAGTTGCATCTCCATTTCGTTGGGTGCAGAATCATGTTACACGTATTTTCTTTAGAGCACTGCATTACAATTACTCGTCTCTGATATAAGATACAGATCTTGGCTACATTCGCTTGAAAAGTTACTTTCGCTTCTACTGACTGTATTTTATATGCCTTTTCCCTTAAATTTCAGAAAAGAAAAGGACATTTCCTGATCTTGATGGAGCTGTTCTTGTCTGTTCTGTGCCTCCTTCGGGTAATAGGTAGGTTGCACGTGTTACATTTGATATTATCTTGTCTGCCTTACAAATAACTAGCCCAGGTTGAAGTATGTTTTTGATATGTTCAGTGGGCTAGTCTGGAGGTATATCTTCACCAAACCTATTACTGCTTTTAAGGTATTTTCGTTTTTATAGTCTATTAATGCCTATTTTCAATTGAAGAATTGACACTTTTTGTTTCAAACAGAACTAAGTATGAGGTTATAAAAAAAAACTATTCATCATCAAGTGCTTTAATTTTTGCTGAATATAAACTAAGATATCCAATTATTCTTAACCACTAGATTTATATTTTATATAAAACACTTTTATTCTGATCTAAAACCAAATTTAATCTTATCTGCAGTCAAACTGATATAAATAAAAAACAAATTTACTAACTAATCTTTCTTGATATTTTTCCTTGTAACACTTATCCTTGTCCTATGAAGAATTTCTCTCTGGGAAGAGCTTTAATCATTATATCTGCTAGCTTCTGAGTTGCAACGATGGCGTTTTACTTCTTTATTCTTCTCAGTTTCCCTTATAGCATTGAGAAAGCAGAGAAAATGAGAAGAATAATTTTCTTGTTTTCTATTAGAATGATACATGTATTTATCCAAGAACACATAGGCTAAACTAGGAAAGGAATTCCTATGATTATGCTATAATCCGTATGAATATGTTATTTACATCAGTTGTACAATCTGTAACAGCAGTTTACAACTGCTATATTCTGTAACAAGCATGAAATTTGATTTTTATATGCTTCATTCTGCCATGTACAACTGGATTTTCAGCTATGTTATGGTTGATTTGTTATCAATTCAGCTTGTATTTGCTCTTTTTGGAACCTGGCTAAAATCTTATAGAATTTCGACTGTAGACTGAGCAACTGTTTCTTGTTTCTTTGAATTCCAAGAGAAACTCCAATTTCAAAAGTAAAAACCTAACCTGAAATACTTAAGGTGTCATCAAAACTTCTTTCCCAATTACTATCTACATACCCATGTGGCTCATCTCTCTCATTCTTCTAATGTGGGCAAAATTGGTTTTTCCTCTTAGGTACCTTAATGTGTAGTTTGCTTGGAGCTTGCATAAACCTTGATAGCAACCTTGCAGCAAACGTTATATCAAGTCTTGTAGCTATTATGTATAGCAAACATCTTGCGATGGTTCTGAATGTAGATGCACCAACCTTGGTTTCACCATCAAGCATTGAAAGTTTTTAATTCATAAGTAGTGGTGCAACCATAGGTTTTGATCTTTCTATTTTAACCTGTTCAGGATCTCCCAAGCATACTTCTCTTGAGAAATGAAGATGACTTCATTAACCTACATAACTTCCATGCCTGAGAAGTAGGTCATTAGACTTATCAGACAACTCAAGCTCTTTTTTCATCTTCTTCTTGAATTGAAAAACATAACTTGGATCTCCTCCTATCACTAGAAGATCATCTTCATAAAGGAACATAATTACTCGTTGATTACTATCAACTTCTAAGACATATGAGTTGGCCTCATTTTTACTCTTCACAAATTCTTGCTTTAATAAGTGGGAGTTGATTCTATCACACTAAGCGCTAAGTGTCTATTTCAAACCATAAAGACCCTTAGACAACTTGCAAACTTTTTCCACTTCTTGAAACCTCAAACCCTTTAAGTTGTTCAATATAACATCCTCATCTAGTATGCTATTTAAGAAAGTTGACTTGGCATCTAGGTGACAATTTTTCTAACCAAAATTTTATTTTTTGGAAAAGTTACATTTTAATTGCAACAAAATTTCCAACCAAATTTTGATGCTAAGGTAATAATTAACCGAAATTTATCATGCCTTTCAATTAGAGCAAAAGTGTTGGAGTACTCGTTGTTGTTAAGCATATCCTTTTACCAGTAGTCTGGCTTTTATTTTATTAATGAAGCCATTTGGTTTTAGTTTAGTTCTACAAGCCTACTTGACCCCAATCACTTTTTGACTTAAAGGTCTATTAGCCAACTTCCAAATTCTAATTTTGTTAATCATTCTGACCTCTTCCTGCATAGCTTTTACCCACTCTCTTTTTTAGCAGTCTCATCATAATTTGATGGTTTCAAGGCTACTATATTGCATCTTGCATAAACATCAACTAAAGAGCTGATGATTAGAATTATTAGATTGGATTATTTCTGTGTATATAAATACCCATAGTGATCTCTTCCTATAATTGAGAGATCTATCGCTATAATTGGGAGATTTGATAGTTAAGATTTTCCTTAATTGTCGCTAGGTTTCATGTATATATATCATAGAAATCTTATGTACAGAACATGAAGTTCAATATAGTTTTCTTCATTATAATCTTCATGGTATCAGAGCCCTCTCTTATTTAAGGGTTTGTTCCTTCTCTTGGAATTTTTTTCCGTTCCTCTCTATTTAGAACAGTGACTAGCTAAGTTTGTACTCACCCAAAAACAACGTTCTTTTAGTCTCACAACCCACCCAATCTATTCCAGAACCAACCAGCGACCGTACATGTGATAGACTCGACCTCACCGATGTAGCCACGCGCCACCGCAGACGAATAGCTTCCAACATGCGTGACATCTACGCGCCACCCTCTGTTCATCTTTTCGTCTCGAGTCTTAAAACACCATTGTCGCCAGCTCCTATTCATCTTCCCTGAAGTGTCAGACCTTCAGTAGCCCATCGGGAAAAGCGCTAAACCGTGATTGTTGGTATATTTTTTCGTTGTCTTGAGTGTTTATAAAGAAGATGAGTGGGAAAAAGATAAGTCTTTCAAGTTTGGATAACCCTTCACTTCAGATTAGTCTTGTGAAACTTGATGGAACCAATTTATGTTACTTGGTTAAGATCTTGTTTGTTGTTCATCAAAGCTAAAGGCTTACAAGGTTATATTAATGGTGATAGTCAGAGGCTTGATGTCAATAATCCTGATTATAATCATTGGGAGTCCGAGAATTCTCTCACGATGTCGTGGCTTATCAATTCAATGCAACAGGAGATTGCTTGGACGTATTTGTTAGTTGACACAACAACAAAGATATGGCAAGTTGTGTCTCTGACATACTCTCAAGTAGGTATTAAAGCACAAATTTTTAATATTTGTAATAAACTGCATAACACAAAGCAGGGAGACATGACTGTATCACAGTACTTTGCAGAGCTATGTGGATTGTGGCAGGAACTAGATTATTATCAGGATTTTCAAGTAGAATGCACAAAAGATGCTACTAAATTCTACAAAATGATAGAGGAGGATCGAGTATTTGACTTTTTAGTAGGCCTCAACCTAGAATATGATCATATACGACGTATTATACTGGGAAAAGAAACTCTCCCTTCAGTACAACTTACACATTCTCTTGTTTAGCAAGACGAAAGTAGAAGAAATGTTATGCTAGCCATTGTAGAGAAAGCAGGGTTAGTGGTTAATTCTACTGAGAAGCCAAAATCTGATAAGGATCACTTGCACTGTGCTTATTGTGGAGAACAAAGGCATACCAAAGAAACCTGCTAGAAACTACATGGAGACCAAATCAGAGGTGTGGAAAACGCGGCAACTCAATGGTAAGGGGCCGTGCTCACTTGGCTAAAGGGAATGAAGCATCTCAAGCACTGTTAACTGGAGTTTTATCCAATGAGGAACTTTAGAACTTTAAGACATCTTCTATCAAAATTGGACTCTCCTTCCTCAATTGGTACATAAAATATTGCAAAATCAGGTCATGTGTCCTCAAATCCTAAAGATAATCCTTGGATTGTAGACTTTGTAGCTAACAGACATCTGCCAGACTCTCAAAACAAAATTTTAACATATTCTTATGGAAAAAAGGGGGATAATGTTAGAATAGCAGATGGGTCTTTTACCTCCGTATTTGGTACAAGTTTTGTTAACTGTACTTCTAATATCACTTTATTGTCAATTCTTCATGTCCCTTGTTTTCCTTTTAATCATCTCTCTGTCAGTGCTATTACTAAGGATCTTAATTGCAAAGTTGATTTTTTTCTTGACGATTGTGTTCTTCAAAATCTCCACACAGGGTAGAGGATTAGAATTGGTAGACTGTAGGATGACTTACATGTCTTGGAAGAAAATCCCATGAAAATTGCTCATCAAGCATCTCTTGGGAATGATGTGATCAATAAGGAAATTTTACAGTGGCATAGGCGATTAGGACATCCCTCATTTTTTGCTTTAGAAAAATTATACCCAAGCTTATTTATAAGAACTTCTTTTAATTCTTTGTTTTGTAAAGCATGTGAACTTGCCAAACACACGAGAAGTTCTTATCATTCTTCTAATAATAAAAGTTATGTTCCTTTTATGACAATTCACTTTGATGTATGGGGTCCTACTCATAATCCCTCTCTTTCTAGCCATAGATGGTTTGTGAGCTTTATTGATTGTTTGATGAAAGTCAAGAATGAAGTGTTTTCGTGTTTTCAGTTAACATGATGCTAAATTTAAAATCTTGAGATTTGATAATAGACTGGAGTATATAGATAGAAAATTTCGTGCTTATCTAGATTCATATGGAATAATACATCAAACCAGTTGTGCCTATTCTAGTGAACAGAATGGAGTTGCAGAAAGGAAGAACAGACATATTCTAGAGGTAGCTTGATCACTCATGTTCACCATGAATCTTCCAAAGGGATATTAGGGTGATGTTGCCCTTTTAGCTATCTATCTTATCAATAGAATGTCACTTCGAATCCTGGACTTTAAAAGCCCTATAGAAATTTTGCAAGGTAAAAATTCGTATACTATACCTCCAAGAATATTTGGGTGTATTTGCTTTGTTTATGCTCGGAATGTAGGCAAGTTGGAGCCTAGAGCTTTGAAGTGTGTGTTTGTTGGATACTCTCCCACACAAAAAGGATATAAGTGTTATCACCTCTCGTCTAAGAAATACTTTGTAAGTATGGACGTCACTTTTTTGAAGTGTGAGACCTATTTCTCCATGCATAAAACTCCTCTTCAGGTGGAGAATGAGAGTGAAGAGGTGTTGCTTGATAATATAATCCAGGGAGAGAGAACACTTTTCAGGAGGAGAAAAATAGTCTGATTTAGAAGGATCCAAGTAGGGGCTTAGATAGACCAAATAGGCGCTTAGATAGCCAGCCTCTTGTAAGTCTGTAGGAAACCAGAATGTCCCCCTAACATTGAGTAATGATACTCTTGCAATAATTGGGAAATTAATGTAGACGTAGACGAAAGAACTAACTTGTTCTTGTAGAACAACAAGCCTTCCCTTAGATGATAATCAGGTTTTGAGTTAGGATTCTACAGTATAGCCGAAATGAGGGAGTTCAACTTGGCATCCCCCTTAACTTCCTGTCGAACCACATCCATATCAAGCCAAAATGGAGCTGAAATTGTCGTGAATAATAGCTTATCGTCTTCCACTCTAGAGAGTGCATCTATAACTCCGTTTTGCTTTCCCGGTTTATAGATAACTTCAAAGTCTAAACCCAACAACTTAGCTTGCCAACATTGTTGATCTATTGACGGAATTCGCTGGTCTAACAAATGCTTCAAGCTCTTGTGGTCTGTAAAAACTTTGAAATGCCTCCCGGTTAAAAAATGCTTCCAATGTTGAATTGCCATCACTACCGCCATCGCTTCTTTCTCATAATCGGACTTGGAATAAGTCAATTCGGCAAGTGCTTTGCTGAAATAAGCTAATGGGCAGCCCTCTTGCATTAGGACAGCACCCAAACCTCTCCCTGAGGCGCCACACTTGATGGAAAATTCCTTGGAAAAATCTGGCAAAGCTAGAACGGGTGATGTAGTCATTCTCCTTTTCAATTCCTCAAAAGCCTCTTGGGATTCCTTCCTCCAAATGAACCCATCTTTCTTGGTAAGTTCAGTAAGTGGTTTTGCAATTTTTCCATAATCTTGGACAAATTTTTTGTAGTACCCAGTGAGTCAAATTTTTTGTAGTACCCAGTGAGTCAAAGGAGCCCTCTCACTCCCTTCACGTTCTTAGGAATAGGCCATTACAAAATACTCTTGATCTTCAATGGATTCATAGCTACCCCTTCACATGATAGGACATGGCCTAAATACTCCACAGATTGCCGTCCGAAAATACATTTCCTTCTATTAGCATACAACTGATTGTCCTTTAAGAGTTGTAACACCAAAGCCAAATGCCGCATATGTTGATTCCAATCCGAACTGTAAATCAAAATGTCGGCAAGGAAAAGTAAAACGAACTTTCGTAACAAAGGTTTGAAGATATAGTTCATAGTGGATTGAAAGGTAACGAGTGCATTCATGAGTCCGAAGGGTATAACTAGGTACTCATAATGCCCCTCACGAGTTCGAAACCCAGTTTTATGGATATCCTCCTCTCTAACTGTGATCTGGTGAAAACTCGACTTCAAATCTACCTTCAAAAAGTACTTGGCCCCATGTAACTCCTTTATCAACTCATCTATTACTGGAATTAGAAACTTGTCGGGCACCATGAGCTTATTGAAAGCTCTGTAATCAACACACATCCGCCATGACCCATCCTTTTTTTTAACAAGAATCACAGGGCTTGAGAAAGGACTGATGCTGGGCCTGATTACTCCCATTTCCAACAACTCTCTAATCTGTCTTTCAATCTCATCCTTGTGATCATATGTGTGCCTATAGGGACGAATGTTCATAGGTTCTGACCCTTCCTTCAGGTTCATCGCGTGGTCATTAGCCCTTTTGGGAGGTAGCTCTTTTATCTCCTGAAAGATGACTCAAATCTGAACAAAACAGCTTGCGATTCTTGTTGTTGCACTGAATTCAGGGTTCCCGTTTCTTCAAATATGGATCCTCCTATTCCTATGGACCACAACAGCCCTTCCACTTCCACTTCCTCGCACTTGAGTATCCGTTGTAAAGCGTGAAGAGAAGAGCCTTGCATATTAATTCCTTGCAAAGTGACTTCCGTTCCCATTTGGTCGAAGGACATACACATCTTCTTCTAATATACTCTCACCACCACTAATGTCTCCAACAATGCAACGAATCAGGTCCCCCAATATCGAAAAAATATGCATCTACAATAAACTCAACTCCATTTATTTCCAGTTTCACCTCCTTACAAAGTCCTTGTGAGAAAGACGGATGCCCATCTCCCAATCTTATTCCGAAGGTTCGAGTAGGAGTAATGGAAATTCCCATGGCTTGCACCGACCTACTAGACACAAAATTACGACTAGCCCCACTATCTACCAAAATCAAGATAGGCATTTCATTAAGCTTACCCATCAAAACCATGGATTTCGAAGATGTGGTTTGATCTTTTCCTATTTCTCTAAACTCAACCAAGTTGCATACCAGATCCCAATCCTCTTAATGCTCCTCTTCCTCTGTTGTTTCCTGACTTTTTACCATATTATCGTCTGCATGTCCTTCCCAAACAATCAACTTATACTCCTTGTCTGGACACTGGTGAAGTGGACCGAAGGTTTGGCCACACTTAAAACACAACCCCTTTGCCCTTCTCTTCATAAGTTGTTCATACGACAAATTCCTTGTTCCCCTGCACTTGGTTCCACTATTTCTATTTTCGTCTACCACAGCACCTCGGAATTTGTTTGGTGTTTCCCTTCCTTCGCTCCTTGTATTGACAAATCTTTTGTTCGAATGACCAAAACGAGGGATAGTTGGCGCGTCCAACTACGAATCATGTCCAGAAGGTTGGATTCCCGACTTTTGCCTTGGTTCATTGGTGTGGATTGCCCCTTCATTGATCAACTCCCTTTCTACCTTTCGCGCCACAGTCAACAATCAATTTCTGGTCGGCAGGTCGTGAATCCTATCCCAATTCTTAACCTCTTCTTGTAGACCACCCAGAAAACAACTCATAAACATTCTTTTGGGAAATGGGTGATTTGTGAGGACAATCGTTCAAACTCGTTGATATATTTATCCACCGAACCACGTTGGATGATTGATTTGAGTTGCTCTATCGAATTACCTTCATCCTTCCTACCGTATTGGTTTAACAGAAAACGCTTGAAGCATTCCGACGTCGTGCATGGATCAAGCTCGCGTATGGAAATGAACCAATATAACGTAGAACCCTCTATACATATCTAAGCCATCGGTAATCGAAGCTCAGAAGGATCCCATGGATCAAAAAATAGAACTCTACACGTGTAACCCATGCGAAGGGATCCTCCCTGTGGAACGAAGGGAGATCGACATGTCGTGCTGCGTTCCTATACTCTTTCCACACACGCTCTATTGTCGCAGACACCGAGCGATTCTCCTGTCATCAAGGCTCTGTCCCTTGAGTACCATTAATCGGTTTTTTACCACCCGACGAGGAAGACGCAAGGTGAATCAACACTGGTGAACCTTCTACTCCTTCTCCCATACTCTGCTTCTCTGGGTTCCTGCCAATTATGGCTTGGAATCCTTCCTCAACTCCAATTGAAGGAGATTTTGGGACTTAACTAATGTCTCAACACTGGCCATCAAAAGACTCAACTACGTCCGTAAGTCCTTCAAAGTAGCATTGTGCGACTTAACCATCCCTTCTTGAGCTGAAAGTGATGATTCTTGTCCCCTAAGAGATGTTTCTATCACAGTGACTCTAGACTCCATTCGAGTTTGCATATGATCTCTACCCCTCTACACTCTCTCAACGAAAGCACCAGCTGATAGGTAATGCTTTAGAGATTGTATTATTGATATGTGAAAAGAGAGACAATTGAAACAAGCTTCCCCTCTTGGTGAAATCTAGGCCTGAATATTACTTCACAATTTCCAAAAATCGTGTCCCTCTCTTCTCCCTATTCAGCTATATTCCCCCACTAAGTAATCTCTCTCCATAACTAACTATAACAAACTTGTAAAAACTTCTCTATTTTTATTCAGATAATGGATGTATAGCTGCTGCTATTCTTATATTGAGCTAGGGTACATAGTTATGAGAGTCTTCCTAATTAGGAAGACTCCTTATTTGGAAATATCCCTAATATAGCTAGATATTACAGCTAAGGATAATCCCTTGATTAAGGGACTATCTATTAT
>JAOQMP010000002.1:18413862-18432678 GCA_027563575.1 Erythroxylum pedicellare
TTGTTTTGTGTGTATTAACTTCTGATTTTATAAAAAGGTTTAAAGATCTATTCAACCCCCCTTCTAGATCGTTTACACTAAAAAAGGATAAAAACAACAACCCGCCCATTTCTTGCAGCCAACACTAAAATCTAAACCACTTACAACCATAAAACATGGCAAGAGCAGCATAAAGAAAGCAACAAAGACGAGAACGTAAAACACTTGATAAAAGAGAAAAAGGAGAATAATACCTCCCTTTACAACAATTCTTGAAAAAGACACCGGTCGGCAACAAGACCTATGGTAGTGCAACCCAGACAAGGGAAGTCTTTATGAACTGAATATAACTTCAAAAGCTTTATTCTCTACCTTAAAGGAAGACCAAGTTTCAAGTTCCTTACTGTTGCTTCTCCCTATGATCGATCATATAAGTGATAGATACGCAATTGTGTTTTCTACATACATTAATTAAACAAGTTATACTTTTTTTTTAATCTTTTGTGATGCCAGATTTGCTTACATGCCTATTTATTAATTCCACAACAATGTGAAGTTGCTCATAAATCTTGGTTGTATCCTCATAAATAAAGTTATAAAGCAACATTAATTTTCATCTATTTTTAGAACATGGGATTTAACCAAATCCTATTGTAGAGTGTAAGACTTTAGGCTTGGCTTAGACAAATCCATGGCTGGAATACAACCAAGATTTGTATGTTTACAATGGATATCCAACTTAATCTTTACAAGTCTCTATGTAAGGAATAGATGCACCACACATTACAACTAGTTATTAATGGAGAAAAGTTCTAATGGTCAAGAAATTTGTGAATATGTCAATTCATATACATCCCATAAAGAAGGGAGAGAATTAAAAAGAAAAAAGAAAAGTATTGAGATGAGATTTCAAAATCCAATTTTAATTGAAAAAGAGCAAAGCAATATATAATACAATAGAACCATGTTAATTAGAGACATATTATTGTAAGAAGAAAGAAAAGGGACATACTTTGCAATCCCTTGACGGTCCTTGTCGAATTTCAAAGCGAGAGGATATCCCTTAGTGGTCCTTGTTGAATTTTAGAGCAATGAACTTTACAAAATATGTAATATTTCACACATCCTTTTTCAAGAAATTAACTTTACAAAAGCATTTTTTTAAAAGCAAATGAGACATAAACACTTCTAAATCTAAAGACAAAAACCACCATTTCTTTCATCCTCTCATCCTCATCCTCTTTTCTCTTTAGTTCCCTTATAAATACATTCTTCCAACAGAAGTGATCAAAAGACTCTTGGGTTGATCAACATTATGAATGAAGGGAACCAAAGTTAAGTTAGAGGTTCTATGATGCTGGAGGAAAAGAAAAATAAAACAAATGAAAATAAACGCATTTTCTATTTAGTAACTTGTTGTTATAAATCATTTTTGTTAAATGGTTGTGATTTTTTATTTTTTTTAAAAAAAATAAAAGCATTTCTAATCAATCGATAAATTCTCACCATTTATTTAAAATAAAAAACCCTAACCATAATAAAAGCACAATAAAAAGTCCTTTTATATTGTTTCCAATAGATAAATGTATTTTTGAATAATAAGAATATTTTCCAAGGCAAACAAAATCATAAAAATAAAATTAATCTATTTTTTGTGTTTGTAACATATTATCAAAATATAATATTTATTTAATAGTATAAAATTTAAAATTTATTTATACAATACATTAGTAAATATGTATAAATATTATATCCACTATAATAATTGTAATTTTTTTGAGAAAATATGATGAAATTGAATAATGGATACATAAGTAAATACAAATATTTTATATTTAATTTGATAAAAAAAATAATAATTATACATCTTGCAAAGTAATATTGGATAATTGCCTTATCTCATATTTTATAACAAGTCTCTATTTCTATTATCCCTTACTCTAATGGAAAGTCTTCATTTATAATCTTTTAAAAAAGGTAAAAGAGAAATTTAAGAAATCTTAAAAAAATTGTGGTCTTTAAAATTTTTGAAAATTTTCTCTATTTTTTAGTTTAATAAAAAATCTCATTTTCTTATAATTCGATTAAAAAACAATAGTATCTCAATTTAACTCTTGAATTTAACTGAATTAATTAAATTCAAATTAAATTAGTAATTTAAGATATTTATAATAAATTATTAATTAAATATGATTTTAAAAAAATTAAAATTAAAAAAATCTAATTTTTTTTAATATCATATCTTTTTTAACGTTTGTTTCTTTTTAAAATAATCCTTGTCTCTCTCCTCTCCTTGTTCAGTTTCCCCCCTCTCTCTGGCCACAGAAAATGGCTACCGTCTACCAAGCCCCCTCTCTTGCCAACGTCAAAGCAACCAGACCCAAAATCCAGTGCAAGAAGACCAAGAACGATTCGGTCTTCGAAGAGAAGAAGTTGGTTTTCGTGGACTACGAAAAAGGCGATCACCATGTTAGCACCCATGTTAATGGTCTCAGAAAAGCCGACCTTACTAAACAATATCGTCTTCGAGTTGAAGGAGACCGCTTCCAAAAGGACTGGACAGTCTCCGAGGTTGTCCGCAACATTCTTGAGCTCCGACACTCCAATGATGTCCACGGTCTCTTGAATTGTTGGATTGGCCGTTTCGCTCGCAAAAATTTCCCTCTTCTTATCAAGGCAAACTTTTCGCTTTTTATTGAATGCTGCAAATGCGATACAGAAGAAGAACATGTATTAAGCTGATGGTGTTTTTGTTGGTTGTTTTAGGAGTTAACGCAAAGGGGTGCACTTGAACACAGTGTTCTGGTTTTCGAGTGGATGAAGAACCAAAAGAATTATTGTGCTCGCAATGATATCTACAATATGATGATCAGGCTGCATGCTAGACATAACAGGAGTGATCAGGCACGCGGTCTGTTCTTCGAGATGCAAGAATGGAGGTATGTTTTTCTTCTTATCATGTTCTGCTCTGAAGCTGCTAGTTTTTCCGTCTATTTCTTTGATTGATCTACTGCTTATAAAGAGCTTCGTTTATACTAGTATCTTTTAATAAAGAAATATACTATTCTTACATTGAAATGGATCATAATAGATTTTCGGTGGGAAGCTTTGCTTTAGTGTCTATTGTATAAGCTGCTGTTCATTTAGTGATCTAGTAACTTTGAAGTGATTGTGTAAGGCAGGTAGCTAAGGGGCATTCATAATTTTTTCAGGGTACGAGTATTATTCAAGTTTAATTCTGGCGAGGAATATCATGTGACATTTTATTTCTGCTCTGAGCAGCTATGTTCCTCTAATTATCATTGCTTTGATTGATATGATCTGGAATTTATTCTTCTTTGTTTATATATGTCTTTGTTGCTTTCGGGCTCAGATGGGGTCCTATTTCTATTGTGATTGGGATCTTGATATTTTGAGGTATCATCAGAAAAACTTGACATTTCGCCTAGAATGTTATCATAATTCTGTGTCGGTTCTTTTGCTTGTCAGGTGCAAACCTGATGCTGAAACATACAATGCTCTTATCAATGCGCACGGTCGCTCAGGTCAATGGCGTTGGGCAATGAATATAATGGATGACATGCTGCGTATAGCTGTCTGTATATTTCTCATGTTTTAAAATCTTTTATATGCTCTTATCAATTTAATTAGGTCCGGCTTTATACATTTAAACATAACTGTAGGAAAGCTTTTGCAAAAATTTTAAAGACAGTTTCTTAGTTGTGAGATGCCTTATTGTCCGCGTAAATATGGTTGAAAATTTTGGCCTTTGGCATGCAGAATAGTGTTACTTTCCTAGAACAGGTACTAACAACTGTTTTGGTCAGGTTGATCTATGCTGAAGCTCTGGTTTGTTACTGCTAATCTCTAATAACTTTTTGATCTTTCTCTTCCTCTTTTGCTGGCAACTTAGCATTTTTATTTATTTTTTGTGGACATGTGTTAAAGCTCCCAAGGGATTTGTTATAATGTCTATATATGTCTCTAATATTCATTGTGAATATTATATTGGCAGATTCCTCCTAGTCGATCCACATACAATAACCTGATAAATGCTTGTGGATCTAGTGGACACTGGAAAGCGGCTCTGAAAGTTTGCAAGAAAATGTCTGAAAATGGGGTTGGGCCAGATCTTGTGACTCACAATATTGTTTTGTCTGCATTTAAGACCGGAGCTCAGTTTTCAAAAGCTTTGTCTTATTTTGAGTTAATGAAAGGAACAAATATTCGTCCTGACACGACAACCCTTAACATTGTGATATATTGCTTGGTGAAACTTGGCCACAATGAGAAAGCCATTACAATGTTCAATTCCATGAGAGATAAGAAATCAGAGTGCCAACCTGATATTGTAACATTTACTAGCGTCATCAAATTGTACTCTGTATGTGGGCAGATCGAAAACTGCAAAGCTGTTTTCAGTACCATGCTTGCGGAAGGTATGAAGCCTAATATTGTTGCATACAATGCGCTAATGGGAGCATTTGCTTCTCATGGAATGAGTGAAGAGGCATTGACAGTTTTTAATGAAATGAAATCCAGTGGGTTTCACCCAGATGTTGTATCATATACATCTTTGCTCAATTCTTATGGAAGATCAAAACAACCTCAAAAGGCAAGGGAAGTATTTGAGATGATGAAGAGAGACAAGTGGAAACCAAATCTTGTTAGCTACAATGCACTGATTGATGCATATGGATCTAGTGGCTTACTTGCTGAAGCTGTGGAAGTCTTGCGTGAGATGGAGAAAGATAGTATTCAACCAAACATTGTCTCCATAACTAGTCTTCTGGCTTCCTGTGGTCGTTGTGGTCAAAAGGTGAATATTGATGCTGTACTTTCAGCAGCTGAAATGCGAGGTATCAGACTGAACACCATTGCATATAATGCAGCCATTGGAAGCTATATGAATATTGGTGAATATGAAAAAGCTACAGCCTTGTACAAAACTATGAAGAAAAGGAAAGTGAGGCCTGATTCCATTACTTACACGGTATTGATAAGTGGTTGCTGCAAGATGTCAAAATTTGTTGATGCAGTTGAGTTTTATGCTGAAATGATGGATATGAAGGTTGTTGTGACAAAGGAGGTATACTCATCTGTGATTTGTTCTTACAGCAACCAGGCAAGTTTCTGGGGAAGAAATGTCTAGTTAATCTACTTATATCTCAGTCTCTCGGTCTAATTATAACTTGTAAGAAATTTCAGTCTTTTTCTGCCTTTATTTATTAGGGAGAAGTTACAGAAGCAGAAGCCATTTTCAACAAGATGAAGGTGGCTGGTTGTCATCCTGATGTGATTACCTATACAACAATGCTACATGCCTATAATAATGCTGGTAAATTTTGGCGTATAGACACTGGTATGATTATTTGGTAAAATTGAAAATGCTCTTAGAAATTGAAACATCTTCTTTTGTGTGATTCAAGGGTACTGGGAGAAATCCTGTGAGTTATTTCAGGAAATGGTGTCACAGGATATCCTTTTCGATACTGTTGCATGTTCTGCTTTGATGAGAGCATTCAATAAAGGAGGTCAGTTGTCCAAGGTTCTTATTCTGGCGGAGCTCATGAGAGAGAGAAACATTCCTGTCCATGATGCTGTTTTCTTTGAAATGACATCAGCTTGTAGCTTGTAAGCAACTACTCTGTTTTCTACCTCTCTTTCTCCTTTTCTGCTTCAATATATCTGGTTTAAAACTGGGCAAGTTAGGGTGCATTAGCTACATCTTCTACGCAATTGCTTGTCGTAATGCTTCCGAAGAATAGGACTCTTATACTGGGTAGAGGAATATGGCTAATTACTAGGGATACCAATGGCCTGGCCTAGCCTGGCCAAAAACTATCCAACCAATTATAGCAGAAAAATTGCATTTAGATCAATCAAAAAATATCCAACCAATTATGTGCAAAGGCAAACACTAAAATAAAAAGATACATGCCCAGGCCCAATTATTGAATGTTAAATATGGTCTTGCAATTATTTTTACTCATGCATATGTACCTTCTATACCTTCAAAACGTCGAATACAAATTCCTTTCACCCTTTGCCAGTGTGTTAGCTTTGCGTATAACAAAGTGTTAGAAAAAATGAAGCTATGGCAATAAGCTATGTCAAAAATTTCGGTGATGAAAAATAACAATTCATGCTTTTCAATGTACCAAATAAATTGGCAGTTGAGCTATCCTTGTTTGAGACTGTAAATTAGTAAAGTATGATGAGCCCTGTCCTTGAATTTCATGTCATGGTTTCCTTTTGGCATGAATGAGCACTTTGTATCTTCAACCCTCCATTGGATGAGATGCACATGCCGGGGAACTCTTACCATGTCAAGTGGCATTGCTACTTTGTAATGAAAGACTTTATGGTAAATATTTGAATTAGTTGTCCAAATTAAAGGAACATAGATGAAAGAGGAATGACATCTTATTTTAGTTACTAATGTAGTGGAATTTCACTTGAGGCATAGCTTTCTGGAGTTAATGTCAGGCATGCGAGGCTTGTGTAGCTCTCAGATTTACTTGTGATCATTAAGAAAACGTAAATATTCTCTCTCTCTTTTGGTGTTGTGGTTTCTAAAAACTTCAATCTTCGTGGTTTTCTATTAATTAGCACATCTACTTTGGCATTATTGTTCTTACTCATGCTCTAGTGACTTGCATGTTAACTTTGGTTGAAGGTTGAGAGATTGGAAGACAATACTTGACTTAATCAAATTGATGGAGCCTTCATTATCTGTAGTTTCAATTGGGCTTGTAAATCAGATACTACATCTACTTGGAAAAAGTGGAAGAGCTGAGTCAATGTTGAAGGTATCTGATTGTGTTCAGATGTTTGAGTACTTAAGCTGAGGAGACAAAAATGAACCTGTTTTCTGTCTTCTTTTTTCCTTTCCTCCTTTAAGATAAACTTTACCTAGCAAGCACAAGTCTTGTAGTCATTGGTATCAGTTACTTATTATAGCATGAAAATTTTGTTTTGGTGCTTCTAATGAACTTTTTTTTATAAAGTGCAGTTATTTTTCAAAATTATGGCTTCAGGAGCTGAAATCAACTTTAGCACTTATTCAATCTTGTTGAAGAATCTTTTGGCTGCTGGGAATTGGAGAAAATATGTTGAGGTATTTCTTCGTCAATTCATGAAAATTTAAGTTTCCTTTGAAGTGATTTGTAGTGGATAGCATGCAGTTGGTGAATTGCTTAGTTTCTGAACTGATTTGTTGGTTAAATACTAAACTTGCTTCGTTGGCCTCTCTTGGAAGCAGTGTTACATGACTGGAATATTTGAAGCAGATCATGTAACTTTCAACATTCTTCTATTTTTGGCTCAAACTATTCCACATGCATTTATTCTGTAATTAGCTTCATTTTTTCTCTTTTGTGATTGCCTAGTAAATTGCTTAGTGTAAACTGTTTCCCGACTATGTTGTGAATTGATGTTTTGTTAGAAGGACAATGATTTCTCCTTCCTTTCCTGAGAAATGATGCAATATTGATTTCATGTTTTCTATATACTGCTTGCTTGCTTTCAAATAGTTGTTGATGGAGAGACTCAGCAAGTTTTTACTGCAGGTTTTGGAATGGATGATGGATGCAGGTTTTACACCCTCTAGTGATATGTATTCTGATATATTATCCTTTGCTCAAAAGAGTGCTGGACCCAAACATGCTACTATCATCAGGGATAGAATTGGTATCTATATTCTTACCCTTTTTTGCAAGATCTTTGAATATATGTTGTCGTTAGCTATGACATGTTCACTAAAAAAAAAAAAAATCCTTTTGTAGCAAATCATTTATTAAAAAAAAAAGTTAACACAAAGACAGAAAAAGAAATTCTAGTAACGTGGTTTGAGACCTACTACCCCATCCTTTATCACCCACCCTCTGTCACGCTGCTAGCGCCTTCCTTTCTATTAGGCTTCTGTTTGTCATTAAACTTAATGATTCAACAAACATGTAGAAACATGAACCTTTTCATCCATTCTCTGATTGGAAGCTTCTTTTTACCTGGGCTTGGGGCACATACAAACTTGAAACCTAATGAACATTCTGGAGGAGAAAATTTACACCAGGATAAATTACAAGAGGATGTACTTTTTGTGATGAACTCTGTACTTTTATTCAGCAAACAAATTGATACATATAATATGTCAAATAAGGAACCATTGGTGCATGAAAATTGTTTTTAGTTGTTGGAATATTAATAATAACTAACTAGTCATTCTGTTAGAAATAGCAAGATTCTTATGGAACTTGCTTCCTCTCTTCCTGTCTCTTTCTCTATATTTCCAGATCTTGTTTATCTTAGAAACCTAATTTTCAATTGTTACTGTATCAGTAGATTTCCTATCAATTCAGTTGAGAAGGAAAGTTGACACCACAACTATCTCATGATTGTCAATTTATTATATTGTGAATCTTGTGCCAATTACTGTGAATCAGAGCTTATTTGCTCTGTATATCTTTTATTAGAGACTGCAGTATATATATACATGAATAGGTTTACAGAATAGGATAGAAAAATCTGTACAGATATGGAAATATATTCCTAGGATACTATATATCTACAGGATACTGTTATCTAATTTAAAAGATTTGATTATGATCAGATCATAATATTATGAGATATACATATCTTCCCATTTTCATATAGACAGTCAAGATTTCCCTAATGAAAAACGGCAATAAACAATGCAGTTGATGTTACTAATTTTCTGGTTATTTAATTGATTCATTTGTCCTTTGGATTCCCTAGAATGGAGTAGCATCATAAATCATTAAAAGTTTTCGGAATTCAGGGTAAAATTAGGTTTTACTATGATATGTGAAAGAAATATTTGACAATGTTTATGGTATTTAAAGAAAATCATAGGGAAAAGTAATTTTAAATTAATCTTTCTTGGAATTGTATAGGGAATATATAGGAAAGTACAACCATAATCACCTCCTTAATTAAGGAGAATCCATTTATTCTCTAAATAATGAAAGCCCATTAATCCAGTTGTTAACCTCTAGCCTTAAACCACCTAATTATCTTTATAATATTAGCTAATTATCTTTAGAATATCAGTTAATTATCTCTAGAATAACAACATTCTCCTTTAAATTGGTGCATAACTATTGACCATGCCAACTTTGCTTACAAAGAACTCAAAATTTTGCCTTAGTAGTCCTTTGGTGAAGACATTAACAACATATTGTGATGTAGGTATAAATGGTATGCAAATGAGTCCACTTTCAACTTTCTCTTTTATAAAATGCCTATCAATTTCCACACGTTTCATCCGATCATGCTAAACTGGATTATTGGTGATACTAATAGCTGGTTTATGATCACAAAACAACTTTATTGGATGTTTCACTGATCTCTTAAGTTCTTTCATTACTCTTTTAAGTCAGATTATTTCACAAATTCCTACCTCCATATTACTCATGACCACCATAATTTGTTTTTTACTCGTCCAAGTTACTAGACATTCCCATAAAAAAATGCAATATCCAAAAGTAGACCTTCTGCTACTTTGCATCAGTGTAGACGACTCTTTGCTAATCAGTTTTCTTGAAGAATAATCCTTTCTTTGGAATTCCCTTCATCTTGAGATTTTGTACACTACTTCCAAGTGTTCTCAATAAGGGGTATGCATAAACTGCCTTACCACACACACTAATAAAAAAGAAAATATCTGGTTTAGTTTGGGATAAATATATTAGCTTTCCCATCAATTGTTGATATCAACTTGTATTTATTGGAACTCCTTTAACTTCACCAAGCTTTAAGTTAGATTCCATAGGAGTATCTAATGGTTTTACATCCACTCATTCTAGTTTCTTCTAAAAGATATAGGATATACTTGCATTGGGCGACTACTATTCCCTTCTTTGATTTAGCAATATCCATCTTGAAGAAGTATCTAGGAGACCCCAAGTTGCCTTTGATTTCAAACTCGTTCAAAAGATTCTTTTTCAAATTTTCCATTTCCTAAAAAATCTTCACTAGTGAGGATAATGTTGTCTACATACATAATTAGAATTGCAATCCTCTCTTCCACAAAAGTTTTTATGAATATAGTCAAACTATCCTTATATGAAACCTTGAGGCTTCACGAATCTAGCAAATCTGTCAAACTAGGATCTTGGTAATTGTTTCAACCCATATAAAGATTTTTAAGCTTGCATATCCTTTTCTCGAAGCTTTTACTAAATCCTAGGAGAGCTTCCATGTACACCTCTTCTTTAAAATCTCCATTTAGGAAGGCATTTAGAGACCAATATAGATTAACTATAATAGAAAACAACACACTCATAGTATTCAACTTAGCAACAAGTGAAAAGGTTTTTGAATAGTCAATTCCATAGATTTGAGTAAACTTCGTAGCAACCAAGCACGCCTCATAGCTTTTAAGTGATCCATCATAATTGTACTTCACAGTGAATACTCATTTACATCCAACCAGTGTTTTTACTCTCGAAAGATCAACTTTAGAGCTCTCATCTCCTCTAGGACCATTTCTCTCTACTTAGGAATGTTTAGAGCGTCCTGTATATTCTTAGGAATGTAAACATTGGACAACTTATAAGCAACTACTTGAAATGATGGAGATAGACCTTGATAAGATAGGAAGTTATATAAAGGATACTGAGTACAAGTTCTAGAATCTTTTTTAAGAGTAATTGATAAATCAAAAGTTTCATCTGACTCTAAAATACATATTGGTTTATGAGAAATTGTCTCAATGGGAATAGGCTTATACTCATATTTACATGATCGGTCTTGAATTTTTGGATTTGTCTTCAGGTTAGATTCTTTGTTGTGCTACAAGCTTTCTGTTCCTTTTTTTTTTTTTGGTTAGGGATATTTTAAAAAAAAAACTTTCCCTTTAAAACGATATCCATCTTGTCTTGCACACATTTCATTCTTGTTTTGAGATTGGATTTGTAAGGGCATCAAAGATGGATCCTTATTTCTATTATTTGAGATACTATCAGTTTTTGAACCAGGATTATAGAAAAATTCCACATCATTGTTAATGTTGACTATAGTACCATTTTCCTTGTGGTTTCTTATCTTATGAAATATCAAAACACAATCTTCACTAGATATCTCCCCCTGAAGATGAGGCGAGGGAAAATAAAGGTTTATCTTCAAAAAATGTGACATTCATGGAAACAAAATCTTTTAGGTATTGGATCAAAGCATTTGTACCCTTTTTGAGTGGAAAGATAATTAACAAAAAAATGTTTTCAAGCTCCAGAAGCAAGTTTTCCTTATTGTTATTATGGATATGAACAAATGTAGGACACCCAAACACTTTAGGGTTATCTGTTCTTTCTTCGCCTTTCCCTTCAAACATGATTCGAAAGACAGTAAGACTCTTTTAAAAAACTATATACCAGCCGTCTTCAAATTCCTACTAGTAGAGCTTTTTAATAACTTATTGGCAAGGCTTCCTTCTAATTATTTATGAAATAATTGACTCCTTAATAAGTGAAAAATAATATGATAACCAAGAGGAAGGAAAACATTTATTAAAATAATTAAGAGGTTAGAAATTTTAAACTTTTGAAGGCATCCTATTGATCAAATATGTAGGTATTAGGATAGCCTCACCCCATAAGTACTTAGGAGCATTAGTTGAAAACATTAAAGATCATGCAATTTCTAATAGATATTTATTTTTCCTCTCTATTATTCCATTTTTTTGGAGGGTGTCAATGTATGAGCTTTGATAAACAATACCTTCTCGATAAAAAAATTCCTTAAAATTTTGTTGAAATATTCTTTTCCATTATCACTTCTAAAAACTTGAATACTATTTTGAAATTGTGTTTGGATCATTTTATAGAAGTCTTAAAATACGCTCTCAACATATGATTTCTCATTAAGTAAAAATACCCAAGTAAGTCTAGTATGGCCATCAATAAAAGTATGAACTATCTTCTTTTAGTAATTGTTTTTGTTCTTAAAGGTTCCCAGATATCACTATCAATATGGCCATCAATAAAAGTATGAACTATCTTCTTTTAGTAATTGTTTTTGTTCTTAAAGGTTCCTAGATATCACTATCAATCATAGTGAAGGGTTTTGTGGTCTTGTAAGGTTGTGTTGGGAAAGTTGTTCGATGATCCTTGACAAACTGACAAATTTCACACTGAAACGAATATTGATCTTCATTTGTAAGAAAATTTGGAAACAAATTTCTCATGTAGTGGAAACTTGGATGTCCTAATTTAAAATTGATCTTCATTTGTAATAAAATTTGGAAACAAATGTCTCATATAGTGGAAATTTGGATGTCCTAATTTAAAATGTCATAGCATAATTTTACTCTCATTAAGGTTTGAAATAGAACTGATACAAATTATCTGGGATTGAGTTTGAGTCATATTCGTTTTCAAAGAAATAGAGATCACCAACTTGTGTAGCATTGCCAATCATCTTCTCAGTGTTCGTGCTGTGAAATTGACAATTAGATGAAGAAAAAATAGCTCAACAATTTTGATCAACGGTTATTTTATTGACTGATAAGAAGCTACTTGACTATTTAGGAACATGAAGAACATTATGGAGTGTAAGATCAAAGAAATAACAATTGATCCTTTTCTAGCTATTGGTGAGAAGGAATCATATGCCATTTTTACTCATTGATCTTCTATGAAGAGCTATAGGAAATAATTTAGATGACCCAGTCATAAAATTTGTTGCCCAAGAATCGATTATCCAAGAATTATTTGAATTGATACTGAAGCAAGTGGCAACTAAATAATTGCCTTTTTGATCCAAAAAAACAAGAATGATTTAAACTAGAGAAAATATGAGATTGAAGAATTTTATGGATTTACTCTACCTATTCTTTTGTGAATGGGTGTGTGCTAGAAGACACGTTGGGTCCAAATTCAATAGTACTGGCGTGGGAGTTGCGGTTTTCACTAAATTATTTTTCTTCCAATTTTTTGGCTTTCCATGGATTTTTCAACATGTTTCTCGTGTATGGAAATTGCATTTACAGCGATCATACCAAGGTTTTTGTTGTTTTTCCTTTCTCCATCAGCCTCTGTTCCTTTAGATACGAGTGCCAAACCTTCAGCCTTTGATTTGGCGTTGACAATCATCACTTTCTGCTTCATCTCCTCTCTTCTTACTTCCAAGGCATGAGGGCAATGGTTTTCTTCCCAGAATCTGGCCTCTAAATTCATCCAATTCTTGATTTAATCCTGCAAGAAAAGCATAAATTTTATTGTTTTCTTCCCTTTTTTAATGTCAACCACTATCATTCAGATAGTCCCAATCATCTTCATAACATAGGACCAATTCTTGCCACAGGGTTACAAGTTTGATATAAGACAAAGTAACATCAGTCTCCTTGCTTGGCTTCCACAACTTCATTTCTAGTTCAAAAATTTGAGAAGAATTCTCAACATCTGAAATCATTTGGACAGTACTAATCATCTTTATAACATAAGTCCAATTCCTGCCACAAGGTTACAAATTCATTATAAGACAAATTAACATTGTAGTCTCCTTATTTGGCCTTCCACAACTTCATTTTTGGTTCAAAAATTTGAGAATAATTCTCAACATACGAATACATATCTTGAACCGCATTCCATACATCTTTTTCTGTGGGCAGAAACATATAGGGGATTTCCAATTGTAGGTTATACTGAATTAATCAACCAAGCTGTGGTCAAAAAATTTTTGGACCACTATATTGCCATATTTAGATCATCCGAAGCTGACATTGTTATCTCTCCAGTCAAATGGCCAAATTTTCTTTTGCCATAAATGGCCAATTTTATCGTTTGCCATTCCAGGTAATTCTGGTCGTTCAACTTGTCCTTTGTCAATTGAAAGGGAAAACTTGAGCTGAAAAGATCATTGCTATGTTGTATGTTTCTCGTTGAAGCACCAGGATTAGTCACCCTCAAATTGTTGAAATCATTGATGGAAGATGAGGACAAGCTTGGGAAAAAACAATCCTTATTCAAATAACTATTGAAATAATAACAACTAAATTTGTTTTACCAACAAACTGGGAACAGATTCATCCTAGATAATCAACAGAAAGTGATTACCCCATTTCAATAAAGTATAAGAAAGGAGTAGATAATGAGTTTGTGGATGCTCTGTATGCTAGGATGGTTTCCAATGTCAATATGATAGTCGGGAAGATCCTTCTAATACAAATTTTGATTAAAAAGCTATAAGAAGGAAGATAGAGAGATCTAGCTATAATTGATACTAATTGTTAACATGAAAGACAAGATTGGTAGTTAGGTTTGATAGAATATTAAGAACTAAGATCTTTTCGTGTTTTCATAGTAGTTATATGAGAGGTCACTCTGAATATATGGGGACATATAAGAAGATGCTTGTATATTTGCAATGGAAAATTATGCAGAAGGATGTGAAGGAATTTTTCAGGTATGTAGTTTCTCAACAGAGCAAATATGGAGCAGTAGTATTCCATGAGTTATTCCAACCTCTTCTTGTTCCACAACACTTCTGTACTAAAATCAGTTTGGATTTTATTGAAGACTTGCCCAAATCAAGACAAAAATATGTTGTTTTTACAATGGTGGACCGCTTGAGTAAGTACACTCATTTAGTTGCTCTCTCACCCATATTCAATTATCAGTGTTGGTAGGGTATTTGTAGAACAAATGAATAATCTAAATGGCATACTGCAAGTGAATACCAGTGACAAGGATCTGATTGCACCTTTGAAGCTGTTTATGGTTGGTTACCTTTGAAGCTGTTTACCATTCTTACATGTGCCTTATTTTGCTATAGATTCCAAGTTAATTGCAGTGGATCAGATTTTAGTTGATCCACAAAAAGTCTTATACTTGACTTAATTTCAACCGACGACTGACAGAAGATCATCAGACAAAGAATTAGAAGTGGGAGAATAGTTTATATTAAGATAAAATTTTATGGACAACAGAGTATCTACAGCTCCCTTTTTTTGGGGAGGACTTTCAAGGTTATTGAGTGCATTAAGAAGATCACTGACTTAGGCTCTAAAGGATGTGCAAGTGATTATTGAGCGCATCAAGATTTTTGGGCCTTTCAAAAGATGTGTGAGTGATGAGGAGCCAACTTCAGTCTTTTTACTGGAGATAACTGACTTAGGCTCTAAGATTCCAATAGGTATTTTGTACAGACGCATGATGAAGTGAAGAGCAAAGCGAGCGTTCGAGTGTTGGTGCAGGTGGATAAAATGCTACTTGGGAATATTTGTATGGTATTCAATATTTGGAGATCAATCTTGTAAAAGGGAGAGGCAGTGATAGAGGACGTGTTGACAATGTTTAGCCTTATGTTTTTGGATCATGTAACTGTCAGCTAAGTGCAAAATCATCATCTTCAAGCAATATCTTTGCAACTTGATGCCCAATCCATAAGCTCAGATTTTCAGTTTCATGGAAACTGAAGAACTTGCTATTTGTTAGAGAAGAATTTTCTACTTTCAACATCTTCCCTATCCTAAGGTAGGGTAGCAATCTCCAAAGGACTTAGCAATATAGATTATCAGCTCCTCTATTGAATCCTGGTCTAAATCCATTGATCTTGAGTACTTCGCAGTTGATATTGTGGTTTTTTTCTTAAACACATTTAGCCTGAGAAGAATATGTTCTGGCATATGTCCAAAACCATGTGTATCAATGAGCTTGAAAGTTTTGACTCGAATGGTTTCTTTCAGTTACCAGGAGCTAATGAAGGAAAGTTCAAGGATGCCACTGTTTGACCTCAGGGAGCTGAATGCTTCTCTTCCAGTACCTTCAGTGCCAAAATCTTCTATTGAGGTTCTTGTGTTGGGTGCAGCAGATGACTTCATAGTGGTAATGTTCATGTTTACAGTCTCATGTTGTATCGTTTCTTTTCTGCTTGGAATCATTGAAAAGTAAAACAACTTCGACCGAGTGTAGAATTTAGCTTAAAAGCTTGAGCTTATGACATAGTTACTTGGGAATGATTTGTAGATTGGTCTTTAAATCTAATCAATTAGATCTCTGAACTTTCACTTTTGGAAAATAAGAATTCGACTTCAAATTTTGATCAAATCTGCCAACTTTTAACCTAAGAAGGTCGTGAGTGAACATGGAGTGTCTTGCTGCTATGGTGCTTGGAATTGTATCATTGTTTATAGTTGCGACTTTTAAGCAGGAAGGATAGATATTGTTCTTCGTATGCATGCTTAAGGTGTCCAGTAATGTATGTATTCAGGTCTAGACCTACTCTTGTATATATCATTGCTTATGGAAAATTTCTTTCAAATGTTGCAGGATGCTGAAGGACTGAAGGAAACTGGGAGGTTTTATGGCGTATCACCAGTATGCGTTGAAGGGGTGGCCCACGACATGATGCTTGATTGTTGGTGGGAGAAAGGAGCAGAAGTGGTATTGTCATGGCTAAATGCTTTAAAAAAGACTTGATCACTTGAACCCCATCACGTCTGCTCACAATAGAACCACAGTTCATCCAGACCAATCAAGCTCAGTTCCATTCATTCATGCAACGCAATGAAATATGATGATGACATAGAGACTTCCTTTCATTCCACGGAAAAAAAGAATTAGCAATATTAATATTACACTTTCTTATTTCTTCCTCAAACTGTAATTTTACTAGACCAAAGTTCCTCTACAACATAGAACAAGCTCATTCTCGTATGTTCTATTTCGCAATAATTCCTTCCCTTATGAAAACACACAAGTTCAATGCTTTTAACCTCTAAACTTACCTATAAATATCAGTATTCACAATAAATTGAAACAAATTTAATAATCTGAGAACTTGCATCTGTCTTATTATTTTAAACCGTACATTCCTAATGCACCTCACATCTTTTCTCACGAACCTAAATCGATGTGAAAAAAAAAATTATTCGAGACTGGAGGTATGTCGAGGATGTGATCTGAACAGTATCTCAGCCTTTATTTTTATAATTTTCTGGAAATTTTAACTTAAGGATATTGTCTTCTGCTTTTAGGATGTGAAATTTGTATCATCTATATGTTTCATAGCCAATATAAGAAAATATTGTCTAACATCTAGCTAAACACACATCTTTTAAAAACATATATATTATTAATCAATCAAATCACTTTTACTTCAATTTGATTGTAATCTTAGGGATGGTAATGAGGTAACTAATTTTTTAAAATTAAAATATATAATAACTTTTTTAAATTAGATTCGGGTCTGGACTGCTCAGACCTAGGCCTACTTGATGCTCATTTATTTTAAGTAAAACGATATTGTTTTGCTTAGAATAATTGGATCTCGAGTCAGTCTGAGCCTAGGCCTAATTCATGAGTCGACCATTGAAAACAATTAAATTTAGGCTCATTGGCCAAAAATTGTCATCCCTATTTAATCCACAAATTAAAGGACTCTTAAAATTTGTTTCTTGCAAAAAATATTCTTTAAAAATTTTAGTGTATTATAAAGATCATCTTTAGTTTATTCAAATAAGCATTATCTCAAATTTATTGATAGTGTCAATTTGTCAAGTGACTATTAACAGTTAAGTTAATAGACGAAAGATCACATCTCTAACTCATCATGTGTGTCTATTTGTTACCATCTCCCACTCACACATGATGAGTTTAACTAATATGATTTTTCTATGTTTTCGTATGTCCAATAACTAGTATGACTATTATACAACAAAAACACATTATTATATATCAATTAGGCGTATGTAACGTTTCGATTAATGAATTGATCATTGAGTATATTTTGTATGTTATACCATAGGTTATATCTTGCATTTCAATATCCTTTTATCTCATTTATTTTATTGTTTCATAAATGTATTCAATTCCACTTTGAATGCCAAATCTTTTTATACGAGTTAACAATCAGAAAATGACCTTCCATTATTATCAAGTCACTTAAATTGAATTGAATTTGTTTTCCTAGAATTGTCTCATAAGATTGTATCAAATATATTCTTTTGGTAACATTCTTAAGTAGTAAATATTAAATTTAATTCATAAGAATTGGACTAAAGTCTTAAAGGTATAGTGAGAGATTCACTTAACCTCAAGAATCTCATACAATGTAAGTTAAGATCATTAGACATACATTAATCTCTTTCATGGTCATTCCTGCACACATGGTATGAGTCATGTGTTATGGTATCATCTTATATTAAGTAGAAATGTATGTCTTCCATAAATGCAATACCATACAGATGTTAGTTCAAACATATTCAATGTTTAACCTGAGTCCACTTATCTACTCTTAGTTTTATCTTTCTAAACTCTCATCTGGCAACTCTAGATAGATATGGTTACCATATGATCAGTCCAAACCAATTTCCTTTTGACTAATCATCTAAGTTTCCATTTACAGCTTATGTTTTTAACTTTAAATCTCTACTATCACCTTGATAATAAACTTTAAACCTACCTCTTCTCTAGTCATCACCAATGCTAGAATCGATTGTCCGTGCAAGAAGGCCAATGTTTTATCCGTCTGACATACTTTTAACTCATACAAAAAATGTCATATAAAGTAAGCATATTTCATGATCAAGTATTAGGTAATTCTTATTAGTTAATAAACAATTTCAAGTTATATGTGTATTTATACATCACAATACATTGAATAAATAAACATGGAAAGTGTTAATCAAGTACATTTCAATATCTACGTAATCCTAATGAATTCACATACCCAATATATGTATCTCGAAAAATGGCTTTGTCATTAAGTCTACCACCATATCTTGTGTAGATATATACTTTATGTTCACTGTTGGAGTTATGTAAATATAGTGCCCTGGAAAGTAAGTGTATTTACATGTAATTAATTTTCTTCCAG
>JAOQMP010000002.1:18432778-18467531 GCA_027563575.1 Erythroxylum pedicellare
CATTAGATGGTTTATGTATGAACCCATTACTAGAATCTTGAATACAATATATAATGGTTGTGTTTAGATATATTTGTGGCAACTAATGATGTTAAATCATTAAGGATAACGTAATGTAGGTTAAATAATTCGAGCTTGTGTGGTTGTTACCTAGATTGGTCTATTTTCCTTATTCGTAATGGTTGTCTGACTAAATTTAGAGAGCTTGTTCTAGGTTGTCTAATAGATAGGCTTAATTAAAGAGTTTGTTTTAATTAATGCATTCATCATTTTTATCACCTTTTGATTGGTTTCATCATTTTAATTAATGCATTCATCATGCATCATTTTTATCACCTTTTGATTGGTTTCTTTAATTTGCTTCGTTAGTTTAAGTTCTTGTTATTTTGTTATTCAAAAGTCAAACCAAAAACGCCCTAACCTAAACACTGATTCTTTTCATTACAAATTCATTACACACACTCTCTATTGGATCGACTTATACTCATCACTAGCTATAGTTTCAATCCTAGTTATTTTGTGTAGTGTTACAACATGTTACCAAACCCATACCGGTTTGTAGATTGGACAACAGCAATGGAAGATTTTTTTTAACTGGTATCTCAAGTCAAAAGATTGAAAAGTTCGATTCAAAAAGATAAAGCTAGTTGGGCATGCTAAAATTTGATGGAGATTGGTAGAGGATAGACTTTGAAAAATAAGCCAGCCACTAATTGTTGATTGGGAAGAGATGAAAATGAAGTTATCAAAAAAAACTTACCATTTCATTATTAAGAAGATCTCTAAGATCAACTCACAACCTTTAGATAGGGGATTATTTCCTGTAATTGAGTACACAGAAAATATTTGATAAACTTCTATCCAATATGAAACGATAACTTATATCTCACTACAAAAGTGGCTTAAGGGCAGAAATTCACAAGGAGCTGATAATGCAAATCACTTGGATTTAAGAGTAGAATAATACTTAAGACAACAAGTAACTAAAAAGTTTCCAAGTCAAGCTGGGGAGTTTAGCATGAAGAGAAATTCAACAACGTAAAAATTTAGGCCAGTGCCCAATGCATCAAAATCTACATCACAAAATAACTACAAAACTTCTCAAAAAGCTTAATTTAAAGGCAAAGCTATAGTAGAGACTAGGACAAAAGGAGGAAATAGTGACAAGAAGTGTTTCCAATGCAATAAGACGAGCCATTTTGCTTATGAATGTCCTACTAAAGCTTTGCAAATGATGGGAGAAGAAGAAGAGGAAGAATTTGATAAGTACATAAATGAGAATGAAGCTGGAGAGGAGTTAGAAGGGGACTTTAGTGATGAATTAGCTAGTCCTCCAAATCTTAATGTAGTGAGACACATACTTATAACCCCTAAAGCAGAAGAAAAAGGAGAATGGCTTTGTACTAATATTTTCTTGACTCAAGTTAGATGTGGAGATAAAGTATGCAAACTTATCATTAATGGAGGAAGCAATATGAACGTAGTATAGGAGAGAATGGTGAAGCGATTGAATTTACTCATGAAGAAACATCCAAATTCCTATAAAGTTGCTTAGGTAGATGATAGTATTATACCAATTACTTGAAGGCGCTTGGTGTCTTTCAAAGTAGGAATATGAGAGCTCTATTTGGGGTGATGTCATTCCTATGAAAGTATCCCACATTTTACTAAGACAAATATGGCTTTATGATCGAGATGTGCAACACTTTGAAATATGAGGACTCTATTTGGGGTGACGTCATTCCTATGAAAGTATCCCACATTTTACTAAGACAATTATGGCTTTATGATCGAGATGTGCAACACTTTGAAAAAGCTAACACCTATCATTTATATTTCACGGAAGGAAGATAGTTTTGAAGTCAATAAGGTAGACAAGGTAGAAAAACATAACAAAGTGGAGTCTTTAGCAAACCATAAAGTTAAAACAACTGAATAACAAGTTCAAACACTTAAACAATAAGTTGAAATGTCTAAAATAGAGATTGAAACACCTTAACAATTGGTTGAAACCTTTGAACAACAAATCCAAACACAAGGAAAATAGACTAAAACATCAAGGCAATAAGCTGAAAGAATAAAACATCAAGGTAACAAGCTGAAAGAATTAGGCAACAAGCTAATATAACATAACAAGAGGCCGAAAAGATTAACTAGGAATTACTTGGGGTTCCAAAGCTTGATAATTCAAAAATTGATGATGTCCTTATTATTGTTGATGAAGATTATATTGCAGTGGATGATGAAGACGTAAATTTGAATGAAGATACGAAATTAACACAATATAAGAATAAAGTAGAAGTTATGAGTGCAATTACAAAGTCAGAATTCAACAACGACATAAAATTAAAGGATCTGGATACAAAAAGTAGCAATAGGTATATTCTTAATGCCCATGTTGTAGAGAAGCCATGTGGTTTAGTTATGAAACCATTTACAAATATATTGGTCAAAACTTATGATATTGTCCTTATTGCTAAAATTTTATTCAAAGAGGATGTACATCTATATGGATTACCTTTAACCATCATCTTTGATCGTAATATAAAGTTTATGAGTTATTTTTGGAGAACTCTATGGAAAACATTGAACACTAAGCTTCAATTTTCAAGTTATTTCTATCCCCAAACCCATGGACGAAAGGAGGTGGTGAATAGAAGCTTGGGGGACTTGTTAAGATGTTTGGTTAGAGACAATGTAAAAAATTGAAACATAATTCTTCCTATGTTAGAATTTACATACAATAGTTCTATAAATAGGTCTTCTAGTAAGAGTTTCAGAAGTTCAACTAAGGGAGCCTATTGCTCTAGTTCCTTTACCATAAACACCAGGATGAAGGTTTTGCACAACATATGAGGGACATCTTTAACGAGATAATATAAAAGATAACAACCAGTAACTTGTCTTATAAAGATCATGTTGATCAACATCGTCGATTGGTGGAATTCAATAAAGCTGATATGGTGATAGTAAGATTTGTCCATAGTGTTTTTAGAAAGAAAAATATAACAAAACTTCATTCACAGAATGTTGTACCTTAAAAGATCATCAAGAAAATAAGTGATAATGCTTACGTTTTAGAATTACCATGTGATATAGGCATAATTTCTATCTTTAATGTTGCAGATTTAACTACTTATTATGGACAAGTGTCAGATCGAAAAAAGAAAGCATGCCATATTTGGAGAAACGGTATATTTCAAAACTTTTTAGAAATCTAAATTGCAATAGAAGCAATATATCCAAATCATCATGTCAATCTATGCATGATATGATATAAGGATAATAATAAACATAAATAAGATAGAGATTATATTACCGACTCCTTCGCTACAGCTTTGACTCCTCGCTGCGCTATCCTATCCTCGGCAATATATCCTCTCTTAAGTGATGTATCCTCTTCTTCTTGTTATTGTTACCTCTTCTTGATATTGTATCTTCGACCAATTTGATCTACAACTTGTTCTTCTTGGACAACTTGGTTAATAAGATCCTTTGGTGGGAAAGGAAAAGAAAACTTTATAGGAGAATTTTCGTAAAAGAAAGAAGACCAAGAATGAGACACTCTCATGCAATTTTCATTTTTTTTCATGCAAGATAGGAGAGAGAATGATAAAAATGTAAGAACCCCCCTTCTTACTCCCTCATACTTTTGGTTAACAACAAAGGAAAGAAGAGTTTTCCATTCAATGTATCAGTTCTTCATTTAATCAATCATAAAGAAGCCATTAAATGAGACTCTTCTCATTTTTCTTTAAGATGATTGTATAAAAAATCTATTAACCTAAATGAGACCTATCAATTTTGTTTTTGATGATGAAAGAAGGAAGATGATCTATCGAATGTACATCTTTCTTCTTTAATCCAATGAATGCTAATAGGTTACATGCTATCATTAAAAGATAACCATTAAACTACTTAATGGTAAGTTCATAACTCCATTTAACGATGATAAACCATGATAAATACCATCTTTATTTAGCAATTCAATGCCAAATGTCCAGCTGTACATTCAGTCCTAATGAAAAACGAAATTGCACTTTACTTTCTTAAAACTTTTGTAATTTGAAAATTAATCCAATTAATCAAATTAAACCAAAGTCTAGCCCATTCTAAATGTATATTTGGGCTTCTAATTAACCATTAATTAGTGCAAGCCCAACATTCAATTATGGGCTTCTAAAACCTCCATTTATATTTCTTACTTAGCTTGATAACCTTCCTTGAAGCCAAGTGGGGAATCTTATTGGACTTTGATAATTCAAGATCCAATAAGCCTAGAATTAATTTAATCTCATTAGAATTAATTCTAGCTTATTAACTAAATGTCATTCCACTAAGGACAATTAGTTGAACTCATGAATTATTAAATATTATGAGAAAACATATTTTATGTCCAATTGCAAACCTTATTTAGAACCTTATTATAGCCATTCGCACAACAAAGGATAAAATTACTGCTTTGCCCTTATGTTATTTTTTCCTTCTAAATCTCCCGTTTTACTTTATATGGTGATTAACACCTCCGTTTTATCTTCTTCGGCTTGCACTAATTAATGATTAATTAGAAGCCTAAATGTTCATTTAGAAATGGGCTAGACTTTGGTTTAATTTAATTCATTAGATTAATTATATTAAAACAAAATTCTTAAAGAAATGACATGTATTTTTGGTTTTTAATGGTTGAACGTGCAGCCGCACATTTAGCATCAAATTACTAAATAAAGATGGTGTTTATCATGCATTATCATCATTAAATGGAGTAACAATCTTACCATTAAATGGTTTAATGGATATCTTTTAATGATAGGTCTTATTTAGGTTAATAGTCTTTTCATATAGCCATCTAAAAGATAAATGAGAAGAGTCTCGTTTATTGGCTTCTTTATGATTGATTAAAGAAAAAAGTGATGCATTTGATGCAAAGCTCTTCTTTCCTTTGAGGTTAACTGAAATGGAGAGGTTGTAAGAAAGAGTTCTAAAGAAAGAGTTCTTGCATTGTTTTGACCAACTCTCTCCTCTCACCTATGCATGGCTAAAACCTTGAATGAGAAGAGTCTCATTGTTTCCTTCTTTTTTATAAGAAAAATCTCCTCTGAACATTTCTTCTCCTTTCCTACCAAAAGATCTTGTTAACCAAGTTGCCCAGGAAGAACAAGTGGTAGATCAAATTCATTGAGGATACAACAACAAGGAGAGGAAAGACTGACAAAGGAAAGGATACAAAAGCAAGGCTAAAGCTCGAGTTGGATACAAGAAGATGGAGAGGATAGCACAGCGAGGAGTCAAAGTTGTAGCAAAGGAGTTGGTAATAATCTCTATCTTGTTTATGTTTATTATTATCCTTATATCATATCATGTATAGATTGGCATGATGATTTGGATATATTGCTTCCGCTGCAATTTAGATTTCTAAAAAGTTTTGAAATCTACCGTTTCTCCAAATATAACATGCTTCATTTTTCCAATCCAACATTCATTTCTCCTCATGCAACTATTTCTTTCAATTAATTGTACTCAGTATCTATATGCTTGGTTTTACAATGAAATTTGCATGACTATCACAGTTGATTATGACTGGATCATTCTCGATTTGAGTGATATAACATCACTGTTTATTTATTTGGATTTGAAACAAAAAAATTTAAAAATATACACATCATTAATTCATCAAATTATTTATTTAGATTTGATTATAATTTACTATTTAAAGAATTCAGAAATTTATTCATTACAATTTTTTTAAAGGATTTTAGTGTCTTATGAAGATTATCATTAGTTCATTCAATGAGCATTATTTCATATTTATAGATTGAATGTTCAAACTACTATATGTGTGTGTGTGTGCACGCACACATAAGAAAATATCTTCCTAAGAAAGCCAAGGCATCAACTTCAAAGTTCTCAGTCCTGCGAATGTAAGAAGTCATAATTCGTCCAAACACTCTTTATTTCTCTACATTGCTCAAATTATTACTACTACATCACTTACATCATTCAAGTTGCTGATTTTAGTTCCTCCCTTAAAGCTTACAATTTTCTACTAGCAATACCCAACCAAAAAACAAAGAGATTTTTATCAAAAATTACGAAGCCTGACTCTGGATAACAATTTTAATAGATTCGTCTCGAGCCCTATCAAAATTTATTTATTTTTTATAAAATCTCAATACACAAGATTCTTCACTTTGCAAAAATTGGAGGAGGGTCATCAATTGTACACAGCTTTCTCATCAACATTTAATCTTCTCCTTATTAGTTGTTGGTTTAAGCCATCTCTGTATAGGAAGATTTTACACTAGAGAGCAATTCTGTTATGAAGAAAATTAATCTAATGGTGAAGGGACTTCAGCTCTTATTCTGAAGGTCCAATAATAAGTTTAGTTTGGGTTTAATTAAAGAAATTTATTTTGACCTATATTCTACTTTAATCCATCTTTAGCAGCTGAATTAAAATTTCTTGTTTTTCTTCCTCTTCTCTTCTCCTCTTCTCTTCTAATGTGTTTACCTTCTTCTTCTAACACAATTTATGATGCAACAATTAGTCTCATAGCTCTCACTATCACATAGTTACATTTATTGTTTATTTCGTTTCGAAAAACCTTCTCACACAATATGCCTAAATTATATGGTATATAAATAATTTCTATTTAATACATGCTATGTTTGATACTTTTTTGTCTTATTGATATTTTGATTAAATTGATTTTAGTTGAGAATTGCTTGCCCTCTGAAAGAAACACCCGTATAAGCTAGAGTGAAAAGAGAGATAATTATGACAACACTCAATACCATGTTTATTGAATATATGTAAACACATAATTCCTTAGTCCTAACTTGTTTCTCTTGCATTATTGTCCATCTTATTCACAAAAGACATCAATGACATTAGTATAACTATTGAAAGTGATTAGGAGTTTATTAAAGAGTTTGAGCGAAATCTACATACTAAAAATTCAACAATTGGTGATTTTAATTTTCATAACTTGCAAGAAATTGCAAAGAGATCAGTCATTAGGCAAGGGGTGGAAAATTCACATAGATGGTCATCAAAGTATAACAATACATATTAATAACAACTCATTAACAACTATTAGGAGTTTTCGCTAGTTTATTGTTGGCTATGAATTCTCCTTCTGTGGAGCATCTTATGCAAGTAGAAAAGATCAACATTAGAAATAGATGTAATTCAAATGTCAAATATAGAAAAGAAACATTTTATTTCCAACTTCTTTAAAAGACTCTTGGGAAGATAATTCATTGAGTGTGATTAAAATAGTGATTAATAATGATGGGAGTCTCTTTTTTAGCTTCAATACTTCATAAACTAGCCAAAAATGTGATTTGTTCTTTGAAGTGTCTAAATAGGTTCAACATAATCTCTATTGTTATCTAAGATACATATTACTCTCATAATGTTATAAAATTGATTACAATGGATCCTTAAGATTTTAAAATAGAACTCATTAATCCCTTAATCTTGACTCCATTAGATTTCTCTTAGATGTTTATTAATGTGTTGTTAATATGACCTTTGTGGCGCTTCAACGTAGCATAGTAAGTCTTCTTGGCATTTGAAATGGATGTAAATTTAAAATAATTATTTTTATTAAATTTGTAACTAATTAAATTTGAAATTTAATTAAATTATTAGGTTAATTTTCATTAAGTAGTACATAATAACCCTAAGTGTGCTAGGCCTTTGTTTAACCTAAATTTGACTTAAAGAAATCTCCCATTCTTATAAATCCTAATTACAAGAGGTAGAGATTGAATTTGAAATTGCATTCCAAATAACAAAATGTAAGCATGCTAATTCTTTTAACAAGCACCAAATTTAGTATCATTATATACTTTATTTATAACAATTACTAAGTGAGAATCACAATTAGCAAATTAGAAGGTAGGAATCAAGTAAATGAATTCAAAATCACAGTTGAAAGTTAAAACTCGTGACTATGAACATAAAAGTTAAAAACAAAGCACTCATAGTAGATAGGACCAAAACAATGCTATTCACACATACTTTATATAAAACTCTATTCATCTTCCCTAATCTTTTCAACAATAGCATAAAATTTGCTTATACACTTTAAGTTTTTACTTATGTTTAGAAGTTGTTTCAAGACACAAATGTAGTGAACACCCCAACTATAATGTCTATAATAACAGATAAAACCTTTGTAAGGTTCACCAGAAACATTGCAAGCTCTAGTGTTGGAGATGATGAAAATTAGTGGACAAGAGTGAATAAAATGACATATCTATGAAAACATAATTTTTATATTATAAAATCAAAATTGAAATTGAAATTCATAACTTTAAGATATTATGCTAAAAATGTCACAAATCATTAGGGTATAGTATTGTGTGCTTGATATGGAAGATGTCATTATCATAAAGAGATCAAGAAACATCACTGTATACTTGGTTAAAATTAGTTTCTCTCTCTTGACTTTTTTACGACTATAAAAACTTAATGAAAAACCATCTGTAACCTTAAGTAGTATAAAGAAGAATAATTTTTATATGTATGACCTTTAATCTGATACATTCATCAAGTAACCAAAATAAACGGTTGAGATTTATTTAAAGAATCTGCTCTCATAAGATCTGCCTTAATATGTTAAATATGCACTCTTTTTTCCCCGACCTTCCTCCTTTATGGTAAAATATTTCAACTCCATATTTTAATCACTTGTAGATTACTTATCATTCTTAGAGAAGAAATCTATTACAAAATTCTCACAACAAAATTTTGGAAACTTAGTAATATGTTAATAATCCCAGTCCTGAAATAAAGTTCTACAATTATAAGGCATTAATTGTGGCCTTAAATAAGCTACGAATTCTACTTCTATAGTTAACGAAGCAATGACAGATTGTTTAGCATTTTCCTATAAATTTTATCCTTCTGTTACTAGAAATAAGTAGCCAAACATTGATTTTCTAATGTCAATGCATCTAGAAAAATCTGAATCCCAATATCCAATTACTTCTAATGGACTTGATCTTCTATACATGATCATATAGTCCTATGTTCATTGAAGATACCTTAAGACTTTCTTTGCAGCTTTTCAATAGTCTATACCTTGATTACTTTGACATTTTCCTAGCATTTCAACTGCAAAGCTGATATCAGGTCTCGTGCATATTTGTAAATATATCAAACTTCCAACAACATAGGCATATGAAGTAGATTCCATTTGTTTATGTTCTACATCATTCTTTGGACATTGCATAAGACCAAAATTTTTCCATGCTTTATGGCTTGTCTTCTCAACCTCACTGCTTGTATCTACAATGGCAATAAGTTTTTCTTACAATAATGCTAAATCAAGATTGAAAACAACTAAATGAAAAATGACTTATTTGTACCATTTAGAGAAGTTCAAACTATTAAATATATTAACATAGGACACATATAAATGAAAATAGATCAATGCTCAATAAATTATAGGTTTTAAATAAAATAAACACTTAGAATATAATGCATGTTTCTTTTAGACGAACTCAACTATATATTATCATAAATTTAATGTCATACAACTTTATTAGGCAATCAAACAAAAAAAAATCTTATCAAATACAATCAATATCTTTAGATATATAACAAATTTCATAAACAAATATTGATTTTCTTCTATTATGTTTATTAGTCATACAATATTAATTTACCTTAGGGTAAATTCTAAAATTCTATCAACTAATAAATTTTATTTATTTATATAATTAATTCAATATTAGGCATTAATATTTTAGGACCAAATGACTGATTTTGTACATAAAACTCATACAATTAGTTTGGCTACTTAAGTGACTAATAAACTATTCTTTTATAATGTCACGTATAAATAAAATACATAATACATAATTTTTAATTTCAATAAGTGATTTGTCCATTTTCAATGAACTTAGCATTACCAGACTTAACTATTCTTGTACCATGGTTAGGACAATAAAATATGTACCATTTGGACTTTTTTGGATAATTGATGAAGTAACCACTAATAGTTTTTGCATTAAGTTTGCTTTCATGAAAATTATAAATCCTTATTTCAGCTGGGCAACCCCAAACATGCAGATGCCTCAAGCTAGGTTTCCTTCCTATCCGCAATTCATAAGGTATCACAAGAATCGCTTTACTAGGAACCCTATTAAGTAAATATGTAGTTGTTTTTAATGCATACATCCATAAAGATAAAGTTACATTCGTTTAACTTAACATACTCCTAACTATATCCATAAGAGTACAATTTTACCTTTCAGCTACACCATTCTATTGTGGTGTATTAGGCATTACTGTGCATAAATGCCTCGACTTTAAAGAAATTTTACAAATGGACCTAAACACTGTCCATTCTCATCATATTTACCATAATATTATCAAGAATGTCCGTTGATTAAGATTTTTCATACAGTAAATAGAGATAACAATAATGTCAATAGTCACCAATAAAGATGATAAAATACTTTTCACCGCTCTAAGATGGGACATGAAATGGAACACATATATCAGTGTGTATTAATTCAAGTAACTCGGTACTTCTTGTGGCTGAATTCCTAGACATGTGTTTGGATTGCTTGCCTTTAATGCAATCCACACACACATCTCAATTAGGGATGGCAAAACGCGAGCCACAAAAGCTGGGGGTCAGGTGGGGCAGGGCTATGAGCAGCCCGGGCCCAAGCCGGCCTATTGATATCCCTAATCTTAATCAGTAAAATCTAGTTGAAGTAAGATTTGACTTTTCACTAACCTCGTCACCCTTTCTCTAGATATATGGCCTAACCTTTAATGCCACAAGTAAGCAGAGTGTTCATTATATGCACTACGTTTATTATCAATATTATGTTCAACATTAAACAGGGATTCATAATAATTAACATCAAGGTTGAAACGATATAAGCTTAACATCAAGGTTGAAACGATATAAACCCCATTAATGTACCAAAATCATAATAGTATTATCATTTATACAAAGAAAAAAACACCATTTCCATCATTGAAACTAAAACCTATCTAACCCAACTTATTGATAGAAACTAAATTTCTAGCACATTCAAGATCGTAAAGACATTTTTCAAGATCTAGATTACAATCAATGCCTAAGATCAATCTATACGTCCCTATTCTTTATATTCGTGCCTTGATTCTGTTACCCATATACAGGAACTCTTCAGTTCTGTTTATGGTTTGGATCGAAAGAAATCCCTACATAATATGTGAAATATGGGTAGTTGCACCTGAATCTAACCACTAGATATTATTGGGCACCTCAATAAGATTTGATTCAAAACATACTAAAACATAATACTTACCTTTCTTTTCGAACCAAGCCTTTCTTTTAAGGCAATCTTTCTTGAGGTGACCAGCCTTCTTACAGAAGAAATATGCTGCTCTTTATGGATTTGGCCCTTATTAACCTTCATTGGGGCTTTGTCCTTCTTGTTGCTCTTCATTCTTGGCATTCCATTTCTGTTGCTAGCTTCTTTGTATACCGTAATATAAACAGAGTGTTCCTTCATTTTCTTTAATCTTCGTTCCTCCGACACTAACATAGCCTTGATTTCTTGAAAGTTTCATTTCTCCTTTAGCGTGTTGTAATTCACTTGAAACAGACCAAATTCAGAAGGAAATGAGTTGATGATAAACTATAATAGGAAGGATTCACTCACATTCATGCTCATTGATTTAAGCTTTGCAACCAAATTTGACATGCTTGTTACATTATCATAGATAGGTTGTGACCAGTTAAACTTCTTGTTCGTCAATTCGCTCATCAAGCTTCTTACAATAGACTTGTCAGTTATGTTTGATTGTAAGTACTCTTTGATTTTCATCATAAATTCCCTTACATTGTCTGTATGAGGCATTAATGGCTTAACATTTTTAGTCATTGTCAATCACATCAAGTTTAGACTCAACCTAGACTTTTCCCAGACCTCAAAAAATGTCTGCTTGGGTACTAGTCTCAGTAATAGTTATAGGCTTCGCTTCTCTGTAACTATTGTCAGGTCCTTATCCATAATACCCAATTGAAATTGGATTTGCTCAAACCAATAGACATAATTTAGCCCATTTTGCCCATAGCTAACAAATTACTAGAAACTGCAAATGTAAAAACAAACTCACACATTAGTACATTGAGTCCAATTAAGAGGTTCAGACAATAATAAACTTTAATATATATATAGACAGGTGAATAGATTGACTTTAAAACAACAACGATTCATTACTATTGTTATAAAACAAGCTCATATTTTGTCTTTGTTACCTTTTCTTAATAATGAATAACAATTTGAAAAATGCGAGTTGGTTGCGAGAAATGTCGATCTTAAAACAAAAAAATAGGCTTATTCTTTAATTGGATCCAAATTCCAACCCGAAATCATCCCATAGATTGATTTTTTCTTCGAAAAATAAAAAAAAATTCAGATTTGATGTGTCCTTAAAAAAAGAATTAGGGAATAAGAATCAATGTTTTTTTATTCAATGTTTTTGCTCAGTTTGACTACTTAATCGTATTCTCATCATATTTTAGCATACTAATTTCTATTCTACTTTCCCTAAATTTATTATCCAGTGAAGTTCATGTAGAAGACTTGGATGGCTTCCGTCCAATTTCCTTATTTTTCATATATAAATATTTATTTATATTTAAGTCCACCATTGGGTGATACTTAAACAAATATTCTTAATCCATGATGATGCTAACATATATATACACACTTTGATACACAGTCAATCATACTCAAGCTAGTATGCATGTTATTTTTGGATATACAAACATATTCATCAAGTAGGTCAATAAGTCTCTTTAATGTTATTAATTATAAGCAATGATCTATCTTTAGGTGATCTCCTAATATTATAATTAATAATCTCAATTATTCAGATTATTTATTATGTCATTTATTATCATCATGTGACATGAACAATTAACAGAATGCATAATTAAATATCTAAATATCTTTGCAAGTAAGCTCACTTTAGTGACTAACAAGTTTTTTATATAATAATTGACTTTATACATTAATATTCATATTCAGCCTTTTGACTTGTCAACAAAGAAGTTGCGGTTTTCATACATTTTAACCCCTAAAGATTCTTCTGTACAACAACACAACCAAAAGTCTCCGTGATGAGCCCCATGGAACCTTGTCTTTTAACTCTTTTGTTTCCAGAAACATAAAAAACGTTTTTCAGATCTCATACAAATGCAGTAAATAATTAATACGACACAAATCTAATGTCTTAATGATGCTCCTACAAAAACCTTGACTTTTCTTTCACTTTTTGTTTTCCAAATTTGCAGTGAATAAGTAATGCAAACAAAAACCAAAGCTTTTGATCATGGTCCCACAAAAACTTTTCTTTAAACCTTTATTTTACACACTCACGCACACTCTTCTCTCGAGCTTTTATTCCTTTTAAAAGTTAAACAAGTCAAACTATAATTAATGCATGTACATACTTAACACCAATCCTTTTGCCTTTTCAGAATTCATTCAAAGTAAACAATTAAGGCAACGTAAACCTATGATGGTAGGCCTCAGAAACATGAAAATGTGATTCACCAGAGTCTTTAGAATCGGTTTATATCCATCTTAGAAAACCCAATTTAATAGTTATTCCAACAACAGACGTATAGAAGGCAGTAACCCATAGTCGTCGGAATCTCTAACTTGAATTAAATCAATTAATTCAAACCTAATTGCGACAGATAATTTTAGAATTAATTCTAATGCAAATTAAAGTGTCATAATCTGCTCTGATATTATAAGTAGCATTTAATCTTTAACATTCTAAGCAATATTTTAAGCATAAAATTTACCCTTATGATACAATTAATTGAACACCTTCAAATCTTAAAATTGGTGTTATAAAAAAAAATAACACTAACAATAAGGGAAGGGTCACACTTAGGATTATTAAAATTAATGTAAAATGTATAACTTAAATTATGGCAAGGAATACTTTACACTTTTTTAAGAGTAAATTGCACTTTTGGCACTTCTGAACTTCAAAAAATCAATGTGGATATTTTAGAAATTGTGTGATTGATTTGACTCGCCGCCTAAGAATTTCAGGGAAATGCTTGTTACGTGTGCTCAATATGAGTTCATGAAATTTATAAATAATTTGTTTGAAGAGTTTCATATGAAAGGTATAGTTACTTAGGCTTAATGGTCATGAATCTAGTACAAAATATTAGGCCTCCAGGAGTAATAGAATACTTGTAGAAGACGGATAATAAATGTGTTGTTACAAAGATCATCTCAGATTATGCTCAGTTCTAGTTTTGTTGGGTTAATTTTGACTTTCATGTCATCGCTAAGTTATTTGTCGTCAAAGAAACGTCATTTCTTGCTTTGTCGAAACTTATGGATGAGACTTGGAGTGATATAGTAGATGAAGAACAGTAATATCATTATTGATGTTTTTTTTTCTTTTCAAAATCATAGACAAACAATTTGTCTCTAACTAGAAATGGGCCACCAACGTCTATATTCCACCATAGAAATGCTAATAAGACTTGTGTTGATTTCCTTTTTAGTTTCTTGAATAAGATTTGGTAGTTGTTTGAGGAGTGGAGTCGACCAAGATGTTTTAGAAGGCGTTTTTAGTTTGCATGATGAAAGGCAGCCTATGAGTTCAACCCGATGCAAAACGCTTTCAATTGAAAATGTCTCGCCTTGTGGTCTGGAAGAGCTTTATAAGGGGACCATAAGGAAGATAAAGATTTCAAAGGGTCGCCAACAAGTCCTGCGCTAGTGTTGTATGGATAATTGAAGTAACGATTCATTTGTTGTTTCAAAGAAAAAAAAATGATGTGACTAATGATTTTTCCTTGTCTCAATTACCATAGAAAAGAAAGACTTGTAAAATCTTATGGACTAAATTCTTTAAAGAAGAGAATATTGTTATAAAGAAAATAATGTATAATATTTAATAGATTTATAATTTTATTTCATAATAAATTTAGCTTAAATCCAGTTATAGAAGATTATTAAATTTAGTTTCTCCTCTCTTCTTCTAACACAACACAATATATCACGTAACTAAATCTCGAGGATAGGTGATGTCACACTAATAAACCTGCCATTACGCACCTCTACAAATTCCAACGGCTCTCTTTCTCGCTGCCAAAATATGGGGCTTCGCCTTCAATAAGAAATAATTCCTTTTAGTGTGTATTTACTCCTTTTATGCTGTTGTACGGCTGCAGCAAGCAAGCCACGTTCATTTTTAACTTGCAATTGGTAAGAATAGTTTTTTTCTTTAAATTCTTCAAAGTATGCATTTCAAGAGAACAATAATGAGATTTGGGTTGATAAATAAAAAGGTGGGAACAAAGAGATAACTAAGAAAAAGAACTGAATGGCTGGAAAAAGAAGAGCAGCCTATGAACTACCAGTTGTCTTGTTAGAGATAAAACGTTTGTCAAACTTTTCTTCAAGATTACTAGTATTTTTTAGGTGGATGAACTGTGGAATTGAGGAAACAGATTTCTTATATCAAACTGAAAAATGGATTCTCATTTTCTTATCTCTTATGCAGTAACTTACAAGATTCCGACTATCGTAACTCTTTACTCCATTTACATGCTCGCCCTATAGTACATTCTCATTCCCCGCCTGAAACCTGGAAAGAGATGTATCTTCCAATCTACAATATTTGAAAGAACCTGCTATTCACTCCAGCCCTGTACACATGCAACTCAGATGAAGCTGTTACCCTTATCTCTGTGCTTGCGGGTGCAAACAGAACATCTCCTTCAGTAATTACATCTTTGGATGTTGGACTATGCATTGCTCCCTCCCCAAAGGTCACTATGAAAACAGAAGGACCAGGGACTGCTGGAAACACGGTTGAAGCCTTGCTAGGAAGAATGCAGCGATCAACCTCAAACTCGTCAAAGGGTGGAAGGTATCTTGTTACATACTGACTTAGAGGAAATCCTTTCAGGATTTCAGGGAAGCCCTGGATCAGAACGGAAGTCAGTAGTACTGTTGCAAAACACTGCCACTATTCAGAAACATGTAGCCAAAACAAAGCCAAATAATCACAATAGTGGAGAATTTCTCCCCCCATTAGGTGAGCAATGCAATCAGTCTCTACAAAGAAATGGGCATATAGAATACTGCCCTATAAAAAACTAACCATGCATCAAGGCATAATGATGACACGTTATGGAAGCATGTCAAAACTATCCACTTGCCCACTTGCTTCCTACGTATCATATAAAATGACAACTCCGTTCTTACGACTGAACAACCAAGCCTTGAACACAACTTTTTATGTATACATAATATTTGCAGCAAACTCCAATCATGCATCAGTCACAACCACCATAAATGCCAGCCACCTGATTCTGCAAACAAGAAAGAGACCCTTGTTTGCTATTGCAACTCTCTCCCTCTTGAAGAAACTTTGCAGCTGCTTGCACATAATATAGGGATGCCAGGAATGCTATGAAACAGGGTATCTTTCAAGTGACCACAAAGTGGCCATTGATATTGCTAAGGGATGCTATGAAACAACGTATCTTTCAATTGACCACAAAGTGGCCATTGATATTGCTATTCTGTTTGAAAGAAAGAAAACAAAATATTCGCTATGTCTAACAAAAAAGTTTTCAACGTTATATCAGATTTCTGATATTCTAATCAACAAAACAAAAATAAGATAGCAGAGTAGTTATTGTCAAGTATTTCCCTTTGAGCACAGGCATTCCACCCCTACTCCTTCGACTTTATTGATACTTAACAACTATACATGGGAATAAATACCTTACCTGTTTATATGTGAGCATAGAACACAGTGTTTGAATATCCCTATGCTTTGGAGTAAGGCCAGCACGCACAACGTTGTCTGAAGTTGCCATGCATTCGATGCATTCTCCAAAAATATACGCATGAGGTTCATTTGCCCCAAGATATAATGCTTCACCTGGATGAAGCTTCACATGATTGAAAAAGAACGCTGATATCACACCATCATCACCTGGGTATTGCTTCTCTAAGTGCAAGACCAGCTGTTCCTTTTCCGTCAACTGCCTAACCTGATGAAACAATAAAAGTTTCAGTCAATAAATCAAGGAAATATCATCAATAAGAGATGGTGAAAAGGATCACTACAGAAAAGTCTCATTAGCAAATGAAAGAATATTAAGAGCTAGAGAAACTTGAAAACCTTCCTGAAACATTCATTTCCTAATACAAGGAAGCTACAAAAGTTCAAAAAAGAGAAAATATAGCAGCCACCACCCTACTCCCCAAGTGATATAAACCTTACTCATGTGATAAGAACGATAATTGGAAATTGTAAGATGAAAGAATGTGCAAAGTTGTTATAAATTTAAAAATCTTGTGAAAATATATTTTCAATTACAAGAACTTCAAAAGTTGAAAAGATAAAATAATGTCACCACCACACTGATCACATAGTGCCTTAAACTACTCGTGAATCTTTAATTCTGCAACAGTTCAATGCCCTGTGGGGTCCTTCCAAGATGGAAAATTTCAGAATAAACGCCGCTATTAGCAAAGCATATTACTAAAATAGCAGATCTTGGAACAACATATACTAACCTCACTTTCTAGAAGCAACCGACTTTTCAGCTTAGATATAACTTTAGTAGTTATCTCTTTGCCAGCTGACATGAGTTGGGTAAAAACTGATCTGAGAACTGATTTTACTTTTTGCTCATTATCCTCCTCATTCAAGTTCAAGGCTTGGCTGGCAACTCCACTGCCAATCAGTTCTATGATCTCAGGGACATTGCTGAGTACAGCTTTAAGCTCCTGGAAAGAGGCAATTTGCTCCAAGCAAACGAGTTAGATTTGGACAAATACATCTGAAGGAAACTAACAAGCATAAGACACAGAGTAACCAACCTCAATTTCGATTTAGGGAACTTTAAACTTCTATTGAACCCAATTAACTAAGAGAGCGACTGCTCTATTGTTTCAGAAAACATGAGCAGGGGATACGAAACCCTGTTCTCCATGTGTTAGACTAGTGTTGCTCATTACATGATTTCTGGACTACAACCTAGATAAATCGATATTTTTACGGACAGTCTAGTTGTAAATGGGCAAAGACTCCTTTGTAGGAGGAGAAAGGTTGGCAGCCAAGCACCAGATTGTCACAAGCTTAACCAGCAAAAAGTTCAATTAATGAAGTCTGGAGAAACAAGACTTAAGATCAATCTCAACAAAAACTGAAAGAAATCCAGAAAATTCAAGTTGGTAGTAACTACTACATAGGTCTAGCAATTTGAAATAATGAACAGTTATAACAATCGGCAGGACAGCTACACCAATCAAGGTATGAACTTTATCATAAATAACCACGGAGAAGTATCTCAACAAAATTAATATGGCTAAGAACTGTTCGCAAAATCTAAAGTGATTGGATTTCAGTTACTGTTCGTATCATTAGATGCCGAAAAGGAAAAGAGAAAGAATTTCGACCATAAGTAAAGTTGACTCAGATGAAACTACCTTAAGACTGATAAAGCCACAAAGGGCCTCAAAATCTGTTATGGCCAAAGCCATCTCAGGCTTGTGATTATCATCCTTGTAAACATTTGGCTGCAACTTGTGCAGTAATTTAGCCAATTCCTTATCTGGGTGAGCCTGAATCGACAATGCCTTCGCAATAGATAGTACCTATCAGAGATCGAACAGAAAACATAGTAAGACTCAATACAACCTGAAACAGTATTTATACATCCTTTTTTCTCTTCTTTTTTTTTTTTGGTATAACCACGAAACTTTAAGCGAAGACTCATTTCTCATATGATCAATCAGGAAAACAGCATTCTAATCGAGAAAAAATAGCTTTAACATAAAAACAAAGGATAATACTTGCGTAGAAGGAATTTACACAAAAGTAAAGCTTGCGTGTCCTTCACAGTGCTACAACTGGAAGTCAATGAGCAGTACAAACAAAGTCCATTTATGCTACAAACTCAAAGTTCCAAAAAAAAAAAAATTTCCACATCGAGAACTCCAAACAAACATAGGTACGAACAAAACATAAACAAACGAAAACAAATAAAAATCCAACCTTGAACAAGAAAGGAAGATCGCAACCCCACTTATTACGAACCTCACGGCCAAGCACATTAGGATTCATAGCAATCCACTCCTTCAAACTGAGACTCACAGACCCAGTAGCATTACCATTCTCAACACCACCATTCACCAGAAATGATGGACCAGACTCGTGGGTACCCATCCAAAATTCAGCGAAAGGCTTGTCATCTTGGATACTGTCGTAACCAGAATTCAATGCAAATAGCCTTGCAACCGTAGACTCTGCTCCTCTCTTACCCCAATCATAGTTTTGAACAGAACATCTGAGTCTCTGAACACCAGGGTGCTCCAAATCAGTGTCCATGGAGTAACCAATTAACAACAGAACAAAAAGGGATGGCTTAGAGATGCAAGGAATGGGGAATGGGAAGAGAATTGAATAAGAAAACGGTTGCCATGAGAAAGACGGGGTGGTATTTGAAGAGTTTGAAAGGGGTAATAAGAGAGAGGGAAACAAGAAGTTGAGAGAGAAAGGAGGGAAGAGACCCACAAAGTTGTAAAAGAGAGAGACTTGATAGAGAAGATAGAATTTGGGAAGTTCCCCGTGTGGGGTCTGACTCTGAGGCCTATCTGTCCAAAGGGGAGCAACAACTTTTGGCCTTTTTACGAAATTTCATATGCTCACCTCACTGCATCGGCATAAGAAGTTTCTTAAAACCCAAAATTCCCTGCTCAGCTCCCTTGTACGTCTTCACTTCTTTCTCGTGTTGTGTGTCCGATCGAATTTGTAAAGTATTCAACTTGAAAGTGAAATTATATTCATTTCATCACACTTGTTTTTTTATATGTATTATTAGGAGAGACGTTGAAGTTAAAACGATTTCCTTTTTTTTTTTTTTTACCATGATTGTTTAGTAAAACAGTAATAATATATATATAATCTCTATCTTCCTTGATAAAATTATATGCCTTTTTTATTAAATTCTATAATTCTTTACACTGATTTAGGTTGTTTTCAAACATATTTTCATTTTTAGGATTATTTTTGTGAAAAATTAGTACTTTATTTTATTTAAAATATTTGTTCATTAAGATTTGATTTTATTAATGTAATTATATTTATATCAAATCACTATAAAAACATTAATAAAATTTAAACATATAATAAAGAAAATTCAATTTAAAAATGAAATAAAATTTGCATAAAAGTATGTAGAAGCACGTGATAATTATGTTTTAAAAAGTTGAATCATTTTAAAGCGTTCTTTTAGTTAATCTTAAAGTGCTATTTTATGAATGCAATAACGAGTGAAACGCTTCGTACCAAATAACAGAATAGATTCGCTGAAGAGTAGTATGGGAAGGGAGAATGACATACGTGATTGCATCATTGTGATATTCACGCAAAGGAAACGGACAGTTGGTTAAGTATTGAGGTGTGTTTGGTTCAATTTTAATCCCATGTATTGCATTTGGATCTGCATCATTATCGGTCGGTGGGTGTGAATTACAATTACTTCCTCCAGGGAGCGAGCGGGCGGGAATGGGATCCACCAGGAAAATGAATATATTTATATAAACTAGTTTTTTGTCATAACATGTGAATTGGAGGGGATGTCGGCGTCAGATGAAACTGGTTGAAATCTGAGTACCAGTAATTTTATTAAAATCAGTTAAGCGTCGTTGTCTCTTCTCTTGCGTTTCAGTTCCGATTTCCCTTTTAAGTTGGTTCACCCACACTATCTGTGTTAATTAAGGTTTGACTTCAACAGTTCCTATTTCTTTCCTATACGTTTGAACACATAACTTTATTGTGAATGATTCCCTTTTAGTTCTTTTCAAATGGATTTGTTACATAACTCAATCAGAAGTTTCTTTTTTTTTCTTTTTTCAAAGATTCAATCGGAAACAAATTACATGTTTCTATTACTCTGTTATTAGATGAGACTCACAGAAAATAAATTGCTGGGAACAGAGTAACAAGTGATCCAAACTTATTCAATTTTATATACCAAATTAGTTTCCATGTTTGAATTTAAAATTTGTCTTATACTAAATATTATAGCTTATCCAAACTCTTATCACAAAATTTTCTAGCATTTACGTCCTTATTAAAGAGTAATTGTGTTTCAAAAATCATTAACAAAGGTTCAAGCGGGGTGTACTTTCATTTTTCTATCCTATACCTTTTTTTAAAAAAATATTTGGAACACTATAAGCAAAAGAGTTACACTTATTAAGAGTTGAAAGGTATGCCTAATTATAAGTTTTAAATATTATTTGATAAATTAAAATTTAATGTATGATATATGTGGAATTTGAAATAAATACCTCATGCCAATCTTATGATATTGGCAATATATTCAATCTATAAGTAATTGTTAAAACAAAATATTTTTAAAATACAGAGATCAAATGAAACATCACTTAGAAAGACGAGGTTGGCTTATCAACGACATCCCCTTCCGTTTTAAGTCATTAGAATTGAAAGTAGAATGTTAAAGAAATAAATCGAACTTCTTAGCAAGTTGTATTTACTGAGAAGAATGGAATTAAAGATTTTGTTTATTTTTTAAAATATAGTTTTGACAAAATGGCAAAGTATCAACTCTTTTAACTATGATATAAAACTTCAAACCAATACTTATGGATAAAGGATGCATTCCTTTTAAATCACAAGGGGCAAATGATTGTGTATGTTTATACAATTTTTCCACAAAGGCATTCGGAGTAATCTAAAATTGAACTTATCAAAAGTCATCAGACTGGAGAATGAAATTACAAACTTAATGTTTTGGGGTTGAAGAGATAAGTAGTAAAATTAACGACACTAAGTCACGGAGATAATCAATGACTTTAACCGTATTATCAAGTAAAAGATAAAAATTATAATGCGTCGGTCCGATGGTGTCAGTTGGACGCAAAGAGTGTCCATCCAGCCCCATGTTGTCACCAGATTGAAATTCGGTGCTTGTGCGTCACACGATGCTGCCTGGGTTGTTTCAGTCCAAATGCACACGTGAATGACAAATAGAAGGGTTTACGTAAGAGCACGTGAAGGGAGGCACCGCTGCATGTGCATGTGAATGTTAGAACTCCACGTCGCGCCTCTAGTGCTTGCCAGTTGCCAGTTGGCAGCCATGCCGCACAAGCTATGGAAAATGAACATTATAAAGCGGAAAGCCTTGTTTCTGAAGCCAGCAGCGCTGAAGTACAGCCAATGTTCACATGTTGTGAAGAGTCTTCTTTTCTCCTCAACTTATTAAACACGGCAGAAACTTGCCAACCCTGATCAAATCCCAAGTCCAAAAATGAAAAACCTACAACATTTATTAGGAAAACCTTTCTGTCATGTCATAGTAAGATTAAATAGTACTAAAAATTTTAGTTGAATTTTTATTATTTTTAGAATACTTGATGGTTAAAATTGAAAATAAATATGTTAAAGAATATTAAAATATATATGTAATTGATAGTTTGTTTGTACTTATCATTTGTTAAATTCATCATTTTTTTAAATTTATTGTTATGAATTTTTACTGGCGATCTGTAACATATTTTTCCAGATTTTTTTTGCCGTATACTATTGTCATATTTTATTTGTTATTGTACTTTTGTTATAAATGAAATAATATTGTAGTAAGCAATTGTTTTTATTTACCATTGGCGTTTTTTATTTTCCCATTTAGAGGATTAAGCTTGGACTAAGATGAGGTTTCAAACTTTTATATCACAGTCGATTGGTATAACTATTAGTCCAATATCTAAATATTTACATTAGTTGTAATCATTTTGGTATTTAAAGTTTGGAGTGTTCCATATATACTTACGAGAATCATAAGTGAAAATGTTATTGAGAGAAATGAGATTTAGAGACTTCTATGTTAATTTATCCGTAATTTATAAAACAATATTTGATGACGCATATGAGTTTCAACTTGATTGTTATTTGTTTATAGTGAAAATCATTGTAATAAGGAGAGAAGAAGAGCCTGAATAGAAGAACAAAGAATTCCACTGTTCGTTTGTATTCTAATATGAGGCTTGTCCAACTGGTGTAAAGTATATTTTAGTATATGTAGTGATTTGTATTTATAATATGGTACTATATGTTGTATAATCCAGTGGTACACTTTATGTAATACAATGGTAGTTTTTGAATAATTTGTATTTATAATATAGTAATATATGTTGTATAATCCAACGGTATATTTTATGTAATACAATGGTAGTTTTTCAATAATATTATGGTGTCATCTTTTATCCTGGCATCATCACTATGAAATCATCAACTTTGGCACCAATTAAAATATATTGCCATTTAATCTTCATAACTAACCATTTTTGTCTAATAATTTGAAGGTTAAGGCTAGGCATTGAAAAGAAAGTAAATATTTGGAGGTTGCTTGCTAGGTGTGTTATATAAGACCCTTAATGCATCGGCCCCTTCTTCATGATCACTATAGTTTTTATATAATTGGGCAATAGTAGCCCAAGTTGCAATAGCAACCCTCTACTAACCTCCACATATAGAACAAATCATAATGTGTGACCACCCTCATACTCTCCCTTTGATATGAAATAGTGTGTCTAATTGCTTGAATTAAAAATGCATGATGGGTGATTTTATATGGGACCTATTTATTCTAGTTGGTTTGTAATTGTTCATTCTTATAAATGATACTAAAAGTCAACGTGTATAGATATACCTTTGGGAAATTTTATTCAAAGGGTTTTGTTATGTATTGTATGCATAAAATTGGGTAGATAAAACTCTCAAGTCACTCTAAATAGCATACTAGACATTGAGACAGTAAGCAACTCATCTAAAGTTTTAATCTTATTTAGATCATTCTAAGTTATATTTCTATTTAACTATGGCAAATTTAGCTCCTTATATGCATCTTCATTACCAACAAAAATTTTCATCTAGCTCACTTTCTTAACCACTTTGACCACTTCCATTACCAAACTAATTTCTACTAAAAAGCATAACTTCACATTTTTATCAGGTTTAGAAGTTATAGTTCTTAAGATTTCATACCTTTAGAAGTGACCTTTCACTACAAGAAAAGTTGGAATTAGCGACGAAAAATTACCGATGGAAAATAAACCGTTGCAAATTACCAACGGAACACACAAATTCCGTCGATAGATATGGAGGGAAATCATTCCCGCAAAATTTTCGACAGATTTTAGCGACGGTATAAGATTTTCGTCGGTAAATAAGGAGGGAGCTGTTGTCGGTATTAAAAAAGTCTTAATTTACTGACAGAAAAGTTTTGTCAGTAAATTCTTGGCCGATTTTAGCGATGGTATAAAATTTATGTCGGTAAATAAGGCAGGAATTGTTGGCGGAATATGAAAATTTTTAATTTACCAACAAAAATTGTCCATCGGTAAATCGGTAAATAGGCGGGAAATATTGACGGAATTAAAAAAGTTTGAGTTTACTGACGGAAATTTTCCATCGGTAAATTTTAATTAAACTCACTCAAAGTAAATTCCGTTTTCTTCCACCATTCCTCAACCTCAATCATCATCTTCTTCTTCGTGTTGTGTTAGCAGTAGTAGCATTTCAAAGATTCAATCTTTTTCTCTCCCCCTTCCATTACATCCCCTCTTCAACATTCTGCTGATGTTCAGAGCATTCAACATTCCACTAATGTTCTGAGCATTACTCCGGTAGATGAGTCTCCCCCTATTTGCAAGTTTCAATCTTTCTCCCCCGAAATGGTAATGTTCAATATTCTCCCCAAATTTCTATGGTTAACTTTCTATCTAATTTTTTCTTTACATTTATCTTCGATAATTTGTTTTGGGTTTGGGTTCAAAAGAACAACTAAGTTAGCAGAGCCAAGATGATATGTGCGATGAGATCACATGGAAGATATCTTCAGTTAACCAAAGGCTACAAGCATTTTCTCACAACAACAATCACAGGCTTCCTCCTCATGATTCCTTCAACAAGTCTTTAACACCAGCCCTTCTTCATCCTTGTTCCTCCATCGACAACAAGGCATTTTCTATATTCTCTCTCTCTCTTTTTGTGCTTATATTTATTTGGTTTGTTCTTTTATGTTTTCACTTTTGATCTTCACTATTTACTTTTACAGACTTTGCTTGAACTTCTAGACCAAGTTGAAGATGCAATATCCATTGATGACCTAGTGTCCAGTGTCATCGATGCATATTCATCCAACATTCAAGATTTAAGCAGTAACAAAACACCACCTCCAGCAAGTCGATCGTGTTGATTTTAAAAAAAGTTTTTTAGTTATTTACCGACGGAAATTTTAAAACAATTATGTTAGTAACTTTTCTATCGGTAAATTTACTTACTAAACAGAATAATCTTCGGTATATTCACCGATGGTAAAAAATTCTGTTAGTAAATTTACCAACGGCCATTTCTCTAACCCCTTTTTTGGTCAGTAAATTCCGTCGCTAAATAATTTTTCCGACGGAATATTTATACTTCCGTCTGTAATTTTTTGTCGCTGTTTCCTCCTTTTCTTGTAGTGTTTATTGATGAAATGTAGCATTAAATGTTCACTCTCATTGTTAGTTAAGTTTCACTATATGCAATTATCCATCTCTTAAATATGCCCTTACCCTTATATGAGGATACTCTCTTTCACATATTTTCAAAACTTCTTCATCACAATTAAAAAGAATAAACTAATTTAGACTTAACCATCTCTTGGATACGCCCTTACCTTTGCTTGAGGTTGCTCTCTTTCTCTCATATTTTCAAAACTTCTTCATCACAATAAAAAAAGAATAAACTAATTTAGACTTCGAACATTCAAGGGATTTTAAAGAAATTTAGCAATTTTTTTAGAGTTAATTTAATTTCTATTTAGCACCTTTATGATGTTTAACATCTTTATGATGTTTTTATATTTATTTTATTATGTTTTTCTATATTTAGTTCATTGTCTTATAGATGATGAATTTAAGGAGTAAACACAAGATTTAGTCATAATTATATAATTGATTGTTTTTAAAACTCATTTAGAAGATGAAAAGATGGGTAACAACTTTTTAGAAGATTTGAATTTGTAGAAGATTTGCAAAGCTAATTCTAACTCAAAGATGTTGAAAAGTGGAGAAGATGGTGAAGCAAAGTGCAATAGGCGTTAGACTTGTTAAGGTAAGAAGTTCATGTCTTACAAAAGTCGTAGAAATTGAGAAATAGAATAAGACTAACATCGGAATTGACCCTAGACTAATACCGAACTCATCTTAAATTTATAAAAAGAAATAGTACAAGGTTGGCCCCAGTTATACTTGATGTCAAGCATTGGTTACACTTTAACTTGCAAAGATTAAAAGTAACAAGATCGACGTCATTGCTGGAGCTAGTTCTAAGGTCCAATTTATGAGGAAATAGGATTCTTTAAGTTCAAATCATCTACAACTCTATTTTTATAACCTTACCTACATATACTTGTATTAAAGTTATATGGAGCTTTTTAACATAAGTCTAGCTCAGTTTCTTATAGTTTTTATTTTCTTTTTATTGGAGGAAGATCTGGAGCAAGGATTGGAGGGGCTTATGACATCCTCTCTTATTCTTTTCTTTTATGTTGAGATTTTTTTGTGGCTAGAAACATAAGTTAAGTTAGGGATATATCATATAAGGTTTATTGAATTATTTAAACATGTTTTGATTATTCTATTGGTTGAATTTATTCTCTCCAATCTTAATATTGAATTTGTGATTGGGCACCGTAGATTCAATCTTGGAGATTGTATGAAGGGATGATAAGTGAGGTATGATCTATGAACTAGGAGAATAAACAATTTGGCACTAGAGAATAATGGTATCTTAAACTTTAGTGATAACTATATAGATGTACAATTCTTAATAAGTTGAATTATATTAAACTATGCCTCTACTTACCTAATTAGATATACCTTTTTGCCTCTATAGAGGACATAGATATGTTAGGTTAATTGTTATTTCAATATAGATAATCAATAGTGTATGATAATTGGAATCCTATATAAGTGACTTCGAAATCCTAACATTTTTTGAATTGATTTCTTTGATTAGTTATTTGCATTATTTTTATTAGTTCTTTAGTTTAATTATCTTCGGTAAACCCTTTATTTATTTTATTTATTTAATTAAGATTAATAGATCTATAAAGTAGTTCTATATGAGACCAATACTTTAGAGTCATTCCAATTTTATTAAGTTATTTACGATTGATACTGTACACTTGCAAGTTTGGAAGTAGATCAATTTTTTGGTACTATTGTTAGAGAGATTACTTTACCAATTTTGTTAATATTAGTATGTTTTTATTTTTTATTTTTTATTTTTTATTTTTTTACTTGTTATTGCTTTTGTTTGTTTTAAGTAAAGAATACAAGATAAGAGATCCAGAAGTGACAGCTTAGACCCTCTAATTCAATTTAATGTACAAAAAGAATATAGTGATAAAGATAAAATAGATGGTTGCATGTCAAGATCTAATTTTGGATATGGGGTAACAACTATAAAGGATACATACAGGGGATATATGATTGCTAGTGATTGGTGTAAATCCCTTGTATAATATTAGACTAAGCCAATGGGTAAGGAACAATAATTTTAAACAAGTACGTCTACTCTTGCTCCTGACCTTTGGTGGATCACTTGGTGAGGACACGATCACATTCATCAAATAGTTCTATTTGGTGATCCAAACACTTCCACTTAAAGATCGGGAAAGGACATGGTTGATCTCAACAAAAGTGGACTCTTTTAAGGAGTAAGACTAGGTGTACAATGTGTTTATTTTGAGGTATTTTCCACCACACAAGGCATCAAACTAAGGAAGCAAATACAAATCTTTGCATGTACGTAAGGGGAAGCATGTCACAAATCTTGGGAGCAATGTAAAGCTTTTCTAAGTTAGTGCCCTCATTATTAGTACTAATTACAATTGGTGATGCAATTTTTTATAAGGGTCTGACAATGCCATATCAAACTTTGATAGATAATGTGGCTTAAAGGACAATCGTCACAAATATCGTCAAAGAGATAAAAGAAATCATAAAGACCTTGACATGAAATTCTTCGACCAAACTAGTAACGGGAAATCAAAGGTTTTCCTCTGTAAGGTGTAAGCAATTTTAGATGTGGCAATATAAATATCAGATCTTAGATGAAGAAATTTGGAATCGTGATATCGACAATGGGGAGGTGTGTTACCAATATAGCATATATGTGCACCTAGCCCAATCATAAATAAATATTGAGTCATCCTCGAACTACAATGAGGAAGTAAACTATACAGCTACCAATGGAGGAAAGAAAATGATGCAAATGACCACTTCTATAACACATACAATTCAAGATGGAGGAATCAACCAAACTTTTTATGGAATAAGCCAAAAGAAATTAGAGTAGACGTACTTTTAAGACCATATAGATTTTAAAATAAACCTCAATTTTAATAGAAACCAGTAAGAAAAATGGGATAGAAGAGATGTTTAAATAGTTCGTGTCTTCCATAGATGTACAATTAAAATAGACAATAAAGATAAAGAAAGCATACATCCTTGACTTTAATAAAATATTGGCCAAATTTGTGCAATCAACCGGTGTATCAATTCATAATATGAAGGTACAAGTAAGCCAACTAGTTAAGGAGGTGACTGAAAAAGGTTAAGCAAGCTTTTGAGTAACACTGAGGTAAACTTTAGGGATTAAGTGTGTACCATCACATTAAGGAGTGGTAAAATACTTGAATATGATGTTGTTAACGAAGAGCAATGAGGAATTCGAGAAAATCAAAGGAGCATAATGAGAAAGAAATAAGCAATGGAAGATTGGTGTTGGTCTCACCAATATATGACTTGAGTGTTGGCATGAAAAACATAATAGATATGAACAAAATAGAACTAGCCAATTTCAATCATAAATAGAGACCCCATATATGTCAAGTCTTATATGCTACCAATTCTATATATTACGAGGTATGACAAAAATGAATTAGGATAAATTTAACAAAATTTTAAATGTCTTTAGGAATTAGATATCACTATCCATTCTTTAAAGTTCCAAGTATTATCTCACATGTCATCATTTGTTAAGTTATTGAAGGAGATCATCTCCAATAAAAACAAATTAGATGATTATGTTATGTTGCTTGCCTTTGACAGAGAAGTTTTGTGCCATCATAAACAACAAGTTACCTTTAAAGTTAAAGGATCTAGAGAGTTTCACCATTCCTTACAAATTTAGTGATTTAAAAGTTCTTAAATGTTCATATAATTTAGGTGCTAGTATAGATCTAATGTTTGTATCTTTTTTTAAAAAGTTGGGAATAGGTGACTAAAGTCGACGAATGTATCACTCTAGGTAGCATATCATTTTATTAAGTACTATCAAGGATGTGGAAACCTTACTTATAAAAGTAAGTAATATTTTCTTTTCATGCAAAATTTTCTTATGATGGATATGGAGTATGACATAAAGTTTCCCAACATCTTTAAGAGACAAATTTTGGTGATTGAAAGGGACATGATTAATGTTACCGAGGGAAAGCTTTCAATTAGAGTATGACAAAAGAAAGTTGAGTTTTATATTTATCAAACTTTAAAGAGACTTCTTGTCCTTGATGAGGATTTCTTTAAGATGGACTTAAAAAACCTTAATGTTTAGGAATGCCTAAGGCTTTTAATGATGATTAAGAGAAAATATGTAAAACCTTAGAACTTAAGAAGCAATAAAAGGAGCATGCTATTAGGGATGGTGTCTCTAAGGAAAATGGGGAGTCGAAGCCGTTAACTCCTACCAAATAAGTACTTGAATTGGAGGTTGAGTTTTTGTCTCCTTAATGGCAAACACATCTAGGAGATTCAAAGGATTATCCAACTAATACCTTTTCTCCTTTCTGTTTTGTGTGAAAAGGGAATTGAGATTTTCCTAATGTTAATTGGGGATGATTAAAGAGTTTAATAGGGTATCTAGCTAAAAGGCATCTAAATAAGCGTTTGTTGGGAGGTATCCCAATAATTTTAACTTTTCTTTTTATATATTTCTTTTATTCTTAATGTTTATTTTATTTTGTAGGCTAACTTTTATAAAATTTCTTGGAGTGTTATCTTAATATAGTTGCTTGGAATAGGGGAGAATTCTCAACCTTAATCACCCTATTTATTTAACTTGATTATCTTAATTGTTTAGCATAAAGGGTAATGTCATGTTCAAATGTAAGGGGATTGAATTTTCAAAGTTTTCCATTAATTTTTGTGTTAACTAACATTAATTCTTTATTAAGTTTTTGATTTGATAAGGTGTTGTTTTTATATTTTTCATTTTTTGAACCATAGATACATTTTATAATTTATAAAGCCAAAGGTCATAGGGAGAAGCTATAGTGAAAATAAGAAGGGAAAATCAAGTTTAAACATGAATTGAGGATTATAGAGCATAATTGACATCGAATGTAAAAGAAAGAAAGACACTAGTCTTAAAACAACAAATGAAGTATTAAGAAATAGAGTAAAATTAATGTCAATATAAGAAGTATTTCTAATGTTGGTCTCAAGAGTGAAATAATACTTTAAAGTTATAGGAAAAAACTAGCATCGATTGTCAAGTATATAATGTCAATCTACCTAAATCCTAATAGTATAAAAAGTAAAGTCATAATATTTATAACCCAAAACCCTTAAACCCCATTCCCTTTCACCTTTAAAGTCATATTTCAACCCAATCTCAACTTTAACACTAATTTTAACCTTATAAACACTTAATCTTTCATTCAAACACAAAACTCACATCTAAAAAACACTAATTCATCACCCATTGTAGATTTTAACCAAGGAACCCTGCTTAGGGATTTTCATTTTCATGTGCTTTGGGAGATATTTTAACATATCTTTTGCATTCTATGGTGTTTAAATAAGTTGTTATATTGATCTTCTTAGTAGTGGTACATTGGGTTTGGATACTGAGTTAGATTCAGACATATTTAAGGTTGTGTGCTATTGCTCTCGAGAAATTATACTGACTTTGACTTGGCATTGTTGAATTTGGAGATGTTTACCTTAATACATTATACTACAATTCTAATTGTGTGCTTGCTAGGAATGTGTGAAGTGTTTTGGAGGTTTTTTATGAATTGAAGTTTTGAATTATGGTAAATAGTTTGCTAATTAATTGTTTAAGTATGGAAGAATGTCTTTAAGATTCAAGCTATAGTAAAGAGTACATTATACTATAATTGTAGTTGTGTGTTTGTTGGGAGGGTGTGAAGTATTGTGGAGGTGTTTTATGAATTGAAGTTTTAACTTGTGGTAAATAGTTTGCTAATTAATTGTTTAAGTATGGAAGAATGTCTTTAAGATTCAAGCTATAGTAAAGAGAAGTGGGACACCTCATCTTCATCATCATCATCTCTAGAGGGCATTTCGAGGCTCCATAGTTTAGAGAATAAGGACTGGTTTAATAAAAAAACAATAATCATAAATTCATTGAGAATACTATCATCATAAATATTGATCAGGCCTCCAAGATCTAAATCGTGCTTAAAAATCCATAATGGATCACTTATTATGTCTTCAAAGAGACTACTACCCAAAGGCTATGAAGGAGTTTTATGCCAACATTGAGGATAAAACTAAACCAAAGCCTTTGTCCCTTTTTTCCTACCTCTATAGCATTGAGATCTTTATTTCAAAGGAGACTATTAAGAGCACTTTAGGTTACCAACAGGGGAGACATTTAAGCTTTTATAGTGGATGTCCATTAGGGCATTACGAGTGGAGCCAAAGGGATGCTTTATTCAAGTTCAGATTGGATATCATATACTCTGTAAGAAGGATACATCTTTTTACGTAAGCACCTTGCTATTAAAAATGGTTGGGCCTAACTTTTTAAGAATGGCTAGGCCCGAGGCTCGTTCAACCCGTGCCTGGTCCATTGGCTTTGGTTCGGACTAAGGCGGGCAAAGAGGGGCCCAAGCCAATAGACTAGGCACGAATTTAATGATCTTTAGGCCCAATAAGCCCAGGCCCATTTGCCATCCTTACTTGCCATTGAACCTTGATTAGTGGCCTACTTTGTGAGACCTAATATTAAACCTCAGTTTAGTGGGTTAAACTAAGTTTGGACTGACGATTTGTACCTTATGGACCTTCTTTTCAACAATTTAGGCAACAGTCTACTAATACAGTTCTCATCCCTAATGCTACAATCCATAAGTAAAATGGTTTAGCATGTATCACTAGATAAAAACTTTGTGCTTTTAGTAGTAAAGTAGTATAAACCTCTCTAATTTTGGGATTATAAAGATCAGGGAGGCTAATTATATTATTCATGACCAAATATGGGTGTATTTGGGAGAATAATAGGTGGGTTAATTCATATAGATTGGATAGAGGATACTTGAATAACCTAAAGGAAGAGGCGGATGATAAAGATATTAAAGGTAAAGGAGGGAACATAGGCCTCGAAATATTTTGATGTTGCAGCTGGTGGCGATGAATGCCAAACTAGATATTATATGGGCTTACCTAATCCTCTACTTTAGTGACCTTAGGCCTTCTTCCACCTTATGTATATATATAGTTTAGTTTAGGATGTTTTAACGTATTTTTTAGATTTTTTTTGTTTTGGTTATGTTGTAACTTGTGAATATTGGAAGTTTAATACAAGTTGAATTTTGTTATTTATGAGCTTCCATAGTTTTATTTTTCAGATGTGTAGATTTCGAGTTGGTTAGGTGCTTGAGGACAAGAATTTCCTTCTCATTTGTGTAAGTTTTAAGGGAGTTTTCTTTATCTTATTATTTCCTTACTCTTGTTGCATAATTTTGAGGACAATATTGTTCTAAGTTTTGGGTTGGTTTAGAGATTGATCTGATTGTATGAAAATTTTCAATTTTTGTGTATTTAATTTATTTGTAGGTTGTGTTTTAGGATTTTATTAGTAGCTTTTGGTTGATATCATAAGTTTATGTATGATTCTACTTAAGACTGACATCTAAAATTATATGCATAATATGATTTTTTTAATTATCATGCAAATTTTGACTTTGTGAATGTTAGAAAATTGTATTTGTTAAATAATAATGCTTTGATCTACTTGAGTGATCTCGTGAAAAATTGGAACTTCATTCAATATTTCTTTGTTATTGTGTGGATATCTTCTTTGAACTTAAATTTTCATCCTTTTGAGATTATATTAGGATTTATTCAACCAATAAGATAAAAAAGGCACTTAGGATTTATGTTTGAGTTAAATTATCTACCTTTATATGCTTTAATATATTTGTGAGCCCTTTTGAGTTTAGTATGAATTTTAAGTTTTTCTTAGTAGCTCTTTCCTATAGAACCTTAAGCCAAAAAAAGTATTTACTTCCTAATCTATAATTAGTATAACTTGTTTTTTTGATTTGATGTGGTTTTTTAGATTTAGATTTATGGAAATAAGTATTATAGAGATGATAAAGTGTATGAAAATGGTAATAAAAAAGGGAATCTTCTGTCAATTAAAAAAAGGAAAAAAGAAATGAAGAAAAAGAGATAAGTGTAAAAATAAAAGGAATTAGTGGAATAATAATTCATTTATTTTTATAAATTATTTATTATTACTCCATTAGTTATACTTATTTTTATTTTCATGTATTCCCTTTTTCTTTGGTAGCATATTTAATCAATTTGGCCCCATTATACCCTAATCAAAGTCTTTTTAATTTTTTCTTATACATATCTATTTAATAATGAAGACTATACGGTTTTCAAGCTTATGGTAAGTTCATTTTTAATAGAAAATGATGAGAGTACCTTGCCAAATTTCATACACTTGGGTAAATGAGTGATAATTTGTAAGGACATATTAATCATGTTATTTAAACTTGATAAATGAGTTGAGTTTGTCTTATTTATGATTTGCTTATGAAATATTATAGGTGTAAGTTTTGCAATTTGATTGAGAATTTAATTTGTATACCTTATGTTACTGCTTATAGGGATAACTGATGAGTTTAGGACAATGTTTGTGGGTAGCATTTAAGTAAATCCTTACAAGACTATAACTCCTCCACTAGGCATACTTAGAGGTTTAAAGGTTTGTGGTATTTGCGAAATGTTACTGTACATAGGGGTGTTCAAAAAAATCCGCGAACCTGTGAACCAGACCTGAACCGCATGAATCGAACCTATAAATAAGGTTACCCGAACCTGAGTTCAGGTTCGGTTCAAACCGAACCTAAAAAATCAGGTTCATGGTTCAGGTTCAGGTTTCTAATTTACAGTTTTAGGTTAACCAAACCTAAACCGAACCTATAGTAGGTTAACCAAATCGAACCTGATAAGTTTAGGTTTAAACCTTAACCTGAAATACCCAAAAAAACTTATCATATATTTATATATAATTTAGATATATTTTACAGAAATATTTTATTATTAACATTTTAATTGATAATTTATTTTAAAGAATAAATAAATTGAGTTGTGTCTTTAAATCTATTATGTATATACATAAAATAAATAAAAATATTTTCATATTGCTTATGAGTCAATACTTCTACTTCAAATAGTAATTAATATGTGTCAAAGTTATTAATCGAAGTATTAAACTATTAATAGAAAATTTCATTGACTAAAATAATAGAATCATTTAGAGATTAATTAAAGAAATTAATAAGTGTAAAACACATTTATTAAGAAATCCTACAATTTTAGTTTTTTAAGG
>JAOQMP010000002.1:18489214-18507070 GCA_027563575.1 Erythroxylum pedicellare
CCAGTTGGTTCTGATGCCATGAGGAGCCCTACCTCGGTAGTAAACTAAAGTCTTCTTCATACCAACTTGGAGTTTATAGGAATGAACTGCTCTATCCTTCCCAGTGGCCCTCCAATATCCAGCTCTTGTTGCCCTATTTGTTCTTGAACCTTTTGGATATTTCTTATCCCTTGGACTGTAGAAGTACCACTCCATTTGTTTTCCTGGTAGAAATGATTTATCTTTTCATCGCCATCACTCTAGGGGAGTATAGGTACTTACCAGGTAAATCCCATGGCTCGCATTTGTAGAGATCAACCTCTGGGATAATCTCAAGCTTAATTGTGTGACCATTGATCTTTCGATCAAGATAATATGCAACAAGCTCCTCGTCTATTGGATGAAATCTAAATCTAGGAGGGAGACTCATTGGGGCCATTGATTCAAACACTTGATTGCTAAATGATGCTGTAATGATTGATGAACAGAAATAGAGAGAGACGGAGAAAGCACAAAGTATAAGTCGGACAAATCTGGGACGAGAAACATATACATACTACACATTCTTCCAAATAAAAGAAGTGGGAATTTACCTATCAGCAGTAGAACGGGGTGGTGCCTGTGGGGAAATCCTTTCCACTATTGCACTCAATATAGATTATTGTTTTTTGCTTTGGGTATGATAGTCCTTGTGGAGTTAGGGGAAGAAGAAGCCAAAAAGACAAAAAGTAGTATGATGAAGAAGACAAAAAAGGTACAAAAATTTGAATAAAAAAAGCCAATTAAGCATATGGTTTTTATCTCTCTATTTATAGGCTTTTTATTTTAAAAAATCATGGGCTCAAATAATAGTAATCTTAATAAAAGTAAATGGTCTTTTTAAACTTCGTATGCAATGTTGAAATGGAAGAGAGAAGAAAGGAAAGATTTGTAAATATAGAGAGAATATTCAAAAGAGGAAATAGCCAAATTCTATTAAACTTTTCTATCAGTTACTACAGCGTTTAAATACATGTAAAAGAGAGACTACGATTTCATCATATAATAAATAATAATTACATCAAAATATCAAAAAAATAATTTTTGAAAAATATATTATTAACAATAGCTCGATATTAGAATTTAATGATTCAGGCTTCATTGTTGAATAAAAGTTTGTCACATTCTCAGTAGGTAAAATTGAACTTAAGGTTTTATGGAATAAATTTGTAATCAATTAAGCCCATATCAATTTCCCCTACACTTAGCTTTTGACCATCCTCGAGCAAACCATCAAAATTAAGGCTATAGACCCCAATAGATTCTCTCACTTTTTTTCAATCAATCTTTCTCAATTCAATTCAGAATGCTAAAATATTTTATGGAGGGATAGAAAAATGTGTTAGGAAACCATTGGTTCAATAATCAAATCATTTGGACATCGGGTGAAGAAGTTATAGCCAAAATACCATCAGATATTTTCACCAACTGAAGAGATCTTTAGGTCAAATGGAAGCTCTTCTCTTCCTCTACCTTTTTCCTCTACCCTTAATGAGTTCAAAAAGTCCATCTTACCCTTCCTTATAAGCTTAGGTTCCTTTATCCTTTAGTGTCTTGCCAACTGTTTGGGTGAATATGAACGTTGATCCCCTAAGGATTATAAGTACAAGTACTAATTGTCTTTTTATTAACTAAAATGAAAAAATTCATGATTGAGTTAAAGGAAAATTTTAAAAAATAAAATAACTAATATAAAATAATGAGCAAGTGCAATTCCTAATTCCATCAATCACAAAACATACTTACATACATCAACAATTTCCATTTCAATTCCAATTACAACAATCTCAAAACATACATCAACAATTTCCATTTTTATCAATTTCCAACAATTTCTAATTTCCAACATTCATAAAACATACATCTACAATTTCTATTTGTTGGGATTATAAGATTTTAAGGAGACAATTTTACATGGATTAAATATATAAATCTCTATTTTTAACGTTTTCAAATGTTTGAGGAACCTCCAAGCAATTAAGAAGTAACTTAAACTTTAAATAAATCCTTTATTATCAACCTTGAGTCAACAATCAAGGAAGTTAAAAGGATTCGTACTTAGTTATAGCTTAAGTCAATAATAACTCAAAGGTTAGGATGTTTTTAAAGATGACCTGAAGCTAATTAACTAAAGCTTCTTCAGAAGACAACACTTTTAAAATTGGTTGCAATTTTGAAGCCCAAAGAATTCTATTGAAACGAAAATTTAGAATTCAATGGCTAAAAAGGGGGATATCAACATCAAGTATTTTCATAATATGACCCTTATCAAGAAGATTTCTAAAAAAATATGATACCTCTTTAATGCTTTAAGGTTAACTCACACATATTAAGAATCCATCAATAAGTTGTCATTCAATTAATTTGAAAGTTTATTAGGTAGGCCATGTCTTAGGTTTTAGCACTTTCAAAGTTCCTACTTCTTTTATTTAGCAACTTTTCTGCAATACTTTCCCCTTGTAGTCTCTCTCTAACTACCTGATTCCGTACCCTATCTCTTATGGTAATGTCACATATCCACCTAAGCATACACATTTCTGCTACTACCAACTGTCTCGTGTGTCTACGTTTAGTCAGCTAACATTTTGTCCCATATAACATGGTGGGCCGAATTATCATTTTATAGAACCTCCCTTTGAATTTTATGGGGACCTTTTTATTACATAAAATACCTGATGCACTCCGCCATTTGATCCAACCAGATCTAATATCATATAATATATCATCATCGATATTACCATCTCTCTGAATGATGGATCCGAGGTATTTAAAATTCAATTTCTTTAGTATGATATCAGTGTCAATCACTACCTCCGCCTGTTGTACCATCTGGCTACCTGAGAAATTGCATTCTAAATACTCCGTCTTGGACCTGCTCATTTTCAAACCTTTCGACTTTAGTGCTTATAATTAATGACATTAAAGCGACTTTATCAACATATTTAGTTAATATGATTGTATATCCAAAGATAACATACATGTTGACTAGAATATGATTGATTGTCCATTATAGTGAACTATATATATATTCATCATAATAGGTTACAACTATGTATTTAAATTTCACCCAAAGGAGAATTTAAATGCATTGAAAAGCTCTTTAAGGACATCTTATGAACATGCAACTTGAATATCAAACCTTTTGAAAAGGTTAGGTGGAAAGATATTTGTTTACTAAAGATGAGAGGGGTTTAAGTATAGGACCTATTCAACTTATCAACAAAGTGTTTATAGCGAAAAGGCTTCGAATGCTTGTGATTGATAAGGAATTCCTTTAGGTGAAGTGTATGAATGAGCACTACTTAGAGAGATTTGGGTTGGCTAGCTTATGGCCATAAGTGACCACATATGACTCACCAAATAAAGCACGAGCAAGACTATTATTTTCCAGGTACTCGTATACCAATATCAGTTGATCTCCTTCAACACAAAAACCATGCAACTGGACGAGTACTTTTCATTACCGTACGTGCGAAAGGAAGGAAGGAAGGGACTCACTATCAACCATCTTTATTGAAAAGTAAATGAAAACAACCTAAGAGGAAGTTTCATTACCCCTAGCCCATCATCAGTTCTTTCATTCACTTTATACGCACTGCTAAAACAAGCAGAGCTACTAAATGAGTATGATTTTCACTTCTTTTAAGTATATAATATGAATCCCTTGTTGAAATTTAGTAAGACTAAAGGAGACCTTCAAGGCATTGGCTATAGAGGTAAATGTTCCAAGTCAAATCATGAGAAAATTGGTACGACCAGATCTATCCGAGGAGAAATCTCAAAGAAAAATCGGAGGTGAGGGACGCATGTCCATTCCCGCCAACCAAATACAGTGCCACAACTTTCTGACCAATGAAGAGAAAGAATTGCTGAACATGTTGGACGAGCGTGAAAAGTTGAAGGCTATAAAGACTAAGGTAATCGGAATCAACGTGACTAAAGGAACCACCAATATGAACTTTAAAAAGTGAAACATGAAGAAATCAAATGGGAGTGGTAGCAGTTCATATGTGTTGACAACAAAGTGAAACAGTCTTGTGGCGAGTAACCCTTCAACTTTGAAAGTGGGCAATACCATTCAGTTGTGGTCTTTCAAACAAGAAGGATAACTCTGTTTTGCGCTGGTTGTTTTGGGTTCAGCACGAGGTGCAGATGGAGGCGATTCATAATTTTTTTTCCTGGTAGCTTTGGTTCTGTACTGTATACAAATGCCATTATTCTGTCATAACCAACAACTATTAATGCTTTCTTATTTCAAGTTTTTGTTTTAACAGAAGAGTTAGATGAATTCTTGGGATAAATCCATCATTTTTACTTCACAGCTATTTCATAGTTCCCACAAATTATAGCAATAACTGTCTTTAACAGATAATATTTAGTTTATCTAACAAGAAAAGATTATTTATCGTCTTGTTCAAACTCTAGTCAACTCTACGACCACTTTGATGTTGTAGCAATATAACTTCAAGGCTCTTTTACTCTACTGCCTAGAAAGTTGGCAGACCGCAGACATGACTCGTGAGTGTCATCGTGGCGATCTCCGGATGTGCGTTAATGGGACATTGTGTGACTGCAACGATGAACAATCCATCATCACATGACCCCTATCTACTCTTTTAACATCTCTTAAAATATTTGACAGTAGATTCTCTTAACATCAATAAAGCCCGATCTACTCGAGACAAGTTCATTTGACTTCAAATTATACATCCCTATCTATTAGTGATTGACTCATACACATGATTTTAAAGCCCTTTTTCTTTGCCTTTCTTCTGCTTTATTTATTTTTTTCTTATTTATGCCTTGTAATCCTACGCAATTCACTCTCTTCTTTAAAGAACACCATCCCCATTTCACGAAAATCTAGTTAGAGATTTATAGTCCATTTATATATTGATGCAATTGATGTAATGCTAGGCATTTATTCCCAACACTGGACGTGGAATACAAGGTGCAACTTCTCATTGTCTGGGGCAAAATTTTGCAAAAATGTTTGAGATAAACTTTGAAAATAAGAAGGGAGAGAAGGGCATGGTCTGGCATAACTCTTGGGCATATAGCACCAGAACGGTAAGTTCATGATTTCTTTTGACTTAAGGTTAGAAGTACCATTATGATCCAGGACTTGTCTTATTGTAATTAATAAGTCAGTTTTCTTAAAAAATAACTTTTGCGGTAGAAAAAAGTACTTATTCACCCTCCAAAAGCTGAATCAAACAAGCATTAAGTTGTGTCCATCCCAAAATAGTCAATGAGTCAATGCAACAAAGCCACATTTGAAGATTTCGTCACAAAAGTTATCTATTAAAATTTTTAATATAATTATTTTAAACTAAAAAAGGGCAAATTCTTATTTGATAAAACATTTTTATCAGTTTAATCTTCCTTAAATATATAAAAGTTTTGCAAACCATATAAAACTATTTCAGTAAAAACATTCAATGCAATAAAGTAGTATTTTTTTACTTTGAAAATTATAGTTGAAAGTCACCTTTAAATAAAACCATTAGGGTTAAATAGATAACAAGTTTTTTAAAACTATTAGTGACATTTAAGATAGGCTACTTTTATATTAATAGCTAATAAGATTTGACAAAAAATTTTAGCTGTGTATTTAGTTTCATAGTTAATTGTTTTTAGTTACAAAAAATAGTTCGTAACTAAAAACATTTGGCGATGCTTTTTAACTCTAAATTTATTTTTACAACAAAATATTTTTAACTATTCATAGCTAAAAACATTTAGCAATGTTTTTTTTTAACTTTGAACTTATTTTGGTAAGCAAATGTTTTTAGCTACAAAATAATTTTCGTAGCTAAAACACACATATTTCGTAATATTAGCAATGAAAATAGATTTTGTAGTTAAAAACATTTAGCTATGAATATCTATTCAAATCCAAATGAAGAAGAACAAAAAAACAATGAAAAAGATGACGTTTGGATTCACTAAAACAACGTCATTTTCTGCATATTGATAACCAGAAGACTGCTTTTCTCTATCTTTTTCTTTGTCTTCATCATTTTGCTACGAAATTCTATTCGCATCCAAATGAAGAAGATCAAAAAAAGCAATGAAAAGGATGTCGTTTTAGTTCACTAAAACAACATCATTTTCTGCATATTGATAATCGAAAGATTGCTTTTCTCTATTTTTGTCTTTGTCTTCATCCTCATTTTCCAACAACTGCAGTGTGCTTATCCAATATCTTTGTTTAGTGTCTTCGCCCATCTTCATCTATCTTCATCTGTCTTCTCTCTAGTGTTTTTGTGCTTTCTCCACCAATTGCCAACGTTTGTTTTGCTTATTCACAATGGGTTCTTTTTCCCTAGGTAATTAGGGTTTTATTTCATTCTTGATTAATGTAAGTTACGACTGAGTTAATTGGTTACACGTACTTAAATTACTACAATACTAATTACATTTGTGTATGTAGCATAGTACTTTTACGCAGAAGACGTGTTGAATTGGATTAATAAACATATGTATTGTGTTTCATTTACACATTATTTTTGTTTTTACTTTTATTTTCAATCACCAATTGGTGCTTCAACACCTGCAAATCTACTTCAATTTATAGCTATAGTGTTTTTCCATTTAGATCACATATATGTTTTGAATTTAGTTTATTAGTGATCCATATTGTTATGTGTAACTTGATTTTTGGATTGCTATTTGGTTTTGAATTTTGTTGTTATGCAAAATATAAAATTGGCTTAATTGAATCAATTTTTTAATCATTACATTTCAGTAAAGCTCTTCTTGGACTTGGTTAAGGAAAGTTCTTTATTCCTGAATTGTAGTGATTGTCTTGAGCATTTTTTGTTTTAGTAACTTTAGTTCTTCTAGCTTAATCAAATAGTAAATAAATCTAAAACGAGTTTCTTTTTGTTTCCTTTTTCATATTGTGTATTTCAATTAGGGTGTGGTTAGAGTTTATGTTATTGCTAAATAATGCCTGAGTATCAGAGTAATTTGACATCTAAGAGTGGTAACCATAGGCTTGTTTAGTTTTAAGGAGTAAATAGTGTTATCAAAGTCATTAAGGATCATATGAGGAGATCTTAAGTTTCTTTGAATAATTTTTAGATCATTCCAAAGTGAGGTTCTTTAGGATACCAAATTAGTTGCATATATAAGTGTGAAATAAAATAAAGAAATATTGGGTAAGACTTTCACTATGATTTGGTTTATTTGGTCTGATAAGCTCATATCAATGACCTTAACTTTATTAGGGTTGAAAGCCACTATAATTCAACCATTAAAATGACATTTGTGGTTGGAAATTAGAGGTCAATCTTTGCTAAAGAACCATAATCCTTTTCTACATTGATATGCTTTTAATTTTATCTATAAAAGGCCTATCAAATAGGTTTTCCAGTAAGTAGATAATCATGAATTACATGCTTTTTAGCAATTGAGCCCTCTAACATTCTAAATTATGACTAACATTAAAAGATGTAGCAGATCCTAGTTCAGACCCTTTAGCTTTCGTCTATGAATTATTCCTGTTGTTAGGGAAAATTCATCTATAAATATCTTGGGAATATTATTGTCGTTGTCGTTTTTGTTCATGAGTTTTTATTGATTAAAATCTCTATATATTATATCATATCTTTCTTTTTGTTATCATAAATCCTTGATTTTTTTTCAAAAAAACCAACTTAATATTTTATTTTACGATCAATAATATAACAAGTCAATTTAAAATATTTAACATCATCTTGAATAGAAAAATAAAAAAATTGGAATCGTTACTAATATGATCTTATTGCCTCTAAGTCCTATCAAATTCTTCCCCATTTATAAATATTATAACGACTTAATTCTGGTTTTATGTAAGGATTAAAAACTTAAATTCTTTAATTATAAAAAGAAGGCCCCACTAAAACTAATATCTTAAAAGATCACTTCATATAGAACATAAGGGTAGCCTTATGATTCAACTTCAAGGAGTTACTTTACATATATGTCTTTTGTTGTCCCTAAGCTTCCCCTACTAAATGGCTAGTAAAGCCTAGGCTAATTTTATAAGAAGTATCTGCAAACATGTCTTATTGTTGTGTTTTGAGCTATGATGTTTATTGAAAATAATAGGTCAAATTGGTTTTTTTATATGGATTATCCTTATTGTTGACGACATCACTAGAAGTTTGGGGTAAAGTTGTTGGTTTTTCTTTACTTATTTGGTTATCAACATAATGAGCAATTTTTTTTTGTAAAATCAAGTATAGTTTAAGAGGTATTGTTGTTGGTATAACTTAGTGTTTCCTTTAATATCATCTATTTCTATTAGTTAATTGTAATCTCCTCTCTTGAATGATTTATAGTTATATCTCCATTAACTTTTTTGTTGATTTAAAGAGGGCTTCCATTGATAGCCTATAACCATAAACTTCTTTACCATGTTTTTATTATCATCCAAATTTAATATTATGATAGTTTACCTTTGTACAAACTCTGGTGCTTCTTATTCACTTCATTGAAGTTGTAGCTTCATCTAAACATATAGGTTTTCAAATGAAAGTTGCTAGATAATTGAAGTATGTTGTTGATCAATACTCCAATGGAACATTATGAAAATTAATCCATATTGGCACATGCATCATCTTAAGTTTCTCCATGTCCAAAGAAAGCATAAAATGGTTTGAACCATTTAGTATGTCTCAATAAATATAACCTAAGGTTTAACTTTAATTGGATTATGTTTCGTTGCCCGTGCCAATCCGTCTTAAATAATTTTAATTTATTTTTCATCTATTTTGGATTTATTTTCATTCTAAATGGAACCAAATGTCTAGCATCCCTGCCAAATAAACATTAGTCTCTTCTACATAGTTATTAACCAAGTACAATGGCAATGACAACAATAAAGAGTTCTAATTGATTCTTTCTTAAGATTTTTCTGATATGCTTGTTAAGAATGATGATATTAATACTTCAATTACAAATGCAGTTAAAGAGGAGGTGCTAAAGCTCATCATAGTGAAACACGCATTGAATCAAACCTTACAATTCTTGATTCATGATTTAGAGGTAAGTTTAAAACTTAACTGCTTGAATTATTTTGAAAGTATAAGTAAAATCTTATATACATGGATTGTAGATACATGCTTGAACACTTTATTAACCTCATTGCAAACTAGTTAGGATGTGATTTGAAGTGGCTTTCACATTCTTGGTCTATAAAAATGAATGTACATGTGGGTTTTAAGATGGGTTCGTGCTTCCTATTCTAAGCTAACTCATATTTTTAACTACAAAACCTTATGTTTCCATATATCTTATTAGAGTGTTTGTCATATTCTATTGCCAATTGCATTATTTAATAAAATTCAAACTTGGTATGTCAACTTAAATTGATTTATCATTGTGTTATTTACAATTTAAATTGCATTTATTAATTAAGTAATTTACTTATAATTGTATAGCTATATGGACAAAATTTGGATAACTCATCAGAAATGGTCCAGCCAATATTTAGAAGGAGTGAAGAATTTCCTGAAATTTGTAAAAGATAAAATGGGTTTAGAATGTGAAATTCATTGTCCATGTATAGATTGCTTAAATTTCAATATGTAAAGTCAAGTTATATAATCACCTGTTAATCCGAGGTATAGAAAAATTCTATAGTCAACGGATTTATCATGGCGAACATTCTGAATCAAATAATGTTAGAAGTGTTGATACAAGTGATGACGATAGGAACAACAATGATGTAGATGATAGTGATATTAATGACGATGTAGATGATAGGATTAGAGAGATGTTCGAGGATATGGGGAATTATATGGAGACTATGAATGATAATACTTTACCTAATTACAAAAGATAATTTTGAGAAGTTATTGAAAGTTGTTTAAGAAGAATTATATCTGAGGTGCTCTAATTTCTCACAGATATCTTTTGTAGTCAACTTGTTTCACTTAAAGGTATATAATAGGAGGAGTAACAAATCTTTTGACATATTGATTGAGTTGCTCAATGACACATTATCGATTAGCCATAAATTGCCTAAATCTTACTGTGAAGCAAAAAAATTATGAAGAAACCTTGAATTAGGATATATATCAATACAGGCTTATAAGTATGATAGTGTTATCTTTTGGAAGGACGTTAAAGATCTTCAAGAATGTCCCATTTATAGTACAACAAGGTGGCAAGTAGATGATGGAAAAGGAAAAAAGATACCCCATAAAATCTTAAGATACTTCCCTATTAAACCACAACTATAAAGGCTTTTTATTTCAATAAGAACAGCCATAGATATGAGGTGGCATAAAAAGAAATGCATTAACAATAACATTATGCACCATCTAGCATACCCAAAATCATGGAAATACTTTGATGGGAAGTTTCCATGTTTTCTAAAGGATTGTACTAATGTTTGACTTGATTTAGCCTCTTATGGATTTAATTCATTTAGTAATATGAGTACTTCTTACAACATGTGGCTGGTAATTTTTGTATCATACACTTTACCCCAGTAGAGGTGTATAAAAAAGCCTTTTTTTATAGTTGTCTTTACTTATTCTAGGACCTAATGCTCTTGGTAAGGATATCCATGTATACATGCAACTAATTGATGATTTAAAACATCTCTAGGAGGTTGGAATAGAAACTTATGATGTTTTTAAGGCAAAAAAATTTAGAATGCATATGGTTGTTTTGTATACTGTAAATGATTTTTCAACTTATAGTAATTTTTCTAGATGAAGCACTAGAAGGTATATGACATGTCCTATGTGTAACCATTAAACTCATTCAATGAGGCTACGAAGTAAAATATGTTATATGAGACATTGTTATTACTTGGAACATGGCATAGATAGCGAAAAAGCAATTTGTTTAATGGCAAAGTAGAACATAGTGAAACCCCTTTGTACTTGTTAAGTGATGATGTTATTAATCAACTATTACATTTGTAAGAGTTTACACCTAGCAAACACCCGAGTAGTAGAAAGCAAAAGTGAACTTTTCTTGATCTTAATTGGAATAAAAAAGTGTATTTTTCAATTTGCCATATTGGAAAGATTTGATATTGAGGTATAATATTAATGTCATGCATATTGAAAAAAAGCATTTATGAGAATATTTTAGGTACTTTGATGGGAATTGATGGAAATTTGAAAGACACAAGTAAGGTTAGATTAGACTTTGAAGACATGAATATGAGAAAAGATTTGCATTAATGATGGATCATACATGGTTCGACTTACATGTTACAATATGTTAAAAAAGTATAAACAAAGTTTTTGTCAATTTCTTAAATCAGTTAAGTTTCTTGATGAGTATGCATCTAATATAGCTTATTATGTCAATGCTAATGAGGAAAGTTTTGTAGTTGAAAAGTCATAAATGTCATGTACTTCTACAACAATTACTTCTTGTTAGAATAGGTTGGTGATTGCTAAAGGATGTGTCCGTAACTTTGGCATAATTGGGTGAGTTTTTTAAGTATTTATGTTGTAAGATACTGAAAATATAAGAGCTTGTCAAAATGAAAAAGACATAGCTTTGATTTTATGTAAACTTGAGCTAGTTTTATTGCCATCATTTTTTATGTTATGGTGCATTTGGCAATTCACTTACCATACATGGCAAAACTTTATGGATCGGTTCAATTTCGATGGATGTTTCATATTGAAAAGTAATTTATATTCACATACATTTTTGTCTTTAGTCATTAGTTAGTAACAAATGCTAATGTTTTATATTTTTTTTAGGTTTTTAGGCTCTCTTAAGCATTAAGTACATAATAGGGAGCTCGACCTGAAGACTTTATTGTAAAGGATTATGTATCGAATGAATGCTTAACATTTTGTTCTATGTACTTAAATGACGCGGAGACAATATTTAATAGAGAAGAATGTAAATTCAATTTCGATCAAGATGGTGGCTTGTCAGTTTTCTCCCAAAAAGTAAGGCCACTTAGAATTGGAAATATGTGGAGTTAACTATAAAAAAACTTCAAATTGGCCATTGATATATTTTGAACAATTGTGAGGAAGTCAATTCATATATGGACTATGTATATTACTTAATTCATTATTCCATATTTAAATTTAGCATTCAACTTGTATTTTTTTACATCAATTTACTTTTTTAAATAGAGAGTGTAAAGATGATATTAGAAGCAAAGGTGACGTTAATGTTGAAGGAAGACATAAGATAAACTTCCCATCATACTTTAGGACTTCAGTAAATTATTCATGTAATAGTATAAACAAATGAAGATTTTAGGTGAGATTACATCATTAACTTTTAATCATATTTTTTTTCTATTGATGATATGGTTGTATAACTGTAAAGTGCCAAATGCGACAACATCATTATATGCTTTGGCATATAGGCCTCATATGTTAGGAAAAAAATATACAAGTTGCATTGTTAATGGAGTTAGATTTCACATAAAAGATCGTAACAATTGACTTAGAAGCCAAAATTATGGGGTTATTGGTGAGGGACAAAATAAGGATGATTTTATTTAATTCTACGATGTTATCTCAATAATAATTTAGTTGTATTACATCAAGGATAAAAAGGTTGTTCAATTTAAGTGCAAATGGTTTAATGTTAGTGACAAAGGGATTAACGTAAAAGTAAAAGGCAATATTACTAACATCAATGTTAGTAACACATGGTATGAAAATGAACCATTAGTGCTTGTAAGTCAAGTGAGTATTCAACCTCAATGACCCTTTATTAGGCAGCAATTGAAAAGTTGTTCAAAAGTTTCAACATCGAAATCTTTTTTATTTTTGTAAAAGGGAAAATGATCTAATAGGTGAAGATGGTGATGAAGTATATCAAATAATTGAATTGCAACTAAATAATGTAGCTCTCGAAATAAAAGATAAGGATATATCATTATTTAATAGTAGAGACATTGATTCCAGTATACTAGAAGCAGATGAAGTACAAGGCAATCTTGTCGTAGAAAGGGATAAAGAGTATATTGAGGATGAATTATATGACAATTATGATACTTTGGCTTAATATAATAATGATGAAGAGTTGAATCATAATGTAATTAATGATGTTGATTTTAAAGATCTTGATTATAATGATTGAATGTATCATAAAAGTGCTCTTTTTGTTGTCCTGTTATAAAGTTGATAATATTTATGTCATTAATGTGATTGATGTTGATGATCGAATGTATGTTGATTATAAAGATTGAATGTATCATGAAAATGCTCTTTATATTATCTCAAATATAATGTTGGTAACATTTATGTTATTAATATGCGTAATGTTGATGATTGAATGTTGTTAATGTGATTAATGTTGATGATTGAATGTATGTTAATTATGATGATTGAATGTATCATGAAAGTTCTCTTTATATTGTCTCAAACATAATATTGGTAACATTTATGTTATTAATGTGCATAATGTTAATGACTGAATATTGTTAATGTGATTAATGTTGATAACTGAATGTATGTTAATTATGATGATTGAATGTATCATGAAAGTTCTCTTTATATTGTCTCAAACGTAATATCGGTAACATTTATGTTATTATTGGGCGTAATGTTAATGATTGAATGTTGTTAATACAATTAATGTTGATAAGTAAATGTATGTTGATTATTATGATTGAATGTATAATGAAAATGTTATTTCTTTTATTTTATTGTAATGTTACTAACATTTATGTTTTTTTTATAGATATTCAATATTATGAAATTTGGTAGAAAAAAATGGAAAAAGGTGGTCACTATGCAAATTGTAGAATGGAGGGATCTTTAACTTCAACTAAATCAATCAGTTGGTGGCATAAGTTCAATTCCTAGCCAACAATAACATTTTACCTTGAACCCCAATGAAATTAGTCACGGAGGCTTAAAATTTTTGAAACTAGCAAGTGAATATATATATTAGCCATAGGAAATATAGTTTGTTCTATTATATTGCCATAATAAAGCAACAATAATATCCTACCTTCAAGTCATACACAAATTCATTCTACCTCAAACAACAATGAAGCAACCAGTGCATGTTTTTATTATTTAACCCCCATAAACTAAACTTATGTTCAAATATATATATTTATATATTCTAATATTTTCTTATCATTATTGATTTGTTTTTAGCTTCCAATGCTAGTATTAGAAAAAGTTGTAAAGGTAAAAATAAAGGATATGAATTGTAAGTTATCAATACATACTGATACTCAAAAAAGTCATCTTGTAGATAAGGTCCAATCTACAAAATTTTCAAGTGAGTTTGAGATTATTGCGAGAACAAAATTACCTTATCTGAAACATGTTAAGGAATTGAAGGAAGATAACTTGCTTGAAAATATTTTGAATAAAGTTGTGGTAATTTTTCAAAATATTTACTATATTTAATATTGTTTCAATGATTTCAAAATTAGTTATACTTTTACTTATTATTTACAATTGAAATTGAATATTATGGATATTGAGAACTTAAATTTTTAAGTACTTAACTATTAAAATAAAGGACCAAGGATTGTTGTTTCAAGTTGCATAAGTATTGTAAAATTTTTGCTTCTGATGCGAAGGCACGAAAGCATGTTCTAAAAAGAATGTCTTAAAAAATTGGAATAGTTTGTGTGATTATTAGGCTGACCTGAAAGTTCAAGGTTTTTTTACCTTAACGTTTACTTTAATTAATCTTGTTAGATGATTTAATAACTACGTTATCTTGCTTTTTTATTTAGGAAAATTGTGAGAAGGTAAAGGTCAATAGAGCAAAAATGAAAACACCTTATAATCAAAGGTCAAAGTTAATTGTAGTTGTCTAAAATGAATATGTAAGATTTTTGTTTGCATGTTATACTTATATCAATAATAACGACAGCTAGGTTCTGTCTATTCTTATCTCTTCTCTACTTAGATTTGCCCAGATCTCATCTCCTTTCTTCTTTGATTTGTATAAGTTTGTGCTTAATTTAGCTATTTGTTCCCAACTGCTGTTTATAGGTTGTTGTCTATTTATCTTCTTTTACTGATCATGCGGGATTGATAACATAAGTAGATCTAGGGAACGAATAGATTCTTGATACAAGGTTTTGGTTAAATTTTGGATAAGTATCTTCCTCTATTGACTTTCAAGTTGTGGAGACCTTACACTGCTCATTTCAGGGGTTGATGGGTCTCAAGTTCACATAAAAGGGAAAGAAAAAAGAAGAAGCCTATGTTGAGTCAAATCTAAGAGTTTATTTGCTGATAATAAAATTTTGGGGTCTGACCAAGTGTGAATCTTAGGAGAGTATTAATTGGGAAGCACTACTTGTTATTTGTCTTTTATTAATTGCTTTACTTTACTATCAAAAGCAAGTAGAAAATATCGGTTGTGTTGGTTGTTGTTGTTGTTTCTCTTTTACCTAGATGCTTTCGAAGGATTTGAGGTTGTCTTTGAAGATTCATAAGGTTCTTGTGAGCTTCTTGTTTTTTTTATGGTGTGAAAGTATGGGAGTTGTCTGTTTTGGGTTTTGCTTTAACCTCCAAGAAGTGTGTGTATGTAACCCATCTTGCCTTTCCCTCATCCCTCGTCCCCCGACTCTTCTCCTCCAAACTCCTCTAAACAATCCAAGGTGTGTTCTTTATGTTTTTGTTTCTAGTCGTATTTGGGTTTTAGAATTTGGTGTTTGTTTTTGGGGTCTTTAAATCCTATGACGAAGCAACACTGAGACGAGATCTGCCAGAGAGCTAAAGGAGGAGATCGAGAACATGGGTGGACATTTGAATGCATTTACTAGTAGGCATAGACAACGTATTATGGTAAGGTTTTGGGTAAAGATGTGGGTAAGGCGTTAGCTTTTCCTATTTTGCTACTTATAATGAAAATAAATACGGGTCACAAAAAGGTTAGTTTTTCACAACGAGCTTTGGAAGGACTTCGATGCTTGGATTGTTGTTTGGCTATAGTACCTTTTCAATATCTACTTTAATATCTACAACAAACATGTTAGTTTTTCTTTTCCACTTTTGGTGAAAAAATGGAAACTTTCTTTGTGGTCGTTGATTATAAAATGGTAGATCACAAAGTGACGGTTGGTTGCAGTTTTTATTGTTTTGATATTAATATTAGTATTCAACACGTACGTTTCTCTGTGTTGCTCTCCCTCTTTTTTAGCACTTTCACTCTCTCTTCCTTCTCCTCAGGCTCCTAGTTTTGGGTATGGTTTTTGATTAATCAGTCTCTTCTGCTTTTGTGTCTTCTGGGTTTTGTTGGGTTTTTTGAAATTTCTGTTCTTTATGGTTTCTTTGCTGTTGATATTAGCTTCTTTGTTTGATTTAGTGTTTAATGCTTTCTAGGTTTTATTATGTTGATCTCTTTGTATCTGATATTGTTGGGTTTATATCAAGATTCAATTTATATGCTTAATGATCTTATGATTTCAGACGTTTTGTATTTTTACATGTTCTTTTTTTTTGTTTTCGTGTTTTGCACGATTCAAAGTCTTGTTCTTTGATGCTTTATTGCTCTCCTTTCATTTGGGTATTGGTGCTTTTCTAAAGATAAAGAGATGATATATTTCGTTATATTTTAGTTTTAAAATATTTTTAAAAGACGAGTTATATTTTATTTTTTATTTAGTTATGTATTTATTGTGATTTTATTTACATAATGATTTAGCGTGCCAGTTTTACTTATTTATTCTTTAACCTGCATCAGTCTTTTATTGTCACATCTATATGTGGGTCTACTGGAAACAGTCTCTCTACTATGTAAAGGTAAGGCTGTGTACTATCAGACTTTCCCAGACCCCGCTTTATTGCGGAACTTCGGATTGGGTGTGATGGATGATGATGATGACGACTTATATCAATAAACACTACATTATTTGATGTACCTTCTATTTTTCTTTTATAAAATAGAGTGAGAAGGAACTATATAGACAAGAGTGTGTAAGGATCACATGAAGTCATTCACTATAAGGAAGGTAAAGGATGGGTGTCAGAAGAAGTAGAAAATATCTATGTAAGTATAAAAATTTGTTCAATATTTTTGTTCATTTATTAATGTAGTAGTAAGTAGTAATATTTAGATTGAATTTTGATTTTCTTTTCTTAATTTTAGAATAAGATGCAAGAGTTATTAGAGAAATATATGCCTGAGGAGAATGAGCTCAATGCAGAAGACATTTGTGATATAGTACTTAGTACACGTTCTGGTCATATGAAAGGTCTTGGCTATGACCTTAAGCCAAATATTTCAACCTCAACATATAAAACAATTATTCAACACCTTCAAAAAGAAAACAACAAGCTTAAGTCTGCATTATAAGCTGAAGTAATCAGGAGAAAAGAAACTTGAACAAAATTAGCAAAACATGATATGTTATTCAAAAGATTACTTAACCCTGATTGTGATATAAATGAAGAGGAAAACAAAAGGTGTTAAATTATATTTCCTATACCTTTTTTCTTTCATTTCCTGTATGTGTTATAATTTAAATTTAATACTTTTTTTTACATGAATTACAGAATGGATGAAGATGCAATTGATGAGTGATTATATCATGAATGGCAAAATTATGTGATATTTGCTTTAATTCGAACCAAATACTTATTGTTTCAATACTACCAATATTTTTAGTTGATTTTAATTAAGCTTTTTCGATGATTACAGGTTCATTGACATGGACAACACTAGGTAGTCGGTCGAGTTATGCTCTAAGTTTTGAAATCTTAGTATTTGTAATTTATAAACTGGTCTCTTTATTTATTGTTTTGTATGAAAGAATTGTTAAAGTTCTCATTAACATCTTGTCTAAGAAGAATATTTTTTGTTGGTATAATTTAATAATATTTATATAATTTTAGTTTTTATATACAATGCTCAATATTTTGAATT
>JAOQMP010000002.1:18508808-18521496 GCA_027563575.1 Erythroxylum pedicellare
CTAAGAAATATGCCAAGTGACAGACCAATTGATGAATAGTAGTAAAAATAAGAGTCAAATGGCAGTGAAAATTTTTATAAATGATATTGGGATTTAATGACAAGTATAATTGAAAATTGGGAGAAATTTGGACTAAAAATTGGAGACAAATGGGTTAGTTAAATAAAAGACCAAGGAAAGACCATGAGAAAGTGACAAGTGTCACTTGCCACACCACTTATTTAAATCACGATTTTTGTTAAGTGAATGTTCTTTCACTTGCTAATTACAATACATGCTTCTCTCATCTCATTCTTCTTCATTTTCTTCATCTTCCTCTTCTTCTCACGAAACTCTCTTCTCTAAACATCAAAGTTGAACCTTTCCATTACTAGGTTCTTGCTATCTTTTCTTCTTGATAAAAAGCCCACCTATTCTACTTTGGCTAGATGATGATCGTGTATGTTAGAGGCTAGGTATTTGATGATTTGAAGAAGCTTTGGTCAAATCAAGTAAGTAACCTATTAATCTTCATGGCTTTGATAAATGAAGCATATTTGATGATAGTTAGAGGTTAAATGATCATAAAATGAGGATGGGTACATGATGAAAAGTGGATGAGAAATGCGGATATATTTATGTCTTGCTTTTGTGTTTTGATGGGTAATAGATTATGAAATGATATAATGTTGGATTAATAGAGTAAATGGTGTTTAAAGTCTGCTGGAAAAATGTTAGCTGTAACATTTGCATTAAATTAGAGACATATGGCTACATTTTTTATAGGACATCGAATTCAAATTCTATCTCTAAGAGTTTCAAATTTTGACTTGAATTTGTGTACTGGGGGAAGTAGATTGATGGATGAATACATGTTTTTATGTTCTATTTTGAGAGTACGAAACCCATGAGTGATGAGTTGTTATGTAGATGTTGTGAGTTGTGAATTAAAGGTATAATGAAAGTGGAAGTTATGTTAACTAATATGTTAAGTTATGTTCTTGAAATGAGACGAATTAAGGTGATAGTTAGAAGTAAAATGAAAGTGGAAATAAAGATGAATATGTACAGAAAGTTGATGATGAGTGTATATATGTGTATGTTCTGTTATTAGTATTCATGATCAATCATGAACTATAATTTATTTATGGATGATATTGAGTTGAAATGGAATTAGAATAATGGATAAATGATGAGTATTAAACTAGAAATGATAGACTAAGCATAAGGTGTTGAATGTTGTAAGTAAAGAATTAAAATCTGGAAACTAAGGATGCAATTGGATATATGTTGGGGCAAGAGTCATAACTTTTTCTATAAAACTCGGATTGAGGTTATTTAACTATGCTTTTGAAGAAGACTTCGAGTTCTACAATTTTATGAAGACCCGAGAAGAGATTTTGTTGTTTAGTTCTATAAGAGACCCATAAAGATCTACTCAGCGTACATGGATGTCCACCTAACGGACATTCATTGATCATTTGGTCTTAATTAAGGCTTAAATGGAGCTTGAATTGAACCTAGAATGATGCTTTGATTAAGTGATTAAATATGTGATATGTTTGAAGTGATAATTGGGGTTTTAACTTAGTGAATAAATTGATGATATCAAAGTACCAAAGGCATGAGTATAATGTGAATGAAGATGTTCATATGATTGTAGTTATGATTCAAAGGAGTTGAGTAATATGTATTAAGTAAATGTGAATAAGAATTGGGTATTATGAGATCATATAATGTTAGAAAAGAAATGATGAAAAATTGAGTTAGGATATTAGAATAACTAGTGTTCTTGAGGTGTAAGCCAAAGGATAAGCTAGACACATACAAAGGATATAGATTAAATGGTTAAATTAGAATGATCATGTACAAATGAAGTGTAAAGTTAAGTTCAATTATACATAGATGAATTATGAAATGAGAATCAGCATAAGATGTGAATTTAGGTAATATACCCGGGATTGTCATTGAGCATGCATTATACACAACATATATACATATGTATGTGATTGAGTATTCATAAGATTGTGCAATTAATATGTGTGTGCAATATATGTTTTGCATAATGATGATAAGGATAGAATGTCTGCATCTGGACGTTTCTAGATCATGGAAGCTAATGCTAATCTGGAGCGTACTGTGAGTCAACCTAGATGGTCTTACTTTAATGATTGTTCTGTTTAAATTCTTTATTGAATGATTATATGAATGTGATTGTACTGATTCTATACATTAAATGTTCAAGGCGTTTGATGCATGAATAATATTGGAAGTGCTCATTGAATGTGAATTGGACTGACTATGTGATACTCAACTTGATAGTTGAATGCTGGACCAAGTTTCGAAGAAAAATGTGAATGTGCATGTGAATGAAATAAGTGATTCTCAACTCAAATGTTAAACGTCGGACCAAGGTCCAGTGACATGTGTAAAGTGAAATAAAGTGACTGATTGATCTTATGTAATTGATGCATTTCATACATGAATGCATGAAAAGATAAAGGCTGTTGTGATCAGAATAGCTACCGAGAAAAAGAGCTTAAAGTTCAGAAAGTGATTAAGAGCCAAAGGCTTACTATGTATAACGAACCCGTTATCTCCAACAGATATGAGACAGTTATCAATGAGTCCGGTATTCACAATAGATACGAGACAGTTATAGGCACTCCGTCACAACGATAACAACTAAAAGTGAGTCTCATGGGTATTACATATATAAGTAATATGTATGATTTGAATGATCGAAACGAATTGTTTAACTACTTTTAATGTGAAATCTAAAAATTGTGAACAAAAGAAATTTGTGATACTACATGATGATAAATGAAATGATGTGAAATGTGTAACCTCCGGAAGATGTGAACATTTTGTGGCACCTTATGTTTTGGTACTTCTAACAATGATCATCCTAAGAAGTGATGGACCATATACTTTCTGAATACCAGAGCCCAAACGGTAGATGTCTCTTAATAGTTTTAGGTATAAACCTACGTTATGCAAAATAGAAGGCAACTACATTATTATCAAGTAATAAGCAACTACTAGCTAGAAGGGGATGTCCAATATTACTATATCATGTGGCAATAGGAATACCACAGATAAGAATCAACCCGTTCCCTTGTTCTGAATTTTCTTTTTCCCTTTTTCATAAAAGTCGTTTCTCTTAACGCACGAGATAATTGTGGGGAAGTATAAAAATGCATATGGCCAGTGGGCCAATTGGAAAAGGGGAAAAAAGAAAAGAAAAGAGGGATTATCCTTTAATTTGTGCCAAGCTGACATCCACCAAATAGCTTTTTTCTCTTTCCCATTTCCTTTTGTTGTTAATTTGAGGACAAATCAATCCATTAAAGAGCATATGCATATGTGATGTATATGAGAAACTGCAAATACACACAACATGAAGCTTTTTCCATCAATTATTAGGCCATGAGATGAGAATGTAGTAGATATTCATCACCTGCAAAAAGTTGCTCTGAAATTCAAAACAGCCCTTGTTTATTTTGGTTATGCCCTTCCTTCACTACTCAGCTGGAAAGCACAACTCCTATGTACCGTCACCGCCTATAGATCCAATTTTGTATAAAAAACGACTCGTTTTAGTATAATATATATTATTATAAGCAGAGTATTTAATCAATTCTCCAGTTATTTAGGTGTCAAAGAGTCCACGTTGAATTGTAATGAAAGAGCAGCCCCAGAGGATTCCTAAATGTCTCTGATTGATTCCTTTATTATCGTCATCGCACATGGCAAGTGGCCATGGATACAAAGGCGTACAAAATTTTAGACCGGAAAGAGATTGACCTGTAAACCTTGTGGCCTTCTATTATTTTTCTGGACCATCAGACCATAACCTAAAACTGAAAAGAAAGCTTTTGCCGACCATCAATTATTGTGAGCCTCGAGAAGAGGACGGGACTGCAAAAGGGTTGGTGAAGATTGCAAACTTCCCCTCGAAGCCTATAATTGATTTTAACTTTACAATTGAAATTGTTGAACTTACTAGATATGCTTGTAATTGAACCCTAAGGACGAGAGACGAGTGTTCTCTCAAGACTGCATTGCAGAAATTGACGAAGTAGCAATTGCATGGCACCAGCAAGATTGAAAGTTGACGCAATATGTGAGTCAAAATTAATTAATGCAAGATTGCAAAATGATACAAAATTGTAGAAACGGAGAAATATAAAAAGAGAAAATCTAAAAAATATTAATCCAAAAATATAATTAGTGGTTTTAATTCGAGGAACTTTAAAATTAACACAACTATTAATAATATAAAAACATATTTTAAAATGCAATTAGAGATAAAGGTGCTACTTATAATTAGAGAAACAACGCATTTTTTTGCACAAAAACATTCACAATTAAATTTTTTTACAAATTATAAAATTTAAACAATTATATATTATCCTTAGTATTGCATTTAAAATATTTTAATTTTTATAAATTAATATATGACCCTAAACTTCTTTTTGTCTAAATATGCATGAACAATTTGATACTTACAAGTCAAATTCTAAGGTAAGGGGATACATGGTACGTAGAGTCACTTTGGCTATTGTAGGTTTATTTTGGCTTGCTTTTCGGCTTTAAATTGAGAAGACAAAGGGCATACAATGGACACTAATTTAGCAATTGTCAGGATTTCTCTTTTTGACTTTAGAGTTTATCTGACACTGTGCTCCTTGTCCTGGGCCTGCATTCACTTGGACTCATCTGTCAAATGTAATGCTCACTTTTTCTTTTTTCTTTTGTTCAAACCAATCAAGGTGGTTAAGCCGTGACATCTAAGAGACAGCAATTAACTCATCTTCACTCCTCAGAGACTATAATAAATTACGCTCAAAGCAGATTAAAATCTATCATATATGACATTTTGGGGTTATATGAAGCAATCTTAACACTTTCTAATGGAACTCCTTTGGATAGTTTTTAGACCAAGATGATAATTTTTGGTTGCCTCGCTCTCGTCTTTTATTTTTTAAAAGTACCAACATTTGGTGTGGATTTGTTTTCAATGAAGTAACGTCATATAGCTTGAATGTAAAACACGTTCAGAATCTTTTAACCTAATGATTCATAACTTTTAGACAATCATTTTCCATCCCTTAACATCATTGTACAGTTTAATTAGCATTATATATCCTTTCTAACATCATTGTACAGTTTAATTAGCATTATAGATCCTTTTCTTTTTTCTTTGATCTTCTAACATTATTGGTGAATGTGTGCAGGGGGCTACTTACTTGAGAACATATCTACCTATAACCTCCTTGGATATTGTCAAGGGAAACATGCCTACCTGTTTCATGGTACGTAGGAACTCCACTATTTTTGTCCTATAACTAACCCTACCGAGTCCGGATTCTTGGTGCTAAGACCTCTCCTCACGTCTCCATCTTTGGAAACCACAACTTCCGTTGCAGACTCGGTCTCTCAATAGACAAAAGCTAAGATTGCTCTCAATATTTCTTTTTCTATTAGATTCCAAACTTTTCAAAGGTTTTCTTTGGTATTCCATTAAGCACATTACATGTAGATTTTCTCAGGTTCCAACCCTATTAGTTCCTCTAAAATAAAACCTATACAGCATATATACCTTTCTGATCCTTGTAGCCAAGCGCTCTGTTAGTCTGTTCGTACAATTTTTTTTGGTTTCTTGAAAAGTTTCCAGGAAAATGGCAGTTGAACTTTGCTCAGATAATTCTGGGATCAGTCCAAGGATCTCGTTCTCTCATGACCTTTGCCCATCCGATGTTGTTCCCATAGAACCGCACCCTCTTCGTTCCAACTCGTCTGGTAGCATTGAATTTGACTTCTGTGTCCGCAAGAGTTTCGATCAAGATTCTTCATCAGCTGACGAGCTTTTCTCGGACGGAAAGATTCTGCCCACTGAGGTCAAGAAAAAGACAGGTTCGGCAAGACTAATGGATCCGTCCTCTACGCTTCCACAACGGGGCCTTCATGATGATAACGAGGGTTCAAAGAGAGAGATGTTGAAAGAGACCAGCAAGACTACCACAATGGATGAACCAGAAGAAAAGCAAGGTAGCTCCAGGTCATTTTGGAGATTCAAGAGAAGTAGTAGCTTGAATTGTGGTAGTAGTTACGGCAGGAGTTTATGTCCGTTGCCGCTCTTATCTCGAAGCAATTCTACTGGCTCTGCTCCTAGTGTGAAGAGAGCTCCATTGTCTAAGGATAACCAAAGCATGAACCATAAACAGCATAAGCAACCATTCATGAAGTCATTGCAATCATCGGCTTCCACAAGTCATCAGAAGCCCCCATTGAAGAAAAACTACGGTGCTTATGGCAGTGGTGTTCGTGTTAACCCTGTCTTAAACGTTCCTTCGGGGAATCTGTTCGGTTTAGGGTCAATCTTCTCCAATGGCAAGGATAAGAACAAGAAGAAGTGACTCATGATATGTTGAATCAAATCAGGAATCACTTCCCATCTAAATTGCATATTCGTTTACGGATTGAAGTCGTTTCTCTTCTTTACTTGGATAGAATGGCTTTGCATTTGCCAGAAAAATCATACTCTAGGAATAGGAGAATAAAGAGATTGCCTGGATTACAAAAAAGAAAGATTGATGGTAGGTTTGGATTGGATGGAGGGACCGAGTCTTGAAGTTATAATTCAAGGGCACATGCTTTGGAGCACAAAATGACAGGTAGCCATTGCTTTCGTGGTTGTCACAGTCTGTTTTTCTGTGTCTGGTTTTGGGATTTTACGCGCACCTGGTGTACAATACTTCTGGTTCCTACACTTTGAACCAGAAGTGAAGAGCAGGTCAGTGGTATAAGTGAATCTCATTGTTTATGCTTTCAAGAGAATATGGTTTTTGGTTGTTCATGATTGCCTTTTTCCATTTCTAAAGACAAACAGTTGTAATAAGTATAATTTCCTGGGGTTATTTGCTGCACGTCGATGCTTCGGGGGCTCAATTGACATCCTTATGTTAACTTTTAAGGCTCAATCCTTTCGCCATAATGTCTAGGGCTTGCTTGCTATTGCAGGACAAGAAGTCTCGCTAATTTATTTTGGCTTCAATTTTAGACAAGAACATTCATAATTCTACTCTTTGAGATGGAAAGGTGCTTCATACAATCAACAACAAAATGGGTAACAATCAACGTTTACCTAACCCGTCATATTGTACAATCTAGTCCTTTTCCATCAAAGAGTATAAAAAAGCCATCTTTCCTTTCACTTCATTTTATTTAATTCTTTCAGCTCCTTTTTACGCCAAATAAGTAGCTTCCTTTAGGTTTTTGAGATATCTTACAGAGATAAAAAACCTGCAATAAGAAAGGAAATCTACGCCAGATTTAACCAAAGGAAAGGGATGAACTGGAGGCCCAGAACATGATCATAACACATGGCGTGGGACAGGGAAGAAAAGGCGTGTGTCTTTTCGAGATAATGCTAATCTTTTTCCTGCTTCTGGCTTGTTCCTGATCAAGTACATACAGATGTGATTAGCATCTCTTCTCCATTCTGTCATATTTTTGGAAACTTGAACATGGGAATCTCAGCTTTTGTTCCTAAAGTTAACAAAACAACAAAAGTGAAGGGAGAAAGGGAGTGTACATGTACCGGTGGTTAGACCAACATATACATTGACCCTAAAAACATCCTGTGCAATGCCAACTTGTGATGGTTTTTTAGTGAAAGAATCTTATTCACGCGGCATTATCTTTCAATACGTACTATATATATATATATATATATCTAATATCCTAACTCAAAACAATCTAATATGGTTGATCTGTTTATAGGCACAAGTTGTTCACTTGAATCTTTTTGTAAGTGTTATATGGCACATCATAACCATATAGTATATGTACAAATATATGTTCTTTACTGCTCTAATATCCCAAAAAGCCTTCGTTGTTTTATTATTGTATTTAATATACATATTTTAAGTTAAAATGTTAAAATCTAAACGGATTTGGAAGAGACAGCTTATCAAAATTAAAATATTTATAATGTTAAACATTTCTAGATCTGATCTAAATTACCCTAAATTTTATGATTGATGCAAAACTAAATGTTGATGCATTTTATTCGGCTTCCTAAACTTCAGAATTTGTGCCTGCCTTCCTCTCTCTGTGCCTCTTCTGACTTCTCTCTATTTTTCTTTGTTATAGGTTATCTTTTTTTCGTTTCCTCAATGCGTGGTCAGTGGTCACACCAGAACTGCAGACCACTAATCATCTAAACCTCTTCAGTAGCTGCGGTCACTCTTTGCCACTGTCACGGTCCCAAACTCGTCTCGGACCACTACTGATAGTCATTAAGAGTTGTTGTCTGACACCGGCTGTGATGTCTGAATGTTGACTTTTGGGGTTTTTCATTTGGATTGGTGTCAAGCGTGGTCTATGACAGAACAAGAGAGCCAGAGATCTGTTGGAACATTGGTCGGAGTTGGAATTTAATTCTTATTCCATATTGTTGAATTGTAATTGAACTTAAAAATCTCATAAATTGTAATTAACTACGGGCGTTTGGGGAATTTGTCTTTTTGGTTTAGAAAAAAAATGTCGCCTATTTATAATCGAGTCGAGGGGTCCGCAGTCCGCATCAGGTATTTATATGCTTATATGTACATGTTTCCTGGTCGATCCTCCTCTTTTTTGTGGTTTTCGATGCCCTAAGAGTTTCATTCGAAACAAAACAAATTTGTTATTTCTCTCGATTTTTATGGCACAAAAGAAAAATATCATTATAATAATTTAAACATAAAATAATTTCTTTATTGACCTTTATTACCTTTGTATCGATTCTTTTGAAGTAAAAATTATCAATGTTAAAGATTTGAAAAATATTTTTCTTTTCGGTGCTTTCTTTAAGCTTTGAATATTAGAATTAATATAAATCTCATACTCACCTTAAGTAGAAACATCATATTTACAAAAATTATATATATATATGCTTAATACTTCAATTTTTTCATATTAATGTGATAACTGTAAATTTTTGGATGTCCTAAACAATTTTTTCGTTTTTATATTTTTATGGTCTACAAAATAAATTGTTGACATTTTTAGTAATTTTTTCTAATTATTGTAATTATTTCTTGATTGTATGGTTAACAATCAATAATTTGGCATTCTAATCTTTCTTTAAAATTATAAAAGATTAGTTTTATTTGAATTTGAGATAAAAGACATGAGTGAAGCTGAATATATTCTTAGAGTTAAAATTTCAAAAGATCATTAAAAAAAGATTATTATTACTTTCTTAAACAACTTATATTCAAAAGATTTTATAATGATTCCACATACAAGATCGTAAATCAATAGATGACCTTATTGTTAAAGACGGAGGTCTCAACAAAAAGTTTTGCCCATCTATGCCATAAGAAAGAGAACAAATGAAGAAAATTTCTTATTACGATATAATTGGAAGTCTTATGTTTGTCATGATGTACACAAAAGTCATATATTTGTTACACTATTAAAAAGGAGAGCATATATCTGTCAAATCTTTGACAAGTATATTTGAAAGCGGTAAAGGGAGTATTTACGTATCTAAAAGGTATTGTTGATTATGCATTGTGTTATCAAGGCAAAGACTTATGTATATAAGGGTATATAGATGCAAATTGGGGAGTAGATCTAGATGAGAGAAAATCTACCACTGGATATATTTTCTTACTAAGAAACAATCATGTATTGCTTTATCCATAATATAACCTGAATTTATAGCAGTTTTAGTAGCAGTATAAGAAGTCGTGTGACTTAAATGATTCGTAGTTAGTTTAAAAGTCACTCAAAGCTAGTCTAATCCAGTAATAATCAACTGTGATAGTTAAGCAATAATCACTTACTGGAAACCCAAATTTCATTGTAAGACTAAGTATATAGATACCAAATATAATTAAGTGAAAGATATAATTACATAAGGATAAGTGAGCATGGAGTATATATCTACATGAGACATGGTCATAAAACTAATGAAAACTAATTTCCCAGGATATATGCATTGGGCATGTAAAGTCACTATTATATATACATTGAAATGTATTTGACTAACATTTCTCCATATACATTCATTAAATGTATTGTCATGTATAAACACATATCTAAAATTACATTGTTTATTAAGTAATGAAAATTACTTAATATTTGATTATGAAATATCTTTACTTTGTATGACATTTTTTATATCAATCAACGAGTATGTCGGACAATAAAAGATTGGCCTTCGCACATTGGCAATCAAATCTAATATTTGTGATGATTGTTGATGAGGCATGTTAAGTTTAATATTGAAGTGAATGCCAACTTAGAAAATAAATCAAAAGGAAATTGGTTTAGAATGATCATATGGTCACCATATCTCTCTTAAGCTGCCTAGTAAGGGTTCAGAAAGATAAAGTTAAAATTAGACAAGTGAACTTAGGTTAAACATTAAGTATGTTTGAACCAATATCTATATGATATTGCGTTTTTGAAAAACATACGTTCCGAATAAATAGGAGTTAATACTATAGCATAAGTGTAACATCCCATTTCCATACTAAGGGTTCGAACCCTAGATTTCTGTAAACGAGAAATAGCAATGAGAGATTAGGAAATGCACTTCATGCTTATTTATAATATAGTATACATACACATGAATTTGATTATTGCGCATATTACAATGATTTGTTCATGCACTCATTTGACATTTTTTGGGTATAAATGATTGTTTTAATGTGATTATGATATGGATAGTAAACATTTTGCCTTAAAAATTGATCTAGTAAATTAAATTATTGATTTAGAATTTTTGGTGAAATTTGAGAATTTTATGAAATTATGGGTATTTTGGACTAAGAAAAATGTCAAATGGAAGAACAAATGATAAATGGTAGTAGAAATAAGTGTCAGATGGCAGTAAAAATTTTGATGAATAACATTAGGATTTAATAACATACGTCATTTAAAATTAGGAGTCAATTAGATTAGAATTGGGACACAAATGGACTAGCTTAATGAAAGACCAAAAGAGAACCATGAGAAAGTGACAAGTGTTATTTGTCAGACCATTTGTTTTAACCCACGACACCCATATGAAAGACCATCTTTCATATTAGTCTTTCATTTTTCTTGCTACTTATTTTCTTCTTCTCTTCTTCTCTAACTCATGATATTCTTCCGATCCATCCATCAACATTGAGCTTTGCTAACACCCTTCATCTAGCTGCTCCAAATAATTGCTTATCTTCACTTTGGTGATGAAAACCCAACCTATTCCATCTTAAAAGTTGATGATCGTGTATGTTGGAGGAGCTAGGGTTTCTTAGAGACTCTTGAAGAAGCTTTGGGAAAATTAAGTAAGTAATTTATTAATCTTCATGGCTTTGTTAAATGAAGCATATATGATGATAGTTAATGGTAAATGATCATGATAGAGGAGTTGAAATATGTGTAACATTGATGTTGCAATAAACAGATGTATGTTCTATTTTAATGTATTAATGATATTTATGAGTTATTTTAAGGGAGGATTGAGAGACTAAATGGTAATGAAGAGTGATGATATAATAATGAAGACCTTAATAGTCATAAATGTTCTGTTTTCATATAAATGATAAATCAAAGATCATGTCTTACCTTTGTACATTTGATGATTGATATTTCATAAGTTATGGTTAAGATGATTTTTGGAGATAGAAAGATCATTATGATGATGTAAAAAGAGTGCAGAAAGTTCATGAAGAGTTGATATGCACATGTTCTGTTTTAATGCTTAATCACATAAATTTTTAGGTAGTTTTTATATGGATGAACTAAAATGAGTCTAGATCTAAAGAAAGGTAGCAATTTGGTTTCTTAAAATGGGAAGAATTAAGGTAATAGTTAGAAGTGAAATGAAAGCAGAAATGAAGTTGAACATGTGCAGAAAATTGATGATGAATGTATATATATATGTGTGTGTGTGTGTGTTATATTTTTTATGTTCATGATCAAACATGGACCATAATTTGCTTATAGATGATATTAAGTTGAAATGAAGTTAAGAATGATAGGAAAATGATGAGTTACTAAACTAGAAATGATACATCATGCCTGAGGTGTTGAATGTAGTAAGTAAAGAGTTAGAAATTTGGAAAATAAGGATACAATTGGATAGATTTTGGGGCAAGAGGCATAACTTTTGCTATGGATCTCGGATTGAGGTTATTTAAGTATTCTTTCGAAGAGAACTTCGAGTTCTACCACTTCTATTAAGACCCCGAGGAGAGATTTTACTTTCTAAAGGGTTAAATTTTTACATTTCTGTAAGTAACCCGTGAAGGTCCGCCCAGCGGACATGATGTCCCTTCAAACAGACATGGGTGAAGTTGAAAAGTTGAAAAACCCGAGAATGTCCACCCAGTAGACATGAAGTCTGCCCAACGGATATTTACTGGCCATTTGGACTTAATTTAGGCTTGAATGGAGCTTGAATTGAACCTAGAATGATGCTTCAATTAAGTGATTAAATGTGTGATACGTAGGAAGTGATAATTTGGGATATAACTTAGTGAATGAATTAATGATATCAAAGTACCAAAGGCATGAGTATAATTGGAATTAAGATGTTTGTATGATTATATTTATGATGCAAAATGACGAGAAATTGATTTATAATATTAGAATAACCAAGTGTTCTTGAGGTGTAAGCCTAAGAATAACCTAGACACATACAAAGGATAAGGATTGAATG
>JAOQMP010000002.1:18527909-18542225 GCA_027563575.1 Erythroxylum pedicellare
TTTTATTTTTATTGATTCTTTTATTCTTATCATAAAAATCATTCAAAATTATTTTAAAATTAATAATTTCATAAATTATTGAAAATTTATATTAAAAATAAATATTTTAATTAATTGTGTACAAAATAAATTATATAATAACTAATGAAGAGTAAAAAAGTTTTCATGACAATTTTAATATTTAGTACTAAATATTGACATAAGTATTACTTTTTTTAAATGTTCTATCAAATATTCATAATCAGTCATTTTTATTCATTTTTTTTATTTTTTTATTCAAAGTCTTTTATTATTTATTACCAAACGATACTTTTTTTTTAATAAATGTGAATTTGGTTTGCTTACAATTAGAGTTGGTTAAGATTGAGTTCTATATATCAAATTAATATTTGGTTGGTTCCTTATTCCAATGTTAAGAAAAGAGAACATAAAAAACTTTGAACGATTAATAGCCACGTAAATCACAAGTATTTCTCATATGTACTTGCAAGCACAATAATACAGGTAAATGTGACCGTAGTCCTTTGGATGCACGTGCTAGTATTATCATTGAAATAATGATGAATTCTTTAAACATACAAAATGCAACCTAATCCTGCCTTGTAACATTTACATTCACTTTTGAACTACAATGCTTAAAAGAGGTTTAGATAACTTAGTTTTATTTTTGCAATTTTAACTTTATTTTAAATTATTTTATCCGCACATTTATGTGAGATATACGTAGATGAGATAAGTTGGATCCGTATCGGAACAGCAAAAGTGTAATAACATATACCTTCTTTACTTAAAAGTCTCAAAGATGTACCACATAAAATTAATAGTAATATTACAACTATAATTATTCTCATGTATAAAAGTTGAGTTTGGTTTAGCGAGCGTTGTGCTTTACAAGCATTTACTAAGAAGTAAGAAGACATCAACTCTTCATTTTAAGTGTTGACGTAAAATCCAAAATCCAAAAATAGAAACTACTGGTATCGTACATGGGACGGATTCTGAAAATCGATTTGTGGATAGGCATTAGTTTCTATAGAATTGTTTGGCTGTCAAAACACCTGTAATAAGTATAGCATACAACATTGCAACTGTGGAAAAGTACAAGGGTAAAAAGGGTAAATACAAGAAAACACTGTATCTTGACTCTTAATCCTTCCTACCGACTAATTTGCCATTGTTGGGTTCCATGTACCCTCGTGAGTCGCATCAAACTACATTCAACCAAACAGCGCGTATGTGTTAGTGTTACTTGCTTATCCTACGCACCCCAACACCTCCCTACCTCCACCCACTCCACAGCGTACCTGCAGTCCGTTTCTCTGTTATTAGAGAAAGTTCTGCTAAAATGCCAGACGCTTCATTTTTCTTGGGCTATGTTGATGATCGCAAACAGAAACCATCCCATCCCATCATACGATTCTCTTTTTAAGTTCTCAAAGCGAGGGAATCACTTGCTAGGCGCGTCAAGTCATGTAGATGCGTACAAATACTGATAATAACCAACAAAAAGTTTTTATTGTTTCCACTTCCCTGCATGACGTTCCCTTTTTGCAGCATTTTAGATCGTCGTTTTGCTCCTTCGCCACGTCCTTTTCTTGCGCCTGGCTTTCATTTCCACCATTGTACGGATTTCCCTTCTTCTTTGGCCGCAGCAATAGTTGTATCTTTGGAGCTTTGGTTACCTACGTTGTGCTTATCCATTTCGAGCTTTGTTTTGGAGAACTAGATGGGTCTCGCCAGATGAGATTTATGGGATTCTTTGGAGATGGGGGGTCTTCATGATGTTTGCAGTGTTCGGTTTTGAAAGAGGATATCTTGGTTGGTGTGTGTTTGGGAGGGTAGTTTTCAGTTCTTGTTTTTCGGGGAAATGAATGAAACGGTGGGGAAGCCTACTTCATGCTTGGCGATAACGGAGAAAAGGGCTCAGAGGCCTGGAGGTTGTGTTGGCATTTTCTTCCAGCTCTTTGATTGGAACCGACGATTTGCTAAGAGAATGCTGTTCTCTAAGAAATTGCTTCCTCCAGGTTAGTCTTGCCTTATCTCTCTCTCTCTCTCTTTTTTCAATAACATTCGCATCGGTTGGTAGATTTTTTGTCTTTTGTTTTTAGTGCATTGGTTATGGATTCACACACTTGACCTAGGACTGTAAAATGGATCTTTTCTTGTCTCATTTCTTCTTAGCTTATTGTATTTTTGTTTCCTTAGCTCGCTCAAAGCAAGGGTCAAAGAGGTTTGGAGGGAATGAGAAAATGCCCAAGGCCAAGCTTCATTTGGTATGCCTTGCTTCTATGAACTTTAAGTCCTTGTTTTTCCCTTCATGTTTGGGGCAAGGATAATGTTTGCTAGTTTAACTGTTCGTTCATTTTTCTTGTGTGCTTTGCTCATGTTGTAGATTGCTGATGAGAACAGTGGAGGTTTTCCCAATGTAAAGAAAAACGGACATCGCGGTATTACAGAGCAGAAGCATGAAATGCGAGCTCCTTGCCTGGTTGCTAGGCTTATGGGTCTTGAATCCTTGCCCGCAGTTAATCGAGATAAGTACAAGAAAGCTTTAAATTCTGTTACTTCTGGTGGTAGACAAGAGGATGTTGCTAGCTGCTTTGGTGGGTCTGATAGGGGCGGCCTGAAAATGGACAAGGGAAGTGCTAAAGTTGAATCTAGACCTCAAAAGCTTCAGAAGACAGAGCAAATTGAAAGAAGAGCAGTGACTAGATTTGGAGCTGACGCATTGCAAATTAAGAGTGTTTTGTCGAGGTCAAGAAAGCATCATCCTTCCAAGCTTGCTTCGCCGGTGAAGAGTCCTAGGATATCCTCTTCCAGGAACGTGTCTAGAGCATCTAGATTGATTGATGCTGCCACAAGAATTCTGGAGCCAGGACTGCAAGCCACCAACAGAGCAAAGAGTGCTCTTACTTATTCGAATCCTGCTAAGTTTGCTTCTGAGCAGGGGATTATGACTGAGGGAACAAGAACTATGTCATCAGATGTCATGGAACAACTCCCACAGAGCATAAGCCATGACGTAAGTGCCAGTGAGTCTTTGTTGGGGCAGAAGTCTTGCCAAAACTGCAGTAACGTGCTTAATTTAATAGATTCTAGAGCAAATTTGGATGAGCAGCAGCTCATTTTCCTACCCTGTGCGTCAAATTTGGTTAGTATCTCTACTCAGGGGTTGAATGGGATGACGCCAAGGCCACATGTTAGCTCCCTTGAGGAGGAAAGAGATGTAGTTGAGCAAAAGAATGGGGACCAACTATGTACGGCTGCTGAAAAGCAAGATGGTATACTACCTCAAGATGAACCAGTTGCTGACGGGAAGTCTGTTTTTCAAGTGGGCCAAGTGCAGCGGCAGTCAAGAAGCCAGCAATGCAGGCCTCAAAAGGACCACCCATCTTCTTTAGCACATAAGCGACATGAAATGGCAGTTGGGAGCGAAAGAACTCCAGCAAGAGTCAGATTAAATAATGTCCAAAGCCGAAGAGCTTCTGCAGCTGCTAGCACTATTAGTGGGGCTAAAAATTTTGTTGCTCTGAACAGAAATTTAAGCGGTAGCAGCAGGCAGAGGATGTCCACCAGAGTGGATGATTCCACAATTGATGGAGATAGAAAATTTTGTAACAGGAGAGATGATTCCTTTTCACAGATAAGGAGCCCAGTGCGCAAGAGGAGAACTGTAAGTGCAAATATCCAAGTTGGAAGCACAGGATTTACCAATTCAGTGTCTGTGGGAAATGGAAACAAGTCTGGTGTTGTGCGCGGCAAAGATATGATGCTTAATACTCCCTCAAAAGACCAAAGGTACTCCAACAGCAGATCAGAAGGTAATAGAGCTGGTGGAAACAAAGACAATACTGTTATCTCTTTCACATTTAATTCCCCATTGAAGCAGAAGACTAGTATTTATTCAGATATCAGAGGGAGGGTTGACCAAATAGATGTGAATCCTACACATCAAAAAGTAGCTGCTTTGGAGGAAACTGGTAACAAGGCATATTTCCAGACGCATTGTCCTTTAAGAGGAGATGCTTTAGGCTTGCTTTTGGAACAAAAATTAAAGGAATTGATATCTCAAGAAGATGATGAATATGCTTCTGGTGGCAGTGTTCCCAAGAGATCCATTGCTATGATTCTCCAAGAACTAATATCTGCATTGAATGCGGAAAATCCTCTCCTTCCTGATAATTGGGTGTCCCAGGTTTTATTCACCTTTCACTGACACCATGACTGCACTATCTCTTAATGCCTTTGGGATTTTTCTGCATTTTTCTTGCTTTGTGGACGCTAAAATATATTCCTACAAAATCACTTTATTTACAATGATTTTAAGAAACCTACGTCTGTCTTAACTGTTTTGGTTTGCGTCTCTTGTGAATGGTGGATTTTGGCATTAAGTTGCTGCTTTGACAATTGGGACTTCCCCATGATGATTAAGGTCTTAAAATTTTCCCTAAATGTTTGCTCATTTATAATGCTGATCATTATAACTTTTGAAGAATCACAAATTAAGCACTTCAATTTAGTTCACCGCACAAGCTTCCGCATGACTAACGTGAATGGCAATTACTAATGAGTGAAATAGTTAATGTTGGCACAGATATTACCATAGATGGATTTTCTTTCTTTCTTTCTGTCAAAGAAATTGCCATTCCTGCTGAAGTCTAGTCTGAACTTATCTTTATGCTGGCTCCAACTTTTCACTTTCTACTTCGGAAGTTTATGTGCGCTTCTGCAATATGCCTCACACAAGTCTGGTTTCTGTTGTTGCTTTCCTCAGAGTGAAAAAATGAGCGAATGCCCTTCGATTAGATTAACATGTCAAGGTGAACATCTGAGTCCTGCATCTGTTCTTGAAGCTTCCTTCTTCAATGATAGTTGCTTATCTAGCAGTCTGGATGACAATTCAGGTAAAAAAGTTGATCCATTTCATGCTAATTTTATCGTTTCCTCTTATTTTTTGAAATGTTGAAATTACAAAAAAAAAAAGGGTGATTAATATGCTCCTTTGATGTTTAAAATTTAATTTAGGACAACTGCTGCCCCTTGACGCTATGGATTACTCTTACAATCAGCCACCTCCTGAAGAAATAGAGACTGATATTCTGGATTCTGTAACATTGATGAACGAAGGGATGACAGGGGGCAAGATAGTGACTAACCTTCTTAGCTACATATCTAGGATATTGCAGAGCATCAATCTTGCAGGTGGTGGGCTAACAGATGACAAGCTCAGCCATGCGAAGGAGGTTATCCTGAAAGCTGAACTTTTGTTTGGGAATGAGGCTCTCCAAAATTCGGATAGAATGAGAAGTTTTCTCATAGGACCTGTCCTACTTGACGAACTTGAATCAGTCCATGGTGTCCAGTGGACAAAATTTAGTCATCTTCTTGGTTTCAGTGAGAGCAAAGATGATAACATTGTTAGAAGGTTCCTTTTCGACTGTTTAATAGAGTGCTTAGATTCAAAATATGGTCGGTACAGCAATTCTGGGTTTAGAACATGGAAAAGAGTCAAGTTCTGCAAGACTGCTGACATGCTGATTCAAGAGGTTGAGGAGGAGGTTAAAAGGTGGACAAGTTTGGCAGGGATGATCCCAGATGAAATAATAGAGTGGGAGATGAGTCACTCATTAGGGAAATGGACTGACTTTGGAATTGAAGCATTTGAAACTGGCAGTGAAGTTGATTGGGACATACTTGAAATATTGGTCGAGGAAATAGTGATAGATCTTTGGGAATGCTGCTTGGGAACCTGTTGAAATGTCTATAGATCCTGCACATCGTAATCTCTTTTTGATTATCATGTAAGCAACTTAACCTGTCTCTTTGGGCCTCGAGTGATTTGATCCATTTTTTTTTGTTTTCCAATTGAAGAGTGATCATAACGTGGAAAAGCTGTAGGATGATGTAGATGTTGCATATGATGATCTGAAACCTGAACGTGCTTTCATGAATCACTAGACAAAATAGTTGGGAATTCTTGGTGTGATTGACGGTATGTTTTCCAAGGACAGATCCACATCCCCCTTAACCTTGGAATTGCCGTTGTGATCGATCGTCGTTACTTTTCCCTCAGTATTTGGATCAGAAGCTTCCCGTTGAGTGAATTATCAACGCCTTCATTCCATTAACAATCAAGAAACTAACAAAACAAAATCATAAATTTTGCAGTAAACATTTAATGGATATTTCATCTGGAAAAAACCAGTCACATACGTTGTCAGGATAGAAAAGGAGAACTTTGTAACCGAATTTTGAGACCAAGAAGCAAATACACGATGCTCTTATTACATAAGAGATATGGAATGGATCATGAAACTTTCAGACGTTTCTGATTACAGCATCGCATATCGAACCTATACAAGAGATGCAACCTTAATTTGTTTGTCATGGTAGCTAGCTTAGTACTGTTATAATGAGTTTATTTTGAACCTAAACCTGTTATGTAATGCGGTTCGGCTTGACAAACAAAATCAAAACTTGAATAAAAAAATTTGATCACGACTAGACTTGAACTTATAAGATAAATTCGTATGTGACTTGAACCATTGTCATCTTTAAATGTCTAGTTTGTAGAGTTATATACCTTTTGTTGGTATATCTATGAAAAAGCAAGGAGAAAGAGTCCCTATTTTTTTGACATCTAATATTAAGTTTTCTTATATGTGACATAAGATTGCATAAAGTTGATTGCTAAATGCATATTTCTACGCCAAGATTGGTTCTTATGAAGTAAGGAGTACAAAATAATTGCATAGGTCATTCAGAATTTGCTAACCATCACGAATTTCAATTTCCCTCATGGCAAGCATTCAAAAACAGAGATAAGAAAAGAGATCACTAGTTTTGTAAGATTCTCAAGTAATATGGGCAATTCCACTGGAGCCAAGACCTGTATATTTCCTGTCTTTGATTTTGTATATATGTTCATGAGCCTATTGTTATAGAAATGACAAGACATACAAATTCATGAGTAACTAAATACTCAGCACGGCTTCAAATCTTCTGTCTCATTTTGCCCAATACCCTCTATCCCAACAACATCCCAACCATTTAAATTTCCTCCCTCTTAATTATTGAATGGTTGGGACGTTGTTGGGACAGAGGGTACTGGACAAAATGGGACAGAAGATTTGAACCCACTCAGCACTGCCTAAACCGTTCTGCAAAAACGTTCCTACAGTCTACATTCCTACGTTAAGCTGCTGTCACATTCCTTGGGTTTACGCTGGTGGAAGAAGAATGGTTTTCTGTTCTCACATAAACTCGAGCAATACCCAATCTCCCAAATCGCCTTTTATCATTGCATTTGCCACTGAATGCTGATAAATTAATTACACAATGAATGCTACTAAATGCAGAACATCCCTTGTATCAATGTGAATATAAAAAGATGGATTACAAACCAATCACAGGATCGATTGATCACAATTAATGAAAGTCAGCTGACAACAAACAAATCCACAAGTAAAAACAAAGGGTCTAAATCCTGATTGCTGCGTCCTGGCTAAACCAATAGTGAGGGGTAGTTTGGGTCTGATAAAAGTCTCGAGCTTTCTCAGGCGTAAGAAACATAAACAACGCCACATCCAACAACAGTTCCGAATTTGAAACAATGTTGTTGGAAATTGACATCTCAAGTTCCCAAAAACCATTCTTATCTCTTCTGTGTATTATAATCATATGTGAAACATGATTACATCTGGAACTTTACATCCATCAATAAAAGAACAGCAACATAGACCTCAACAGCGTTTCTGTCAACTCATTCAAGTGAAATTGTTCTTTGTAGCAACAAAAAATGATTACTAGACAATAGTACACCAGCGATGATGGTGATTTTTAAACAAATAAAATATCAAAAAGCAATCAAATTAATAAACCAAAGCTTTGAAAAAAGCCACCTCACAATGAACCGTGGGAGTGTTCGACAACTACATTAGAATTGTCTGTACCCCAAGACAGTTTTTCCACCTCTTGCTCTCCTGTCTTCGCCATTAATGGCATTGGATGCAGAAGTACACAATCCCTTTAGTTCTTGAATGGTTGCATAGCTCTTTCTCGCTATGATTCCACCATTGACATTCTTTTTCTCTCCTGCATTGGCCGACTTGCTCCCTCTTGAGTTCGACAGAATTCCTTTAAACTTTGACGAGTTCTTTGATGGGGGTGTCAACTCTAGTGGCGGTTTTCTGTTCTCTTTTCTCAACGTGGCAGAGAAATCAGGCACTGACTGGGCCAAAAAAGAAGACCCTTTTCTTGAATTGGTCAAGTTTTCTTGAAACTTGACCTGTTTCTTTGGTGGGGTTTGTTTGATGATTTTACACTCCTCTTCTTCTTGTAGCCTTAAGCTCTTCATTCTCAGCTTAGATTCTCTCAACTCTGCATATGCCTTGTATCTTGGTCCTCTCTCCATGATGTAGCTCTCCGTCATGAGTTTGAGGGCAAGTGGCTGGTGAGAATGCGATGAATTCTGAGCTAAGATTAGAGAGACAGGATCAAGAGAGTGGAGAGAAGGATTTTCGGCCATTGTTGATGGTTTTGGGAGATGGGTCGGCTTGATAAGTTCTTTAATTGCTTTTGTAGTTTTCTTCATCGGGGGTTGGGCTGCTTTCTGGGTGATCGCTTAGAGAATTTGATTTTGCAACGGTCTAAAAGAACTGGGAATGCACTTTTGTCTCCCTTGTCTTATAAAAACTTCAACGTTCTTGTTCAAGTGGGGCCCTTTTAGACACTGGATTCTAGTGGAGGTGATCGATGGTTTTTGGTTGGACGTGACTTGGAGTGAGTGAGCAGGATTTTGTGGGATCTAAATAGTATCATTGGAAGGGTCAACTTTTTAGTCTTATATCCTGTCCTTTCCAGGGCGGCCATTTCGTGGCTTCACGTTTTCGTTTCCGTTTCCTCAAAGGAAAATGCCCTTAAAATATCATCCAGTCCAATACTCAAACAGCCATTTTCTGTGTTTTTATCTTCTTAGTACAAATCTTCAAAAGGGGAGTTCACATTTCAATCAACTCATATCTGCATTTACATTGGACCTTAGAGGGAAATTTCAATAGTTGAGGAAAAAGTACAAATCTTCAAAAGGGGAGTTCACATTTCAAACTCATATCTGCATTTACATTGGACCTTAGAGGGAAATTTCAATAGTTGAGGAAAAAGAAAAGGGAGATACATATGAAACTAAGATGACTAAAGAGAGAATTGCGGCAGTCTTGTGATTCAGACAGCTCGAGTTGTCAGAAATTTCAATTATAAGTTTGCACAAACTTTAATGGCCTGTCATCTTTTTCGCCAGCTTCAAACTTTATGATACTTGTATTTCTGCCCTAGATTGAATCTTGTAATATTACGGTTAAACCCATGACGGACCAAGTTCCTCACAGCATCAATCCCTTGTTCCAATGCTGCATCAATCTGTTAAATAGCAATTCACAGTAAGAAAGTTGAAGCAATGCCACGAGAGTTGCTTTATCTCAGGCATGATTCAGTGAAGACAGCTTGACTAGAATGCAGTTTACAACGACAGTAAAATCAAGTTTAAAACATGAGTAAGTGCTAGGCGATATAATAAAAGAAGCAACATACTTGCTGTCTCTCTGTGGAACTAAACTTCTGCAAGAGAAAAGCTTTCACGTCCATAGTGCCAGGAGGATCCCCAATCCCTGCAAGGATGGAAATATATCCAAAATTCTAAATTTCCAATATAGATAACACTTTTTGATGTTGAATAACAATGTTTTACGTCAAAAATAAGACAGGAATTAACGACCTACCTATACACAACCGAGGAAATCCACGGCAACCATCTAAATGATCAATCACACTCTTCACTCTGCACAAAGAGATGGAAAATAAAAATCTAGATCTCTCTGAGTTATGATTTCCACAATTGCAACAAACCAACAGATGCTCTTTGGAAGCGTCACAATGCAGGCTCCTCCAGTTAAATTGATACGAGTAGATCAAATGGGTAACATACTTCAATTCATCATGAAGAAGTTGTAATTTAATAGAATACATACCTAAAAGTCCTTGTGGAGTATTGTTGAGGGAGAACAAGAAAGATTTAATGCAATTATGACTGAATAGAAGCATAAACAACCTAAAGAACAAACTTGTTAGAATCATGATAATTGCATTAATGTTTCTTGTCCTATTTAACATTAAACTGAGGCCCATTTTAATTAGCCAGCAGTTAACTTATATTTGACATTACCCGAGTGCAACTATTTCTATTTTCTTGTCATAAAAAAAAACATGTTTATAAGTTATATACTGAAATTCCTTGTTTCTTTATTTTGTTATGCTCTCTACCATAATTGTTCTTCTTTGTGCATCAACATCAAATTTCTCTTTGTATGTGAATTTACGCTGTGCCCATATCACTGGGATCATATCTACTTGACTTCTTGCTATAATTTTTGAAAGAGAAGAGTTAAAATTCTTGCACAAGTACAAGAAATCAAATAACTGGTTCCTCTTACCCAAATGTTCATATGAAAATTCATGATGTAAACAAAAGAACACACAAATATTTTCAAATCAGAAATAAAAACCAGAATGAAACTTTTGAAGATTCAAATCTCAGGGAGGGAGACAGAAAGAGATAGAGACATCACTTGAGTGACTGAAGCTAACTCAAGTAGAAAAAAGATGTTAGATAACCATGTTTATACCACAGGATCTTGAACTAGTAAGATATCTAAGGTAAAGCACAAAGGAGAAAAAACTCATTGATGGAACTCAGGCAGAGAGGCAGGTGTACCCGTTATGATGGGCATGTCCACCTTTTTGTTGAAGTCTCAATATACCATTTGGTAAGTTCATGTCATCATAAACCTTCAGGTCAGGTGAACAGTACATAGTCAAATACTAGAACAACATATAAAAGCAATTAACTAACAAAATGCAAGAGGACACAATGGAAAATACCAATAAAATGTGACGGAGAGGCACTTGATAATATGCAGCAAGAGGTCCAACCTTCACGATATTATGAAAACAATAAAGCTTAGGATGAAATTGTTGCAGCGAGATAAGGTTAGACAACCAAAAGTACAACCATAAAAGATAAAAATTCAGGATAGGCGCCTCAAGTTGCAAAATCATATTGATGATTACAACAGATGAAATCATATATATTAATAAAGGACATGAAAATCCGTGCTCACTTAGAAACGGGTCTATTAATCAACTGGCTACTGCTTCACAGGTGGCATTAACTAGAATGTAAGGACTCTAAATACATTACATACAGCAGATATAGCTTGGTGCAAGGTAAAGACAGATCTACAATTTATCTATTTTTATCCGTTCAAGCTCAGACACTAAAAAAATAGATGGTCTACAATGCACTATATAGACATCAATCTTGCTTCACAAGTTTAGCAAATATCAACCACTCACTCAGGAACTTAAATCCACGATAAAATATTCCATAAATCAAAGAGATGAACACCATCTGCTATCAAATTCTATATTTGACGAACCATTGTAATACACATCGATGACAAATCATTGCATGGGTTTAACCATGATGACTAGAGAGAGGGACAAATTGACGGCAGGGAATATTCTGAGAAGTAGGAATAGAGTTCAATATAATTCCCTACCCTATCCCTCTTCTATTCATCCCACTAAACAAAGATTTAGTTTCCGAATTATTTGGACTATGTGATTTATGATTGTCATCATCCCAACCTATAAGATTTCCATTACAAAATGTAAAGCCCCTTTATAAGAGAAGACATGGAACTAACCGTTTCACCACTGAAATTCATATATGCCTGAGGTTTTGCCAAGAGAATTGGCACCTCTCCAATGCAACCTGTACTGATTGGACCAAAATTTTGAATAAACAACGAGCTCAATACAGATGGAAAAACTTAGAAAGAAGAGAGGAAACAATAGATAAATAAATGAATATAAAGAGGAACAAAAGAATTAGTCAAGAATCAGTAAATGTCGTTCAACTTTACAACCTATTCCAATAAGAGCCTTTGACTGTATTGTGTTCAACACAACTCCTTCTCTTTGAGAAATTTTATCAATCATTTCAAATCCAACCTGGTGAAGATAATATTACAAAATCATCAATCTAGGATGAAAAGTATTAAGGCCCATATATCGATATGTGCATTCAGTTACATTGTGCCTAGTGCCATAGTACTTATTTCCAGGGTTTCCCAATCCAACAATTAGCCAAGGAGTATACTCCACTTTAACTCCATTCCCAGTGTCAGGCAACGATGCATGCAGGCAAAACCTCTTTGAAGCATAGTTCCTTCGATGAAAACCAAAAGTTTTTGGCCGAGAAATGCTAATTTTTGGAGTAGTAAGTGCATACAACATTGAATCTACAACGAAGGTCAAAGAGTTGGTTTAGTACCTAGGAACAGAGTAGCATTAGTAACCATCTGAATAGGCAAGAAAGGAACTTTCCTTTGACGCTTAAGAGTAATGAAGTCCCATTCCTATTCTAGTTTGCAGTATTCAAGTGCTTAGCCTACAATTTGCTGTTCCAAATTCCAAATCAAACGCAAATTTTATTTTCGGAATATTCTTGTAAACATGAAGAATGATTTAGTAAAACCGCAACCAAAATCATATTCAGAACAGTAAGTTCTTCAATCAACCACCTACTGAGTTCAAGAATATCATAACTATCGCAATGGATGAATAAATAGAGTCATATCTCACTGCTCTTGAAAAGCTTAAAACGCTGAATACAAGAGAGCACAAGCATCAGCATGAATTGCTAAGAGAAAATGAAAAGCAGAAGTTAAACAAGAAACTTTAAAAAGGAAGAAGCGACCCTTTTTTTATAATTAAAGATAAAACAATGGTACAACCATAAAACTCGTAAAACCCAGAGTTAAACTAGTAAAATAATATTAAGTTTCAGTAGGAGATTAAAAAAGGAGAAAAGAGAAGAACCCATAATTTGAACAGTGGAAACAAAATGAAATGTTAAGGAAACGAACATACTTTTAGGTGTTTTAGGAGCGCTTTCAGATGAAGATGGGAAGAGGGACAACTCTGAAACAGCTAAAGTTTAAAGCTTTGGTTTGATAATTCGGAGCTTTGTAGGAGATAGACTAAAATCAATTCATTTTGGGTTTAAGAGTGGGCTTTAAAATGGTATTTTGGGCTTGGTATTAGAAATCAGACCAATTTGCTCAAATGTCAGTGCCTGTCAAAGATGAAGTCGGATGCCTGCACTGGCGTTACGTACTATGTAAATCAAGCATCTAGCTAATTGGTTCAAGAAAAGACATTTACCAATATTGTGTCATTTATTATCTTCTCTCTTTTTTTTCCCCAAATTTTTGTACCCTTTTCTCTCAGTTATTTTTTGCAATTATCGGTGTTGTTGATATCACTTTTCCCTTATTTGTAAGTATGCATGTGCGTAAGGCACAATTATAGTTTAACTTGGAGTTGCAGATTGAAACGTTAAAAGTTTTGTAGTTTATTTTTCCTATGCTCTCTGTGTATGTGAGGTATCGTGGTTGGTGGAATTTTTATAACTAAGTTAGAACTTGTTTATATATAAGCAAAACTCAAGTATTCATTACTGAAAATCATAAATAAAAGATGGTAAAGGAGCTTTCTCAATGGAATTTAGTGTTGATTCTAATTTTGTTCACAGTATCAACTCCACTTCTTGAGGGAGTGAGGCTATTTTTCAGTTTGTTGAGGTATGAATCACTTTCAAACGGTGGAAAGTCAAGAAGTAGTGGAGAAAGAGGAGTTCAGGACTCGATTCAATCATAAAGTTGTGGTTATGTAGGTGTGATGTTAGTTGTTGCTCCGTTCAATGGGATTGAATTGTAGATATTAGTGTATGCCAACCCGAAAAACTTTGGGGGCAAAATGCAAGCTGTTACGAGAAACGAAGCTATGCGGAAGGTATGAACTACCAACCCATAATGAGCAAAAACGAAGTCGTCCAAGTGTAACACTAAAATTTTTTCCTAAATGATGTAGTTTCATCACTTTGTAATCATTCCGACAATGTTTTGTATGGCAGTCGATGAAAGGCCCATGGGTATATATCATGTAACAACCTGATAAGCAATTTAGAATTCAGTAATGAAATTATCCTCCCTTTCTTGTCCTCTTATTCTCTCTTCTTTTGTAACGACCTTCCCCGTATTAATACACACATTGTCATTTTTAACGTAATAACTTGGTATTAGATCAAACGAGTCTCGAAGCATAACTATGGAAAAAGGAACATGGGTGATAGAACTTCAAAGGATTAAGGAGAATATGAAAACCCCACTTAAGAACTAAGACTAAAATGAGAAA
>JAOQMP010000002.1:18542325-18552557 GCA_027563575.1 Erythroxylum pedicellare
ATTCATAAAAGATTATTAATCATAACCACAAAATAGGACATCAACCATGTCTATTCATTCATTAATTTACTGCACTCATCCAAACACCATTATAATGATCATTCTACCTCAAAAACATCTCTATAACAATTTATGGACCATTAATCATCATACATGTAAAAGTAAGACATGAATCTACCCACATTTCTCATTCACGTTTTAGCATGTACCCATCCTCATTTTATGATCATTTAACTCTTAACTATCATCAAAACATGTTTCATTTCAACCAATTAAGAAAAGTAATGTTGATACTTACTTGTTTATCTTTAATGTATCCAAATCACACTTAACCCTAGCTTCTCCCATGCATCCCAAGATCATCAACTTTCAAGGTGAAATATGTTGGGTCTTTTAGCAACAAGAAAAAGATAGCAGGATAGTTAAGTGGCTAGTAATGGAAGAAAGCAAGGTTTCATTTTAATGCTTGGAGAAGAGGGTGTCGTGAGTGAAGAAGAGAGCAAATGAAGAAGATGAAGAAAAGAAGCACATGTCATAAATGGACAAGTGAAAGACGATAAGATGGTCTTTAAGTTGGGTAAAAATTCGTGAGTGGTGAGTGGCAAGTGTTGTGACACTTGTCACTTGCCATTTATCATCTTATTGTGGTCTCTAATTGGTTCCTTTAAAAAGCTAATTCATTTTTCTCCAATTTTCAACCCAAATTTCTCCCAAATTTTAATGACACTTGTCATTAAATTCCAATGTCTTTTATAAAAATTTCCATTGCCATTTGACTCTTATTTCTGCTACTATTCATCAATTGTTCTGCCATTTGGCATTTTTTTAGTCTAAAAATATCCATAAATTCTAGAATTTTTTCAAAATTTCACCAAAAATTATGAGTCAATAAATATACTCTCCAAATCAAATTTTAACACATATAATTCACAATTCCAAATATAATCACATTTATAGATTAATTATACCCGAAAAATGTCAATGAATGCATGTACAATCATTTTAATGTGCAAAAATCGATATTCACGTTTGTATGCTAATATTATGCATGAGCATGAAATGCATTTTTCTAATCTCTCATTTCTATTTTTTCAATTTTAAAAATTAGGGTTCTAACCCTTAGTATGAAAATAGGATGTTATAGATGTACTTAAAAGGGGAGGCACATGAGTGGTATCAAATTATCACTGAAGAAACAAACCTAGAAAGAACTAACAAATTAGGAGGAGTTGACTGATGTGATCAAACAAAGAATTGAGGAGATTTTTGAAGATCCAATGGGTGATTTCAAGGAACTGAGGTAAGAGCATTTGGTCCAAGATTACTTCGTCAAGTTTGATAGATACTTCAACAAACTCACATTATCAAAGGAATACTTGATCAAATTCTTCTTAAGGGGTATAAAGCTAGAGCTGAAGGTCACCATCAAACTTTTAGAACCTCACACTCTTTAATAGCATTACTTACTAGTGATGGAACATGAAGTGGTATTAGTGGTCCATTTTGCATCATTACCCATGAAAGGAAACTTCCAAACCATCTACCAGTCTAGAGTGAGTAGCAACCTAAGTGCTAAAAGAGGACTCCTAGTGACTCTAGGCCTCAAAACCAAGCTCAATAAAGGTATCCTACCTACTGTAGGACCCCAAGGAGCTATAACAGGAGGTAGCCTAACTCGAAGTTTAGATCCATAACAAAGAATTTGATGATTAGAGGGATAAGGGATTATGATTCTTATGCAACGAGTGATACTTCCTGGACCATAAATGTATGAGAAAATAACTTAAATTGTATATGATCAAGGGACGAGGAAACGGGGGATAAGTGAGATGAGCCAAGTGGGAAAATTACGATGGAACTAGGGCATCCTAATTTTTCCTTTTAGGCAGTGATAGGCAGGATAAATAAAGAAGAATATAAGCTGATGTAGGTGATAGGTTACCACATATGAAAACTCATGTGTGCTAATAGACCACGAGAGTGCTCATAACTTCTTGGATGAGGTTGTGGATAGAAGGAACTAAAATCAATTGGTTAACATTATTGGGATCCATAGTGGGAAGGTCTCGTATTAAGTTGCCATCAAAGATATAAAGGGTTCGCATTAAGCATATTGGGGTCTCCTCTATAATAAAAGCCTTGGTAATTCTACTGGGGAGTTGCGATGTTGTCATGGGGGCGCAACAGTTGGTTACCGTTTATGACATCTTTTCTAATTTCAAAACTTGGACCATGAGGTTTACTTGAAAGGGACGATTGGTTAGCCTGACGAGCAAAGAGAGGCTAAGGATGAAGATAGTATCAAGAAAAAGGTTAGATAAAATGATTAAAGGGGCTCAAGTAGGGGGACTATATATGATATAATTAACCAAACCTATGGAACATCAATTGCAACAAATGAACTTGGAAAAATAGGTCTCATATATAGATGAGCTTTAAAAATTGCTAGTAGAGTTCAAGTTTTTTTTTTGGGAATTACAACAACTTCCCCCAAAAAGAATCTAAGACTGCATGATCAAACTCAAGGAAGGAGTGAATTCAATTAACGTTTGACCCTTATATTACTTAGGGGAGTAGAAGGATGTTATTAAAAGAGCGATGTTAAAATTACTTTAATAAGATCTCATACAATATATTTTGAGCCCTTATGTGTCACTAGTAGTATTGATGAAGAAGATGGACAACTTTTGGTGGATGTGCATCGATTATCGGAAGTTAAATAAACACACTATGAGGGACAAGTTTCTTATTCTCCTTACCAAAGGGTTGTTTGACAAACTACTCTTTGGTAATGAGAATAAGAAACTTGTCCCTCATAGTGTGCTTATTTAACTTCTGATAGTCGATGCACATTCGCCACAAACTACATAAATCCATTTGGTACTCCAAGTTAGACTTCAAATCTAGTTATCATTGGATTCAGATGTATGGGGAAGAAATAACTAAAATGATTTTTAGATGAAAAATATCACAAGCTCCTTGTAACCTCTTTATATTAATAAATGTGTCATCAACCTTTCAAAGGTTAATGAAAATGATATTTTGACCATTTCTTAGAAGATTCATACTTATCTTATTTGACAACATCCTTGCTTTTAAAAACAACCTTCACCAACATGTGTATCACTTGAGAGAATCCCTTTAAACAATTTAAGCTTATTTGAACATAATACATATTTAGAGCAAGGCAATTAGAGTACCTTAAATAGTCAATCTTTGAGAAAAAAGATAGATATAGATGATAAGAAGGTGGAAACATTTTGGAATTGGTAAAAATTTAAGAAGTTTCAAGGATTCCTTGTGCTTAAGTGTTATTACAAATGTTTTATTCAAAATTATGATTAGACGGTCGAACCCCTGAATGAGTTACTTAAGACTTAGATGATAAGCGAATAGGCTTGGGGGACAAACAACAATGGGCCTTTGAAGGGTTAAAAAAGGCTCTCACTTTAGTTGCGATCCTACCCTACCTAAATTCTCTACGCCCTTTTTCCTTAAGGCCGATGCATGCAAAATTGCTATCAAGGTGGTGTTACAATAAGATAAGCATCTGAGTGCATATCTAAGAAAGATGTTAGCGGATAAACACCTAGGGCTATCCACGTATAGAAGGAATTCTTAGCAATTGTTAAGGTGATTAAACAATGGAAACACTATTTGGTGGTAGGAGATTTCAGGTTCAAACTAATAATAGGAGTCTTAAATTACTACTAGAGCAATGGATTTCGACCCCTTTTCAATAGATATGGCATTTAAAGCTTTTTGTCTATGGATTCGATATAGTATACAAAAGTGGAAAGGAGAATTAGAATACATATGCATTATTAAGAATGACCAGTATTGAGCTCCTCACTTTAACTGTATCATAGGTTCATACTGAATTATTAGGAGAAATGAAAAATATTAGGGAAATAGATACTATAATTCAATGCATCATTTGATGCATTGAGGAAGGGACCCTCAACTTAGGTAATTATGAATGGAGGGAAGGCCTACTATACTAGAAAGGGAGAATAGTCTTTGGATTTGATAAGTAACTATGTAAGAAGTTGATTTCCTTAAGGTACAATGGCCTATAAGGAGGTCATTTGGGGTAACAAAAATAATGATGAGATTGCAAAATGTCTTTACTGGAAGGCTATACGTAATTAAAGTGTGCATCTCTTGCTAAAGGAATAAGCATGAAAATGTGCTGTACCTTGGAATGTTACAACTATCACCTATATTGGATAGTTATTGGGAGGATATCAATATGGATTTTTTGGAAGGGATTTTGCCCTCGTGAGGAAGAATGGGAATGATGGTGATGGTCGATGGGTTTAGTAATTATGGCCACTTCATACCCACTAACTGCAATAAATGTGGCTAAGCTGTTGCTTGATTACGTTTTTAAATTACATGTATTTAGGGAGAATTATCAATGAAAATATCCCATTTTGAAAGGAGTTCTTCAATTTATCGGGGTTCAGTCTCAGTTCTCTATTAAGCACCATCCTTAATTGATGGACAAACTGAAGCCATGAATCGCATGTTAGAGACTTACTTGTAACGTTTTTATAGTGACACCTCGATTAGATGGTTAGAGTGGATCTCATTGGCTGAATGTTGTTACAACACCATATTGCACATGACCACCAACTCAACATTATTTAAATTGCTATATGGATATCCTCCTTTGATATATGTATCATATCTTATGAGAGACTCCTAAAGTCTAATGATTGATTAAAAAATAAAGGATAGAGAAGTAACACTAGCTTCAAAAAAATTCCACCTTAAAAAAGCCCCAAACCAAATGAAGCAATAAGCAAATCATAAAAAGTCCAATTAAGAATTTGAAGTGGGAGACCTAATGTTTCTTAAACTCTAATTGTACTTACAACACTCCCTATAGAGAAGGAATTATCATTAATTATCTCCTCTGTATTATGACCTATACTTAATTACGGTATGAATAGGGCAAGTCACCTACAATCTAACCTTATTAGAAGGGTCCAACATTCATCCAAATTTCTATATGTCGCAGTTATAGGAATGTGTCATTGAAGGAACGTTTACGTCTATAGAGTTAACCATGATAGTAGCTCAAATTGACAAACAAATAAAGGCCATTTTTATCACATAAAGGCCATTTTTTATCACAAAAATGGCCTTTATGTGTTTGTCAATTTGAGCTACTATCACAAAATGGTGAAGCATCATATTTGCCCCATGACGTAAGTTCTGGTACAATAGTCCAGTCGCTTGTTAGAGAAGGCAACATAGGAACCCTTGTTCAAACTACAAAAAAGTTACCTCAATGCCATTCTTATGGACAAGGTTCTTAAAGCCATACAAAAGGCAGAAACAAGCAACCCATAACTAATAAAAATGAAGTTGTCTAAGAGTAACACTAAAATTTTCGTAAACCATGAAGTTTCATTTCTCTATAATTATTTCAAAAAATTTTATACTTGGCAGTCGATGAAAGGCCCATAGGTCTATATCATATGACTTAACAAGACATATAAAATTCATTAATGAAAATTTCCTTCCTTTCTTGTCCTCTCATTCTCTCTTCTTCTATAATAACCTTCCCTGCATTCTTACACCCATTGTCATTTTTCACATAATATAGGTTAGATTATGTTGATGGTACAATCAAGGTATTATAAAAGCCTTATGGATTTTGACAATAAGCTGATTATAATGTGAATTAGAGGATCCTTAATTCAATTTCAAAGAGTCTAATAGAAGCTTTCATGTATACATTAAGTTTGAAGGAGCTATATAATTAGATTCAAGATAAGTTTGGGTAAAGTAATGGGCTAACTTTAGAGACAAGTAGCCTTTATATCTTATGGGAGTGCTACTGTATCGTTATATTAGACAATGCAATTGTAATGTTATAAAGAAAATGGAGGAAACTATAAATTGAAATTCAACATAGTTTCATTAAACAAGTGAAAATACAAAATATGGGAAACAAGAAGGATGTAAGGAAATTCAAGAATAAAAAAAGATAAAGGGGGTATTGTAAGTATTGTAATTAAGCTAGTCATTTGAAGGAAAATTGCTTTAGGTTAATTGTCTATCCTAATTAGCAATAATAAAATAAAAATAATACTTGAAGGAATTAATAACTTGCATCAAAAGTGAATGTCGATGAGGAGGAGATTAATACACCTTTTGACGGGGACAAGAGGAGTGAAGATTTTAAGTACAATAAGTTTGAGTAACAAAGTAGATGAGCTGATGATAATGATTAGGGCAAAATGAGTATCACAACAACTCAATGGCAAAGACAATACGATCAAATTTGCTGGTAACCTAAAGTCCAAAACTACCTCTTATGCTAGCAGTGTAGGTACTAGTTCTTGGACTATAAATATAGGAGCTATATACCATATGAATCCAGATAAATCCTCTTAAGCTAGCCTTTCTTTCCTTTGAAAGCCTTTGATAGTGTATTTACTAGATGGAACCACTACTAACGTATATTAGACAATATATTTTTATCTTTCTTCAAAACTCATTACTAAATGATGTGTTTTTTATTCCTTCCTTCATATTCAATTTGATATCCATTAACAAATTGATAAGAGACCAAAACATAACCTTGTCGTTCTATATTGATTTATGTTTATTTCATGACTTTAAGATTGAGATGGTATTAGGGGTTGGAAAGGAAGAACAAGGTTTATAAATGGTTATTGAAGAAGGTTTTGATTTTACCTCTATAACCATATACTCGAGCATTTAGTTATAAGACCTAAAGTTTGTTTCATTATACACTAACTATTAGAATTTTTAATATGTGTAGAGTGTAAATCCCATTAACAAGAATTGGGCTTGGGTCAATCATTGCTAAAATGACTATAACTAGTCATTTGGATAGTTGACTGATAAGTGTGAATTACATCATATTTTAGGGTTTAATACGATATGTATTTAATTGTTTAGTATGTGTTTAGGTTAGAATTGTGTTTATTTGTTAATTATTTGTGCTCAAGCATTTTTATGGGTTAGTATAAGCCTTTAAGCTTAATTGTTATGTCTAGAGATGTCAATGGGCCTGGGCTAGGTGGAGCCAAAGGCAGCCTGGACCCAACTCAGGCCCGGGCTATGGTGGCCCATGGGCTGACCTATGACCTATGGTTTGCCATATCTTTTAATGAAAAACTTCCAAAATGATGTCATTTTGTCACCAAGAGTAGGCCAAACCTTGGCTCATGGCCCGACACTAGTGGCCTAGTCAACCCAGGCCAAAATCAGGTTGGACCCTTTTTGACATCTTTAATTATCTCTTTGAGGTATGTTGAAGTGTTTGTTAGTGTTTCAGGTCAACATCGAAGAACGGAGACACTCAGGTCGAAAAAACGACCCACAATCGTGGCACAACAAGCCATGATAGTGGCATAAGCACTAGAGTCAACTTACGATTGTGGCCCATATACCACGATCGTGACATAAGCCCAGGACACGACCCCTGATTGTGGCCTACTTGCCACAATAATGACAGAAGGCTCAGATGTGGCCCACAATCATGGTTTGCAGGGTTATGGTTGTGGCCTACATCGGGCAAATGTGCAGACATTCAAAAATGTCAAGTTTTAAGGGAGTTTTTGGACCTTTCAGACCCCAAAAAACCCTAGGGCTGCCTAGAACTCAAAAGGTATATAAAGAATAAGACAAAGAAGATGAGGGAGCTTTTGCATCATCCACTTTTGAGAGAAAATCCTATAGAGGATTTTGAGAGATTGAGAAAGAGAAGGAGGAAGAGAGAAGTGGAGAAGAAGCCGACATTGCCTACATTAACATACTTCTCGAATTTGGAGTTTCCTGACATCGTTGCCTCCTGTCTCCGTTAAGAATCATATTTCCTGTTATTTTCCATTTTTATTATTGTTTAGAATTGGGAATAGCAGTTTGATGATAAGATTGTGAATGTTGAGATATCCTATACTCACCTTCGGGTTTTTTAATCTTTGATTTAATATAATCTAATTGTTTTATGTTTATTGGGTTTATTGTGATTGATTTCTGGGTTGCATAATTCAGTAATAGACTGAGAGGGTGGATCTAATAAAAATAATTAAATTGGGCTAATGAGAGTTAAATGATTTAATAAGAACGAGAAATTAATCAAATTGGTAATTATATAAAGAGAGATCTCGCATAGGTTCATGATAATCTATTGGATAATTTCAAATCTAATTAAGGATTTAGATAGATTGTTAATTGAGAAATTGCAAATTTCCATAATCTGATTAGGGTTTATAATTTAGGTTTAATGATTATAACTTGAGAGAGAGTAATCAACCCTAGGATCGTCTAAGACCAATAATTTGATAATTCATAATCAATTAGGTTAGCGTTAAAAATAGGTAAAAATTCCCTTTTCTCTCAATTAATAATTCCTTTAGGTTAATTCTTGAATGTGGATTGCTGCTACTTTGTTAATATTTTTGTAATTAATTCTTGTAATTGAGTTGTGTGATTTAATTAAATTCTTATCTTAGTTTTGTTACACTTTGAATTACTGCGAATTGTTTAGCCTTAGGTACTATGTGAACGACCCGTATGCTTGCAGATTATCAAAGTTATTAATTAGAACTTACACATATCAGAAAATCATGATCAAGTTTTTGGTGCTGTTGTCAGGAAAACGATTATTTTAGTCTAAGGTTTTTTCACTATCTTTTGTTTAATTAAAAAAATAGAGAAAGAAGTTTGGGCGTAAAGTAGAGATACAACAAGACATCTTAGAATAAGAAATGAGACATCTGAAGAGCTAGATACCAAGAAGAAATGGAAAGAACAATGATGGAAGATAGATATCATAGGAAGCAAAGAGCTTTTGCGAATTACAATGAGACACAATATGTTTGGGGAAGTAATAATCCTTATTGGAATATGTACACTCAGGGGTGGTAGAACCACCACGATTTCTCTTGGTCCAACAATGTAAGGACTCATTTATGACGTGAAGACCTATTAGGACTTCAGAAAGATGGTCTAGTTCAATGGATTCTAAATTGGACAAGATCTTGGATAAGCTCATAGATATGGAAGAGGGCTAGAAGATACTAGAAGAGTAAATTGAGCAAGTAATGGAAAATCATGCCTCTTCTATTTACAACCTGGAGATTTAAGTAAGATAGCTTTCTCATAAATTTTGTAAGAGAAGTGTGGAAGACTCTTTGAGCAATATGGAATTATATCAATAAGAGCAATATGAAATGGGGAAGAACAAGAAGAACTAGTGGAAGACTATGTTGGACCCTACCTTATAGAAGATGAAGAAATCAAGAGAGAGGATGAAGAAAAGGATGAAAACCCCTCATATTATCTGCTAGATCTTAGTATACCATGTGTGAACATCGAAAAGACTTTGGTAGATGTCCATGAAAAGAACCTTATCCTTCTGATTAATGATGACCAAGTGACATTCAACATAAATGATGTATTAAAGAATCCACAGGAGAATAGCTCATTTAGGATGATTGATGTGTTCGAATCTTCTAAAGAATAAAAGGACGAAGAACGGATGACAACAGACATCGAGTTTAAAGAAGCTATTAAAGTATTTGTTCGTAAAGTGGAAGAAGCAGAAGAGACGAAGGTGATTAAGGAAGAAAGAGAGCAACTTACCTTCTTATAGGACAAACTGTTGGATTTGATGGAAGATTAAGGGAGTTTTGTTATTCCCTATTTTGTTGACAATTCACTTGAAAGAAGGACATTGTTGAGTCTAATTGGTATCCATAATGTTATCAACATTGTCCTTCTAATTATTTTGCAATTTGTAGCTTACTTACAAGATACGAAACTGATGTTGAATGAAAAGGGTGGGAGCAAGCTACTCATAATTGATCTCAACTGAGTTTCTAATGAAAGAAGAGCATCGAGCTACTGACATTAAAAGAAGCGTTGCATAGGAGGTAACCTATGGACTATTAAATTGATGTTATTTCCTTTGATTTCTAGATAGTTGAATTTCGTAGTTAGGTTAGTTTGTTTCTGAATAAAATTGGAAAGGCATAGGACTTCGCTCTTAATTAGATGATCAAGGAAGTAAACAAAAAGAGGTGAAAGGGCTATAAATAGTTAAGAAGTGATTTCAGAGAAGTGAAGAAGAACAAAAGAAGAAGAAATATTAAAAATAGGCCACGAGTAAAAATAGGGACACGTGAATGTCATTTTCAATTTTTACCATTTTACCCTCCAATCACCTATATATTCATTTCTAA
>JAOQMP010000002.1:18552657-18570107 GCA_027563575.1 Erythroxylum pedicellare
AAACAAACAAATTCAAAAACACACATGCATATAAAAAGTAATGCGGAAATGTAAAGGAAAAGAAATTTACGTCCCTTGGGTTGCCTCCCAAGAAGTGCCTTTGTTTAGGATTGCTGGCTCGACTCCTTCTTCTCCTCACGTGACAAAATTGTGATCTTCAAGTATCACATGTGGCTCCTCCACGCGAGGCAGTTCCAAATATGGCCTTAATTGATCATCATCCTCATTTAGCGTCTTCCCTATCCTCAAACTCTCAATTTCAACTGAGTCCCCATACATTTCGGAAATATTGCGAACGTCTCTTCCCCTTTTTCTTCATAATTTAATTCCTCCAGTCTATTATGTAAAGGTAAAGACTTAGTTTCAAAAATAATCATAGACTCAGTACTTACCTCCGAGCTAAAAGATGTGTCCTTTTCAACTTCGAGCTCCTTCTCAACTTCTTTGGCACAAACAATTCGTTGAGGGTTGACCTCAAAATTCTCAAGCACCTCATCTCTTTGCAATGTTTCCTCACAAACGTCCATTTGCAGACTGTCATGGAGGTAATTCTGGTGATCATCCCGTCCATAAAAAAAGTTAGGTTGATCAGTCCAAACATTATTATAGGATTGAGAATATGAGTTATAAAAGAAATTACTTCTGTCCATATTGGGAAAAAAAATCAAACACAAAATAAAAAAATGGAAAAATCATCAAATAACATAAAAGAAATTAATCACGAATAAATATATACAAAACACCAATTAAATCATAATGAAAAACTAAAACATCGCACTCTCCAACAACGACACCAAAATTTGACCGCGCGTCGTTACGCTAGTCAAAATAAAATAACTCGACTACTACTATAGCAGTGGCGAGTCTATGTCGATCCCACAGAGAGTGTGTGTAAAGTTTATGGAATGAAATTAATCGGTGTTTACACTTAATGAGAGGGGTTTGGATTTTTCAAAGAAAAAACAAAATAAAATAAACTAATAAAAACAAATTAAAGAAAACATGCAAAAAAAATGATAAAGGTGGAGAATTTGATAGGGACCTAGTTTTTTGGTTCAATCTCGGCCTACACCCTGAATAAGCATATTTTATTAATTTGTTCTTCTTTAACCTCTCCTAGCAACTATTAATCGTGGGTTAATAATTAACCTAAGTTTCCCTTAAGTTTTGTTTAATCAAAATACGATCGTTAATTAAACCTAACCACCAAACAACCTAGGATACGATCTCTAGATTTAATTAGGCAGTAGCATTACGAATTAGGAAAACTGATTAATCAAGACAATAATCACATATGATACATCATTTAACCTAGGTCATGTTATCCCTAATGATTACGAATTATTAGTCGCTACATATGAATTTCAATATAACAATTACAGATTATATCGAAATTCTAGCAATGGTTTAGTAATTGATGATTCAGTGAACGCATTAAAATCATCAACTCACAATACTCAAAGGGTACATACACAAATAACTGAATAATAACGAAAATTCGATTATCCAAACATAATACCCAAATCAATTAATATAGGATAACATAATCAATTCCTAATAAGAGAAAGAAACAACAAAATAATTAAAAAATACTAAAGCCAGGTCGTTAGCGTCGATGTTACCTTCAAATTGGCATCAGGACATCTAGCCTTTTATAGGTCTTTTCCAAAAAAAATGTTCCAGCCCCATTCTATTCCCTAGCCAAAAATCCCTTAATTTTTTTTTCACTGCCGCAAGCTTCTTACTCCTCTCACTGTTTATCGACGGGACAATTTAAGTTGCTGAGTTTCTTGGCCCAACCTTTGTTCACGCTCCCACATCTTCTCCGGTCGCAGCCATAAGGCGTAGCTCTCTTCTCCGCTGCGCTGCTGGGTCACGCCTCTTGTAGCTAGTTCCTGTTTTTGTGTCTACTATAGCATTGATGTGACGAATAAAGGTCACACATCAACTTAAACCTGCTCTCCTCTTCTGCTTGCGCTTGACGTTGCAAAACGTAGCGTTGCTGCATTAACGCTACTGAAACGTAGTGTACGCTGCGTTAACGCAGCGTTAAACGCTCCTCCTTTCTGCATTTTGGTCTTGGGCTGTTGGCTTCCAAGTTTGTTCCTTTTTTCTTGTCTTTTATTTATTTTTATTTTTTTTATAAAAAATGACTCATATGTGGTGCTTTTGATTTATTTTAATTTTTTTGTTTTCAAATTATACCTAAAATAATATATGAATTAAAGTGAGTATCTTAAGCATTTTTGTATAATTAATCGCTAAGTGTAAATCATTAAATGCATCAACAATTAAACACATATCAATAGTACAGGCGATGGCAGACGCAGAAGGCAATGACAGTGAGCAACTCGGCGGCGACGGTTCACTTGTGTGGATGGTTGGAAAAACCGTCAATGGGATTACCAACAGTTTAAACTTGGAAGTTAGGGCGACGTGGGTTGGTGGGTTGTGACGTGGGTGTTGGTTGAGCCAAACATGGGATGGATTTGGAGACGACGATGGATGCTTTTGGAGAAGATGATGGGCACATATGGGACATATACCCACCGTTCTTGAGAAGCATCTGTTAAAGACGTTGACTAGCATGTGCAATTTGATCGCGGGGCATGTGCATGCGTGCAGTGCACAAGCCAGACATCCTCCCAACCCTCTTTTATATTTTTTAAAAATGTTTTAGACCACCCTTCTACTCCTAATAAAATTGAAAAGTGTTTTAATAATTTTGAAAATTATTTTCAAAGGGAATTTTTATTAGAAAAATTTGGAATTTAATTTAATTATTCAATAGTTGAATTATTAAATTAAATTTATTATCAAATCAATAATTATAATCAAGTAAAATTTTTAAATAATTTCTTTCATAATTGGATTATGTTTGAAATTATAAATATAATGAGATTATATTACTTTGATGAGATCGAAAATTTGTGAAATTTTAAATCCCTCAATAAAATATTAAGTATACGTTCTGAATGTGATAGTTGTCTTCTATTATTTGAAAATAAAACCAGAATTTTGTTTATTATTTCGCTTGTTGAGTAAACTCAAGGTTACTTTAATCCGGATATGTTTTATCTTAAATTAATGGGTTCTACTTGACTAAAATTGTATGATTTAGATAAGTAAACTTATGATCGTATAAATTTAAAGGTAGGGTTAGGAAAAATGTATGTGATATTTTTTGGCAAAAGTTGTCACCTAACGATTCTAGGAGTCACATGAGATGTTATTGAAAAAATGTTTTTTGCCTAATTTATTTTTAGTTAGTTTGTTAAGTAAAATCCCACTAAGAAATTATTTGATAATTTTTAGATATAATAGTGAGGGATATTATTTTGAAGAAAATAGTGGAAGTAATCAAATATTTTAAAGTCCTTATTTTATTTAATTTTTGGATATAAATTAATATATGCTCCTTTTATGTTTTCCGGTTATTGAATTTGAAGGTGAATACCAACCTAACATTAAGGAGCATCATGGATGCTAACCAGCTCATTGAACCCAACTTTTTGGACTGGCTATGAAACTTAAGAATAGTTCTTACACAAGAGAAGAAGTTGTATGTTTTTAATACTCCTGTTCCGTCAAAACCTTGTTCTGATGCAACTGGTGAAGATTGGGAGAAATATCAACGTTATATTGATGAAGTTGAACAAGCTATATGTGTGATGTTAACTTGCATGTCTCCTGAACTTCAGAGGTAGCATGAGAACATGGATGCCCCTACTATGATACTGTATCTTAAGGAGTTATTTGATGCACAAAGTAGGGTGGAGAGATATCAAATCTCCAAGCCACTGTTTCAATGCAAGATGACAAAAGGATCTTCAGTTAACGCTCATGTGTTGAAGATGATTAGGTATATTAAAAAATTAGCCTAATTAGGTTTTGTCATAGATCACGAGTTAAGCATTGATCTGATGTTGTAGTCTCTGAGTTTGAGCTTTTCAAAATTCTTCATGAACTTTAATATGAATCAGAAGGACATGACATTGCCTTAATTGTTGAACATGCTTAAGACTGCAGAAGGGTGCCTTAAGAAGGAACCTAGTTATGTACTTGTTGTCAGTTCTTCTCAAAGCAAGATAAAGGGCTTTAAGAATAATAATAACAAGCAACAAAAGACTTCTACTAATGTAGTAAAAGCCAAAGGAGGTGTTAAGAAGAAAAATAATGATAAGGGCACATGTTTTCATTATGGAGTCAACGGATATTAGAAGAGGAACTGTCCATCTTATCTTGCTAGTCTGAAAGATAAAAAGCTGCAGAAAGTTGTCTCTTCAGGTCTGTTTATGATTGAGATCAATCTTTCTACTTATGTTCCACATTCTTGGGTATTAGATGCTAGTTGTGGTTCTCACATATGTAATAACATGCAAATATTAACAAGGAGTAGATCATTAAAGAAAGGCAAAGTGGACCTGCGAGTTGGCAACGAAGAAAGAGTTGTTGTATTAGCTATAGGAACTTGTAGTTTAACTTTGCCTTTTGGCCTTATACTAGAACTTGATAATTGTTATTATGTTCCTGTTATTATAAGAAACATTATTTCTATTTCTTATTTAGATTTGAATGGATTTATCTTTATAATTCAGGATAACAGTTGTTCTTTTTATAAAGATGATGTTTATTATGGATCTAGATTGCTTACAAATGATTTGTATGAGTTAGATCTTGAAAGGTCAATTCTTAACATAAATGGTAAGAAAAGAAAATTAAGTAACCAAACTCCATCTTATTTATGGTATTGTAGGTTAGGTCATATCAATAAAACTAGAATCATAAAATTACATAAAGGACATTTAGATCCTTTTGATTATGAATCATATAAAATTTGTGAATGTTGTTTATTGGGAAAGATGACCAAACTATCCTTTAAGGGAAAGGGACAACATGTTAGTGAGTTACTAGAATAAAAAATATCCATTATTCTATGTATGAGTTAATATTTGAGTTTAAGGAAATAAGGATATTTACTTTAGAATTAAATCATAATTATGTTCTATTTTACTTAAGAACAATATCATTCAAGATGAGAAATGTTCCAATGTAGCAATGGCTGCTAATTAAGCCATGATACATTTTTCATTTAATGGAAATGATTACTTAGATCAATAATTTCTTTAATGAAGTTGATATAATACATTGTTCAAGACAGTAATATACTATGGAACAATAGAGCCATTGAGCATGTAAAAGGAGCTACGGTCTCATAAAAAATCCAAGGATGTATTTGGGCAATTTTCTTAATTATGATGATAATTAAGATGAAAGTTGTAAGATTTAAGCAAGTGCTCACTATAAAGAATATATTAGAATTATCTTATTAATCCACTATCTCAGTGGTAGCATAATCATCATATGGTATATGATACTTAAAAGATTAGCTTAATTTAAGTGGAAGATTGTTGGTTTATGCCCTATAGCTAATCAGTTTGGTTTTAGTTTACTGAAAATTATTTAAAGGTATTATTTATCTTAAACATTTTTAAATATATATGATAAAGTCTATAGGATAATTATACATGATAAATGAAATTATAATTATAAGATTCATATTAAATTTATGTACTATCCCTAAATTGTTTCTAGTTATTGTTTTATTAAGATTGGACATTAATAGACTAGCACACGTTATGTTTTTTATTATAAAAGAAGTAGTCGATCTTATAGGCTAAAGTATAGAGATACTTAAACAAACATGTGGGTGCTTGTTAAAAAACAAGTTCACTAAACATACTAGATATAAGAAATCCATTTGGAACACTACTTGTATGCTTTTGGAGATTCTCATTGTGATGATTGAATAAGTGATCCTTTAACTTGAGGTCTCCAAAGTTATCTTGTATAGGAATTGCTGTGTTTTGATATTACCTACGACCTATTCTAATCATAGGTCATTCAGTCGAAAGTTATTGGATGTAACATGAATTATATGGAGGTAGTTGAGTGATCAAGATAGTATTCATTGCCTTAAAGTAATTAGGGAGAATGATATGTTGTTCTCAATTAGTATTAACTCGGGAAATCTTTGACCAAGGTGGAATGACACTTTATAAATAGTTTTAAAATGTCATTAATTGAATCAATAACTAATGTCAAGGAACGAATATGATTAGACTCAAAATAAAGTAGACATTAATTTCATGCTTTGTGTTTAATTAGAAAATTGTATAATGAAAGGATTGATTTATACAAAAAAAAACATGCACAGAAAGGTTAACCAAAACCACTTTTACATTCTTAAATATTTGGGTGGTCATGATGTATTGCTAGAAGCCAATATTGATCTATGATTATAAATTATTTAATTAGAGAATTAAAGATAAATTAAAAGGTGTTTTAATTTATCTAATTTTAATTATGAATTGGATTTATAATTTATAATCATTGTCAACACATTTGGGAACCTAATGAGTCTCATATAAAGAACAGGTTGAAGAAAGCAAAGATATTTTAATCAAGTTGGACTTGATTGTAAAGTTTGGGAAGCTTTATGATTAAATATGAGATATTTAATAAATAAGGATCAATATGAGATATTTGATCTTATTTGAGTATTTGCAATTCTAATTAAAGTTTAATTGAAATTAGAGTTTAATTTTCAGTTAAATTACTAAAATGTCTAAAATTGATTATAAATAGGTTTAAGTTTTAATGGAGCTAGTACTTCTTGCTTAACCCTCTTTGTAAGAGTTACGTAGTTCTCTCAACTTATTACTTAGATACCATTAGAAGTTGGACATTTATGGGGCTACGGTGGTTGAGATAGACTAATTTTGAAAACGGTTCATGAAATATGACAAGAAAATGACCAAGCTTCAGAATAAGGTATGAATTAAGATTCATGCTTTATTATGATTTAATTATTAATCATTTTATATAAGCAAAGTGATCTTGGTTTTTTGGAAATCAAAATACTAAAAAGTTTTATAATTGTTTTGCTACATTCAGGATTGAATCCTGTCACAATTGATTAACAATCTAAACAATGCAAGGCTCGATGTGAGTCATTTAGTACAATACTTAGTCCATTTATCTATGTCTCAACCTAGAGTACTACATTAGAAGGCTGCAATTCACTCATGCGACCAAATGTTTATTCTTTCCTATTGTAAATGATTTGAAGCTGGTGGCATTTCGTAATGTAGATTGGCGTGTATGTAGATTGTCAAAGGGGTCATCAACTGGCTTTTATCACTACAAGAAAATTATAACTTATCGACGGAACATTACTGATGCAAAAATTACTGTAGTAAATTAAAGACAAATTTTGATTATCCGTCAGTAAAATTATCATAAAAAATAGCATTTTGTGACAGACAAATTATCCTCTAATAAAGGTGGAGGGAAATTATCCCTACAATTTTTCCGATAGAATATAGCTACAGAATTGTGAAGGCCATCATAAAAATAGGCGGCAATGGTTGGCGACAAAGGATGTACTAATGGAAAAAATGTCCGTTGGTAAATTACCGACAGAAAGTACATTATGTTAGTCAAAATTAAACTTAAACATTGTCGTTAGGTCTTCGGCCTTAATGTTTTTAATAAAAAGAAAATTACATCATTTGGTTTAACACCAAACGATGTTATTTTTTTATTTTAAACTACCAGAAGAGCCCTTTCCCTCTCCCCTGCGTCGTTTTTTCCTTTTTTATCTTCTTTGTCAACATTGGTCTTCTCTCTTCCACCATCCAATGTCCATCGTCCATGCTTTGCTGTTGCCCATCTTCCATCATCTTCAGCTAAATTGAGGTTAGTAGTCCATCTAGTAGCTCTAAGGTTTATTTTTTGTGAGAAATTTTGCTGTTAAATAGTTATATGAACATCGATTGGTTCATTTTTCTATGAGTATTCTGCATTTTTTGATCTAGGGTTGGTTCATTATTTGTTTGAACATGTTTATGTTGGTGAATAATAGAAAAATATAGTGGTTTTGTTGTTAGGTAGAGATGAATTCAGGCTGCCTATGAATTGTTTGATGAAATATCTCTTAAGGATATCATATCTTGATTTTCTAAAAATGAGAAATGTCTCTTAGGGATATTAATGAGACTTGGTTAAACAATTGTCAAGGAAGTTAAATTATGGTTAAAATAATTGACAACTTTAAATATTACTTAAAAAGTTGGGATAAAATCTATTATTTTGTATTACTTAAAAACAACTATTAAGCGTTTTTTGTTTTAATGGAGTCATGGTATTGTTTGTACTTAAATGTGGTATTTACATATTAAAGTAAATGTGATACAAGTTTTTATAGATACACGTTTTTATACATCTATGGTATTTTGATAAGTTATCTTTTTCCATCTATTTTTATACAAAATATTTAATGAATTTTCTTTTCTCTGTAGTGTGACTAGAAACTTACCCACCTTTGCCCCCCTTAGTGCTTAATATTAGTGATCTCTTATGTTATAGCTTTCTTATCCTATGAATTTTCAAATACCCCACCATTTTCTATTAAATGTTCAATGTTTTTCCTTTAAATGTTCCCATCCATTTTTCCTTAAAATACATGCTATTTCATTATGATGGTCAAGCAAAAGGATAGATTAAATTTTTTATAATGGAAAAGTTGTGCTATAATAAAATAGCTTTAAAATTTTTATTAATTAAGTCTAAAAAATTTAAGCTTCGATGACAAACTTGCTGCTAGCTTTTTGCTATGAAATAAAAACTAAAACATGTCATTTAATAAGTTTGTAGCGAAGTATAGGTTGATCCTTATACCAAACCAAAGTTGTTCCATTTAAGGATAAACTATGACAAATGATCTCCATGACGTAAATACTAAAATATAATAGGAATATATTGTAGGATAAATCCATCTATTCTCCCACTGGGTCCATAAATAGGGAAATCATATATGTTGTTGTTCATTACTTGCATTATGTCATCATATATTCCATTATAAGGAGATTTAAAAAGAATGACATAGTTATACCTTGTGATCTATATATACTATAGTGAAAGCATCATTAAACCTTAGATTTTTCTTTACAATATACTTAAAGAATATGCAAAACAATGAATATAAGTTATTTTCTAAAACATCTGCTAATTGAGTTATCATAGAAGTTTGATTATGTATGAAAATGTTACGAATTTGACATTTGGTTCTTCTACATTTAACATAGACTTTAAGGTGATAAAAGTGGACAGGGTGAGAAAAGTCAATGATGAATATATGTTAACTTAGAGTATATGATAGCTAATTAAGACTGTAGACGCTCCTACACACCAAAAACTAATCAAACTTATATAAGACAAGATCGAGGTACAAATTAAGATCAATGTGATATTGAGGAAACTAAAAAATGCTTTGATATCATTGTAAATCATCTGGACCAATTAGAGGAGCAAGTTTCTTATTAATAAAAAGACTTATAAAATACCACCATATCTTACACCTAATTACTTGCATATAATACCTACGCATGCCAACTTTGCTAATAAAAGGAATTACAATTCTACTTATAATTTGTAGATGGTTTTGCTGAGTGATATACTTATAGCTAGAATTTTGATATTTTTTAGGTACTAATTTTATCATTCTATTTCCATTTTTTATTTTATCATTCTATTTCCATTTTTTAAGTTAAAGAATTTGACTAATATTTCCAAAAGTAAAACAATTGAAAATACAATACAAGCCTTAAAAAGGTCATATCTAATTAGGGATACAATATTTCGTTGCTAATAAGCAGAGTACTATATTCTGTCGGTATGTTACAATATTCTGTCAGTAATTAACGACGAAGTGTTATATTTTGTCAGTAAGTTATCGATGGAATATATCATTTTGATGGTAAGTTATTGACGGAATATATCACTTCGTTGCTAAGTTACTGACGGAATAATATATTCTATCGATAAAATTTTAGCGACAGATAATATTTTCCATTGCTAAATTTAGTAACGAAATGTTGCATGTCCATCGCTAAATTTAGTGATGGACCTACAACTTACCATCAGTAAATTCACTAATAGAATATTGTGATTCCGTCGGTAAATTAGTGACAAAATATTCTAAATTTGTCGATAAATTTACCTAAATGTACCGATGAAAGTACAAAATTCTATCGCTAAATTACCAACAGATGTACAAATTTCCATCGCTAAATTTGCAATTGATTCATTATATCTGTCGCTAAATTTTACCTATGGTCATTTCTCCGACGATTCTTTCCATCAGTATTTTCTGTTGCCAAATTTATTTCCCGATAGAAAATCTTTATTTTCCGTTGGTAATTTCCATTGCTGATACTTATTTTTCTTGTAGTGGATAGAGATAATGTCAAACATGGCCTAAATCGTGATCTTAGTTTTAAGGCAGAAGATCGAGAGAGAACATTAGAGGAGTTGGTAGGTACTATATTAGTTGCTGCCCATGGTTAAAATGCTAGATAATTTAAATTGCTAGCAATTTGATTGTCAATGTTGATGTCACCTAAGTGATGCAATATTCTGTATTTTCAGCCCTTTGGACATCAGAAGGCATTTCACAATTTTCTCATATGGTTGGGTGAGGTGGCAAAACTATTTGCTAATACTAGAGTAATATGTATTGTAAGCCTCATTTCTCCTACCAATGAGATCTGGAAGCATGTTGTGCAATGTTAACAAAGGGGGATTTCATTGAGGTTGTCCTTCTGTAGATTATGATTTGTTTATGAAAAATTTTCTTACTGTGACTGTGGCTTTACTTTTTCCATTCTAGTAATTCAGCTATTTGTTTTAGTTAATTGGATATCCAACATCGTATATGTTTTAACATATATGTTACTAGTTATGGTTGAATTGATTAACTTTATATGTAAAAGGTCTTCATGGATCGATGTGCCACTCAAAGTATGCGAGGCTAAAGATCCTTAAGTACTTTATAAGCTTGCACGTGAGGTGAAGATTAAAGGTAATCTTATAGATCATGAAATGTCATTTTTATCATGAGCAATTTTCTCATCCTTTAGAGTTTCTTCTGGATTTCCCATATTGATAGTTTTCCTTTTACCAGATCCTAGATCCTAAGTACAACTTGGTGATGGGTTGGTGAAAAGCAACCAATCTCATTATTGCCTATATTGAATTTAATATTTCACATTCTTACTATATTTTGCATACCTTATAAGTTTTATTAATGAGTATCCAAAACTCTATCAAATCATGAGAGTATGTGTGACTCCTATTTTGGTGCTCTTTTTATTTCAATGAAATATATTATTTTTACTTATTCTACATTTAATTTTGATTGAATTAATAAAAGGTCACCATTGCCTCCAGAACGTGTGGACATTGGCAAATGCGCGAAGGATGGATAAAGAATTCATGGCTAAGGTGTTTGATGTTTTGTCTCTGCCTTTTTATGCCTTTTATTATGTCGTTAAAGGCTTTTTGGGGTCTTACTTTATGTACCAGATGTGGACTTCATACATTAGCAGGATTGTAGAGGGGTTTATACCCAAGTGTGTTTGGGTATCTTGGTTGATTGTTGTGGATATGGTCGTCTGGGCAACGACTTCATATTGATGTCTTTTTGAGTCGGCGATATCACCAACGAGGTGTTCCTTGGACATCATTGAGGAGGATGTTTCCAGATCTAGATATATCTATTGCAACCAATGTCGTGTCGTTGGTGAGTTCACTAGCTCTGTGTCAGTTCAAGTCGCAATATTTTAGTTACTATGTTCTTACCTTTAATATATTCTTACCTACTTAGAAGCTAAAACCCATTTCTGTTGAAGAAGAAAAGCTTTAACTTTCATGTATTGTGCATTTTTTCCTTATTATAGCCCATTCAAGGTTGAGAAAAGCTGAGTCCAACTAGGAGACAGTTGAGCCAGTTACTCGATTTCCTACTATAACTTCTTTGGCTCTTTAAGCTTCAAACTTTTTTATAATGTTTGTCTTAATCAGAAGGTTTTCTAGTTGCTTGTTTGTGGATTTTGTCTTGGATGCTCAGACCTGGGAGTTGATGTAAGGTGGAAAGCAGATTGCTTTTTGGGGTTTTGGTTGGTGGGTTATGCGGGGTTGGGTGGGTTATTAAGGGTTTGATTGTTTAAAGGATATGGTGTGTTTGGGGGTTTTTGCCTGAGGATCGGTTGAGGGATAAGGTTTGTAGGAGTTTGTTGATGGAGGTTAGGGCTAGGGAGGCCGTGGAGCTGGATATGGCGTTTTGTTGTTGTTTTGGCGATGAAAATGGTGAGAGTGCTAAGAAAGTTGTGGAATATCTAGCTTCTGTGATCCGGAATTGGACAGACTAAGAATAGCCCTCCAACAATGGTTGTTCAAGGTTTCTATGAAGCTTCTGCTTCTTTCTCGGCTATTCCTAATAAGGTACTTACACACACACACACTAAGGTTCACGGTTTGGGTAGGTTTTTCTGGGAATAAGCTTGATTTGCAAAAGCTACAACCTTCTTTGCTTCTATGATCTCAAGTTTTTAGGATTAGTTTATTGTTTATCTCTATCTAGGACCACTTCTGTGATTATAGATTGTATTAACTTATCATTAATAAGTTCATATTGTATAAGAAATTTTTTGAGAAAATATCCAGAAAAGGGGTTCCAGATCTAAATCGCAGGCCCTCAATACCTCCACTTTAGTCGTCAATAAGGATGGGGTTGTTGAGCATTCCCATCAGGTAAAGTTCTCCTATTCATATTGTTTATAGATTTTGAAGGACTTTGGTGCTTGGATTGTTGTTTGGACTCTAGTACCTTTTCAATATCTACTTCAATATCTACAACAAACAGGTTAGTTTTTCTTTTCCTCTTTTTGGTGAAAAAAAAGATAAAAATGGAAACTTTATTTGTTGTAGTTTATTATACTGATTGCAGTTTTTATTACTTTGATATTAATATTAGTGTTCAACACGTAAGTTTCTCTATGTTGCTCTCCCTTTTTCTTGGCGCTCTCACTCTCTCTTCCTTCTCTACAACCTCCTCATTTCAGGTATGGTTCTTGATTAATTAGTATCTTCTGTTTTGGTGTTTTGTGAGTTTTGTTGGGTTTTTTGAAATTTATGCTCTTTATGGTTTTTTGCTTTTAATATTAGCTTCTTTGTTTAATTCAGTGTTTAATGCTTTCTGGGTTTTATTATGTTCATCTCTTTACATCTGATATTGTTGGGTTTATGTCAAGATTGAATTTTTATTCTTAATGATCTTATGGTTTTAGGCGTTTTGGGTTTTTACATGTTCATTTTTTTTTCGTTTTTGTGATTTGTATGATTAAAAGTCGAGTTCTTTGATGTTTTATTGCTCTCTTATCATCTGGGTATTAGTGCTTTTCTAAAAGTAAAGAAATGATATATTTCTTTATATTTTAGGTTTAAAATATTTTCTAAAAGTCGAGTTATATTTTATATTTTATGTATTTATTGTAATTTTATTTACGTAATGATTTAGCATGCCAGTTTTACTTATTTACTCTTTAACCTGCATCACTCTTTTATTGTTACATCTACATGTGGGTCTAGCGAAAACAACATCTCTATTATCCAGGGGTAAGGCTGCGTATTATCAGACCTTCCCATATTTCACTTTATTATGGGACTTCAAACTGGGTGTGATGATAATGATAATGATAATAATTAATTTCTACAGTTATCTATTGATAAAATTTTGATTTTTTCTACATTTAATTTATCTAAACAATAAGTTGATTGATAATATAAAGTAAAAGTTATCTTAATTGATAATAAAAAATTATTATCTACAACAATAAGTATATAGAAAATGACTTGAGAGTAGCACAACTAAGCTATGCAGTTGATGAATGTGGATGCTCTGATTGTTGCGATGAGATGCTGCTCCTCCCCTTCTACTCATCCACCTTATTACGGAGCTGGGCTATGTACTCCATTGACTATTGCAACTAAGTTACTACCGTCTGTACTATGCTCTCAAGTTGAATGACTCTCATTGGATGTGGATCACCTACTAGATGCAATTGTACTGGAAGTGGAGGATTGTGAATAGCATGTATTTACAAATGAACCTAAGCCAAAGATCCTTCCATGACGGTCCCTACCACCCATTACATCAAGATATGTCTAACTCTCATCGATAGTTTTAGAGTGTTGAGACTGTTCTTGAATGCTTTCTTGTATTTGGTCCTATCAGGAAGCAATATTTATGTTAAGAAGTGATAATTATTAAGAATTCATATTAAAGCATAAATTTCACATTCATTAAGTTCTCTACATCGGATATTGACGAAGTTCACACTATCATGCTTTTTAGTATGGGTGTGCAAAAAGAGTTGACAGAGTGTAAGCGTCATGTCTATAGACTTTTCCTACATCAAAATAAAATTGTTATAAGGGAATTACAATTTACAAAAATTTCGGCAGACTTTCTTCTATTTTTATGATATTTACCACCTATTGAACAAAGAAAGTAACTCAATAATACAACCATATATGGCATCAGACATTTATAACAATATCATTCTCCATAATACATATATATTTTCATTATAAAATTTACACATCAAATTAAATTGAAATCAAATTTTATACATCAAAGTAAAAAAAAATAGAATATAAGTGTAAAGTGTAGATACTTACAAGTTTCACTGCATGCTCTTGGTGGGTAATAGATCCTCTAGTGTGTATAGGAAGACTCTCTCTCTCCAGTCCTCTAGGTATATTTGCAGAATTGTGATCTAAAATGGATATTGCCTCAGGTAATGTCTAATATTGCTGCCGACGACTCTATATTTCTTCAGATATATAAGGAGGTCATACACCAGTCTTATGTATCGCACTAAGAAAGTCTTTATAACGTGTACGAGCTCACCTCTCCTATACTTTATAAATAATTATGTCAAATTTGGAATTTCAAAGGAAATATTTTTAAAAGAAAAGGAAAAAGTATCATAAGTACTTATAACCTACAATATTTATCTAATTAATGTGTAAAATTAATTAGATAAAAATTACAAAAATATATATTTTTTGTAACTCAAACTCCTAATAATAAAAATCTTTTGTCGCTTGAGAGATATTTTTCTATATATAACCCTTAAGATCAATCTTCTTCTTAAACTTGGATGTTATGTTTCTTGAGCACGTTCCAATTGGAACCAACCTAATATAAAAAAAATTTAAATCATTTTCAAATTGAAACCTATAACTTCATTATAAACTTATGGTGTTTTATGTATTTTCGCTCACAGATTGTTGACATATGTGATGTAAGTTCTTCTATCAACCTCTTTAGCTCCATGCTGGAGGCTGCCTCCTTCATCTACAATGTTTACCCTTGATATCTCTGTCAGTATAGGGGTGGTGGATGAACGAGAAAGGGTAGATAGTGTAGCAAGGTAAGATGGTGTAGTAGGGCAAGATGGTGTAGCATCAGGTACAAAAGGTGACTGTACAGGGATTGCATGTTGGGAAGGTGATGCCTCATTTGAATGTGCAATAGGTGGACATACAAATTTTGTAGCATCTGCAGAAGATGATGCTTCACCTAGACCTGCACTAGCTAATGGAAATCATGGTAACCTGATCCTTAGTCGCATCATATCCTGTTTTCTCCTTAATGACATTTTTAACCTAAAATTTACATTTTATTGAATATTCCAGTAATAGAATAATATAAGTTCAATATATGACAATATATTGTTGATGCAATAATAGATTATTTCATATAATATTCTATTACAAACACAAATTAATCCCTATCATGATCATTTAATTGTAAATATCATCATCATCTTCTTATTTTTCTAAAGAATTAGAATCAAACTCAGACTCCTCTTCAAAACTCTCGCCCTCCTCGTCTTCTCTAGATGAAATCCAAAGTTTGATTTTAAATAAGCATTATGGTACGTATCATTGTTTACACCTGTGAATTAAGAAAGCAAGTTCTCGTTGTGACTCATAGCCTGGTGGAATTTTTCACCGATAAGCCTCATAGAAGCTGCATCATAGGCTTTCAGCCTATATATCGTCCTACGGGTTTATTATGAAAAGAATTATCATGTCTATTAAACCTATAAATTTCTTATGTTAATACTAATTTTGAATTAATCACATTGAATTTCAAGTATTTATGTTTGAATTAATCACCCATAATTGATTTTAATACTATAGTATATGTCATTGTTTACACATGTGAATCAAGAAAGCAAGTTCTCACTGTGACTTCTAAGCTCTTGAAATTTTTCATCGATAAGCCTCATGGAAGCTACATCACGAGTTTCTAGCCTATATATCATCCTACAGGTTTATTATGCATTGGATCATCCATAAGATCTCAAACTCATTCCACATACAGTAAATACTTATGTAATCATACATCTACTTATCAATGATTCAAATAAAACCCAAACCCAAATACTCGTACTATTAAAGCAACAAATATGGTAGACATTAGTTGGACAACTTATCTGGATGGATAGATAACCATAGACTACAAAGAAGGATGAGCGACAGTCTTCAACACAAAATAGGTCCTGCAAAAAAGATATTTTGTATTTAACATAATACACTTGTTCAATAGTTTTGTATTTATATTTGTTGCATACAATGCCAAATTTTACTATAAGCATTAACAATTGAAACTCTTACAATAAATATCAGTATAATGTCAACAAGAGCATTTGATATATACCAACACAAGTAAAACAATTCCAACATGTGATATAAACATCAAGTCTTTAAAGGCAAAAATAACTATAATTCACATAAAAAGACATAAAAGACATATAACAATCATAATATAGACCATACTAGCCTAATCCAATTTCAATATTATCAACTTTATTCTTCCTATATAAAGACATAAAAAGGCATGCAACAATCATAATATAGACCATACTAGCCAAATCTAATTGCAAAGTTATCAACGGTATTCTTCCTATGTAATAGGGGTAAGAAATTTGGCAATTAATAATATTGTTTCATTTTATATATTCCCTCAATTGTGAAGTGCATAGTATAGGAACAATTGCTTTTGCTCACTGTTAAGTTAACCATCTTCCTGGCACTTTATTTTCATGGAAGAATTTTAAGAATGTATATTAGGAAAGTAATAGGAGCTCGCTTCTAGTGTTTATGTTTTAGATCTTTTCGTCTTTGTTCTGCATAGTTCTCACTTTTCATATCATTTTTATTACAAAAATGTGTTGCATTTTGCAACCACTACTTGCATTTTACCTTTTATTGCAATTAAGGCAGATATGATTTACTTAAGTTCACAATTCATAAAAGCTAACCATGTTAGCAAAAGTCATATTAAAGGAAATATAAGCTTACATAACATGCAACTAATACATTATTTGTGCTGACATAATTACCAATAATATCTACAAGAACAAAATCCTTTCTTGAAATATGAAATCGATAATCCATAAGTTCATTGACTTGATTTTATCTAAATTTTGATGAAAAAGATAGACATAGATGGTGCAAGTAATTAAATTCAC
>JAOQMP010000002.1:18623612-18637402 GCA_027563575.1 Erythroxylum pedicellare
ATGAATGCAAATTGAATTTCATAATTTTAATCGCACAATAATTATTAAAATAATTTTACCTTTAATATTAAAATATCTAATTCCTTTATTAATTAAAATAAAAATAAAGATATATAATGCTTTTATTGATTAAAATAATAATATTATACATAAAATTACAGGCTATAAGGGCATAAATTAATAGCAACCATAACGATTTTCAATACTATTCCTAGATGACACAATTCTTTTCTCAATGCTTCAAAGCGTAGAAATCCCTCGAGTACTTTTCCCCTCTAAAACACAAAACTTTTAGACCTCAAATAATTGTTGGTTTGTTGTCTATATTCAATTAGTTGGTTTTAGTTTGTGTATCATAATTAATAAGAGACATTTTTTATCTTATTTATATTTATTTATTCAACTAATATATAAAATAAAGTTCATAGATTAAATATATATTAAATATAAAATTATGATGAAATCATAATTATAATACTCACGCTTGATTATGTGAATTTTATGTAAATAATAAAAAGTAATATTTAACTAGTAAAAATAAAAGTGAATTGCTATGTCAATTTAAAGTTAAATTTGAATAGTTTTAAAAAATTAAAATTCTTTCGAAATAATTCAAAATGTTAAGATATAATCTATATTTTAATACAAACATTAAAAGTAAATAGGACACTTTCGCTATAGTTTATACCCAATAATAAAAGGTTTACTAAAATCTTAAGAGACTTGGTTTTTAAACACGAATATACGAATTTGATTAATGAGTCTAATGTCATCATCCAATTTTATAAGACAAAAAAATGCTTAGAACGCGTAAATAACGGATGCATAAAACAAGAAAAAGGAGAAGGAGATGAAAGAGAAATAGAAAATGTTCTTATAGATGATCTTCTAGCTCTTTAGGTAAAGTTTCTTAATCGAATTGATTACAGATGCATCGTTTTTAGCAACAATGTAGAAGTTGGAATTATTAAAAAACCTGTGATCGGTAAAAACCTGATTTTAAGTAGGGCCAATAATTAATTATTAACTGAACAATTAAATATGTAAAGACTTTTGTACGTAGAAATGTAGAAGCTAATTAAGAATATGAGAAATCTTGAGATTCCAAAATTTACGGGTACTTGAGGTGGGACTCAAGGACTTAGGATTAGTCCAATCAAACTAATATCTAATATATAAAAAAAAAGCAGAAGTAAAAAAATGCGACACCAAATCAGAAAGGCCAACGTGTGCCCACGTGCACATCCTCCGTAAGCGCTCTCTCTTCTCTCTCGCAATCTTATCCCAATATCTCAATGTCATCACTCACTTTGGCATTCCCCGTCTTTCTCCTTTGAATTTTTCTTTTTTAAAAAACTAATTCCCCTATTTATTTTCTAAAATCTAAACAGAAATGATAAAAGAGTTGAAAATTCCACTAACCTTTTTGTCTCTCCTCTCCTCAGCTTAAACCCATCGCTCTCAAACGGAAGTCCCAATGTTCTTCCGCTCATAATTCACTTCTGATAACTTGAGATTTAAAATATTTTTGAAAACCAAGTCACTGGTGAGTGAGACATGGAGTTCTCTGGATTCGGTAGTTACTATTTTTTCTAAGAAAACATTTCACTATTCTATCTTTTATTGATCCGACGGTTACGTTTCCGTCTCCTTAATAATTTTAATTACTTTCTTTTATTTTTAACGTCTACGACTTACTTTGACTTTGTTAGGAATCTGTTGATTGCGTTCAATTGAGATATAGAAGAAGGTCTAGGCAGAAAATGCAAGCATCAATGCAAGCGTTGAGAGGGAGGATAACGGCAGCAGGCATCGACGGTGGACGTGATCGCAGGAGAGTATTGGGGAGTGAGTTGAGGAAGAGCCCATCCTTGAGTTTGGGATCGTTCAAGACTTGTCATAATCACTGCTGCATGAGGACTTGCTGGGGACTGCGTGCGGATTCTGTGCCTATGGCCGTCGAGCTCGCTCGCTCTAGCTTCTTCAGGTCTCGCACGGCCAAGGCTCTTCCTTCCGGTTCGTCCTTTCTCTTTCGTTTTTTTTCTTTTTGGTCTGTGGATAAATTGTTGTTATTAAATCTACAGATTGTTTTCTGCTGTTTGTTTATAATTTGTGATATTTATAGATGACGATGTAGAGGACGCTACTCCTATAAATCCTCGGACTGTAACTCCTGTCAAATCTAGCGGAACAGTGCTGCCATTCGTAGGCGTTGCTTGTCTTGGAGCTATTTTGTTTGGCTACCATTTGGGGTATGCTTCACTTTGATGTTGAAACTGCATTTGCTGATTTGTTCTTAAGCCATCTTTGATTCATATCATGTTATATTTGTTATATCAACATGGTCCCCACCATTTTTTGCTTTTATCGGCAGTTAGTTATGCATAGATTGAGCGACATCTTTTCGTTTTTCTTTTCTTACAATAGCTTTTCTTAAATTGCATTGTTGTTTCAGAGTGGTGAATGGTGCTCTTGAGTATCTTGCCAAGGATCTTGGGATTGCAGAGAACACTGTCTTACAAGGCGAGATTTTTAATCTAAGATGCGTTCGCTTGTCTGCCCATTTCTTTGTTTTCCTCTGTAGCATCTGTCTGTTGCTGATGTTTCTATCTTAGACGAAATCTTTATGTCATTTCTATGTTAACTACCAATCCTATGGTATTCACACCAAAAAATTGAATAGGATGGGTTGTCAGCACATTACTAGCTGGTGCTACTGTTGGATCATTTACTGGTGGAGCATTGGCTGACAAGTTTGGCAGAACGAGGACCTTTCAATTAGATGCAATTCCTCTGGCCGTTGGAACAATCCTTTGGTTTACTCCCTACTGTTTCATTTTCTGCTACAACTTTTCATACTACAACAAAACTAATATTTCAGATTTATCTATATGTTTTCAGTGCTACAGCCCAGAGTGTACAAACTATGATAATTGGTCGACTACTTGCTGGTATTGGAATTGGTATATCTTCTGCTATCGTACCACTTTACATCTCAGAGGTATTTTCGACTACACTCTTGCAACCTCAGTGTGCTTGTTGGTAAAAATTTTTAAGTAGGGATAATCTAATGCTCATTATTCTATTCAGATATCTCCAACTGAAATACGTGGTGCACTTGGATCTGTAAATCAGCTGTTCATATGTATTGGAATTCTCCTGGCATTGGTGGCTGGATTACCATTAGCAGGAAACCCTATATGGTAAGTGAAAGTTTTGGTTCTTTTTCTCTCATCCTGCATCCGCTCTTTTTCATTGTGTCCACGTTCAAGTATCTTATGTTTGATCAATGTGAAGAAAATATTTTTTATTTTCTTTTGAAAATTAATAGATTTCATTATAAGAAAATATATACAATCTAGAGGACAAAACTAGTATAATCCATAGAATCTAGATTGCAAAGATTTATGGGTCCTAGTAATCATCTATATCTTGAGATTGAGGAAACTTGCGAGACCCCTTAGTCTAGTATTACTCCAATCCCCATCTGCGCTTCATGTTACTTGTCAGATTTGCAACTATCCCTCTGGCTAACATGGCCAATCTGCAATGTAGGAAGATGTCCTGAAAAACCATCTCACTGCTTCTACTTACCTGTTTAAATACTCTGCAATTGCGCTCTTTCCATATGTAGTACACTAAGGCTGCCCAACTTAACCTAATAGCTTTGAGATCTGTCGCATTATGCACCCTAATTTTCCCTAGCCAAGCAATAGTTTCACTCCAAGAATCTATTGGTCGGGCCACGTTTATATTTTGCAACCGATCCTAGACTTGTCTGGTATATCTGCATCTAATCACGAGGTGTTCCAAACTTTCCAATTCCGCATTACATAACTCACAATTCATATTGCTAATGGAGAACCTGATCTTATCCCTTGTAAGCAACCCTCCTTTGATTCCCATCTATAAGATGAATGAGTGAGCTAGGTTAAGATCACTATCCCATACTAATGTTGCCCACTCCTGCCTTGTGCTCTGTGTAACCTGTAACAGTATTTTACAGGCTTTTGTGTTGAACTTTCTTGACTTATCTGCTAGCCGCTAAATTTCATCCTGCTCTCCTTCCTGACATCGAGGCAACTCTTCCATGATGAAACTAGCACTCCTACTTTGTGGAAGGGCCATATCCATTGATTATTTCGAATAAGCATACTTACTTTGAAAGTTGGATTCACCACTAATTTCAAGCCCTGTATTTCCTTCACCTTATATAGAGGACCTTCACAGTGCCAATTATTATACCAAAAAAATGTGCTTTCTCGATTTCCAATCCCATGGAACACCTGGCTCTGCATCCATTAATGTGAAGAAAATGTTAAGCATTCTAAAACATTTAAATGCAAACACTTGTAAGCCAGTGTATGCAAGATGACACTCGCTTTAATAATTTGACTGCTTTGTATAGTTACATTTCATTTTTCTTCTTTTTATTATCTTATGCATGAGAGAAAAAAGAATGTATTCTGGGCTCTGCTGAAAATGTCTGTGTGAATTGGACACAATTTTCACCACACTAAGAATCCATGAGTGTGGAACAGGTTAAATATAACAGTCATATATTCTCTAGTTTTGCTCATAAAGCTCTCACAAAATAGGATCTCTTTTAACTGCCCATGTGAACATTGGAAACAACCAATTTGATTAACAACTTCAGTTAAGGACTTGGAAGCTGGAATCACGAATCTCTCATTGAAATTTGTAATTCCTTCATTGGCATGATATTTGAGCGTAGCACATACCCATTCGCCAGTTATCCAATTTGAGAGTGGTAAGGCTTTTTATAGTGGTCAGAAGTTGATATAGGGGGGTCCTTGGATTGTTTTAAATATCTAGGAGGGACAAACATATATGCAAACTATTTAAAATTGGCATGTTGACAAAAAGTGACCTGCTGAAGGTCAAGCAGATTGAAGCACCAGCTATTAAGATGTAAATTTATGAGATTCTGAATTGTTAAATTTTTATCTCTCAGATTGATGTTGATTTTGTTGGAGATAGTTGGTGAAATGAGCTTCGTGGGAATAGACAGAGTAACCTAGCCAGGGCATGTAGTGCTTTTTGTTTCCTCTTTGAAGCTTAAGGACCGTCTTGCCAGTTGAAAGTATACTGGGGAAAGGGTAACTGAAGTTGAACAACTCCTATGCTCCTTTCATCACTGTCTTTGAAAGCTTCGGAGTCATTCAGTGCAATTGTAGGAAAGCATTAAACTGTGATTAGTGAGGCCTGCCCTTAGGACATAAAATAAGTGTTTCTATAGGCCTTCATTCCTTCTTAGAGCTTTCCATGTAAAAGTTTTTTCCTCCTCTACCTTGGACACATCCATCAAATTTGAGGTGTGGTGTTGTTGTGAATTTGGTCTAAGGAGGAGGATGTAGAATACTAGAAATTGTAATTGCAAAGATATGCTTCCCTTGTTGAAGGAAATTGCTTGAAAGAAAGATGCTTTTAGGGGCATATTCTATTTTTCAGATTCAAAATGATACATATCTGTAGCAGTAGGAGAACAGTTAGCTATCCATGTTAAATTGCGATAAGCAACTTTAACGTCCATTGGCGGATAATTTTTTCTTTAATAACATGGATTTGAAAACACATGATTTTTCAAAATATCAATAATGTATGTGGAATGCCCAGTTGAGCTATTAGGAATCTTACTGCTATTTAGGGGCTATTCCTAGATTGAATAATCAGTTGAAATGCTATTGAGTAGGGGCTGTCTTCTATGATGAATTTTATTTTCTTTTTTCACCCGGTCATTATATATAATGTCAACATATATTTCCCTCTAGGTGGAGGACAATGTTTGGTATTGCAGCTGTGCCGGCAATTCTATTAGCAGTGGGAATGGCGTTTTCTCCAGAAAGCCCTCGCTGGCTTTTTCAGGTTTCTCTGAGATTATTCCTGATATTTGATAATTTATGCATTTTGATCCTGATTTAAGCTTTGTTTTTCTATATTGTCTGTGGATTTGTCAATGAGTGTTCTTGTAGCAAGGAAAACTAGCTGAAGCAGAAAAGTCCATAAAGACCCTTTTTGGTAAAGAACGAGTTGCTGGAGTAATGGTTGATTTGTCTGTCGCTGGTCAAGGTTCTGAGGAGGCAGAAGCCGGATGGTTTGATCTGTTTAGCATTCGCTATTGGAAAGGTACTTGAAAAGTCAGGAAACTGACCGTAAAATGCGATTATGTAGATCTTTATGCTACTTTGAAATTCAAAACATTCCAATATTCTGATACTAGTCAGAAGTACGTACTTGGTTGGTTATGCTGCATCTGAATATTTTTTACTTCTGGGTTTAAATGGGACCTCTCATTTCCCAAGTCTTCTGGTTCTTTTGAGTTTGAAGATGGGACTGAATATTTTTTACTTCTGGGTTTAAATGGGACCTGCCATTTCCCAACTCTTCTCGTTCTTTTGAGTTTGAAGATGGGACTTTGTGCCTTCGATGGGCTGAAATCTAAGTTACAGGAGTCATTTGCTTCTAAGTTGATAGTATTTGCTTGCATGATTGTCTTCAAGGTGCAAAAACAATTTACCAATAATTACTCATCCATCACCAACCATTTATTGGAACTAACCGGGATTTGCTGATTAATGGGAGCAAATGCCTGGAACTTCTTTATCTTTCTGCACCAGAATTTATGTTTGTGCTTTTGACACATTAAAGTTTTATTATGTCGTAATTCCATTGTAAAAGGTTTCTTACAAGTTCATAAACTGATATCATTGCTTATAGTAAAGAGTCCTTACAAATTTCATATACTTGTATTATCGCTTATGTCAACTTCATAGTATCAATGGTAATTATCTTTTCCTAATCTTGTTTACTTTGAAGCAGTTGTTAGTGTTGGAGTAGCACTTTTCTTTTTCCAACAGATGGCTGGAATAAACGCTGTTGTCTATTATTCAACTGCTGTTTTTCGAAGTGTTGGGATCGTATCTGATGTTGCAGCAAGTGCTCTTGTTGGTGCATCAAATGTTTTCGGTAATGTTGTATCTTCTTTTGCAATAAATAAATCAGAAACCAGTTCTTCTTAATAACTTGCTATTTTGCAATCAATTTCAGGGACGACCATTGCATCATCTCTAATGGACAAACAGGGGAGGAAAAGTCTTCTCATCACAAGCTTTTGTGGAATGGTAGGGATGTTTCTGGTGCAAAATTTGTTGACTTGATTTAAAGAATATTGACATTATTTTATTATTTAAGTCATTAGTTTAGGATTGCTTCAGCTGTCAAATTTGTTGGGCTTTTACATTGTAGGTTGTTCAGTGTCTGCTTATGCAGTATGCATATAAAGATTCTGTGAAATTATCTGTACCTCGGGATGTAGTTATTTCTCCTGAAGTCTTCTTTTAATGACATGTCACTGATCAGACATTGTTAAATTCATCGATATGCCCTGGTTTGGCCTTGGCCTCTGTTTTGTAATGCCTTTCATGTCAACTATATCTTGGCATGTCAGTCATTTTGCAGCTTCTTCTATTTAATACTAGATATTGACCTATGGTGTCTTTTCTTGCAAAGGCTGCTTCAATGTTGTTGCTGTCCTTGTCCTTGACGTGGAATGTCCTGGCACCATATTCTGGAACCCTTGCTGTTCTTGGCACCGTTTGGTAAGTTGAACAAATCTTTTCCACAGATTAGTGAAGCTGTTTCTCCTTCATCAATAATTCATGTGTAACGGAAATCTGGGAGCCCTTCATGCCCGTTTGAGTAACGAAATTTCCCCACTCCGGCACTATATGATTCCTTTATCCACGTTGATTTTTAATTGTATAATATTGTCATAAATGCAGCTATGTGTTGTCCTTCTCACTTGGTGCCGGTCCTGTTCCGGCTCTTCTTCTGCCAGAGATATTTGCCTCTCGGATCAGAGCAAAAGCAGTTGCCTTATCCTTGGGCATGCATTGGGTAAGTACTAAGAGATGTAAGCTTTTGTTAGTGGTTTCCTTCATCTACTGTAGGGACGTGTTACTTCTAACGTTTTGATCTCTCTTAGAATTAAAAACCAATTTTAGGTGAAGAGGAAAGAAAGAAAATTCATGAACCAAGTTGTTGACCTATAACGAAGATGAATCAGAATTTTTACTTGAAAATCAATACGTGCATGAAGATTGTTAATTTAATTAGAAACATATCGAGTGTTCTATCTATTTGTCAAGAAGTGCAAAATCATATGGATACAACAATAATAATGGCCTTGGTTTCTAATGGTTAACAGATCTCCAATTTCGTCATCGGCCTTTATTTCTTGAGCGTTGTAAACAAGTTTGGAATCAGCTGCGTGTATTTGGGATTTGCAGCCATCTGTCTTCTTGGTGTGTTGTACATAGCAGGTAATGTTGTGGAAACAAAGGGACGATCACTGGAAGAAATAGAGCGCGCCCTTAACCCGACCATTTAATATGGATATTGGTCGAAAATGCTTGTGATAATTACAGCTTACGTTTAGTGAGCTTAGGAGAGATTATGTCGGCTTGTTCTTTTTGTGTTTGCCAATATTCACTTCTTCAGCCCACCTAAGACTTTTGTCCCGCATTTTGCTGTCCAGTTGTTCAATGTTAATGATGGGTGTATCCAGCTTCAGCGAAACTGCCCTTCTTTGTTTTCAAATTAACAGTTCACTTTAATTCAAAACACATCACACAATTCTTGAGCGAAACTCAAAAGAAGTTTCCTCTCAGCATTTTGTAAAAACGATAATACAGTAACCGCGCTCCATCGATGTTATTTGTTTGGCATGCCATATCCCAGCATCCAAGAGAGACTGAACTTCTAAGTGCTAGAGACTATCTTCAAAACCTCGCAAAACGTCAAAGGCCAAAGAAGCTGCAGCTGGCATAATCTTTATCTACATGTTAGCTTTTCTTTCCCACCTTTCCTTTGTGTCAAGCCTGCAAATGACGCCCACATGTATGAGATAGATGAAAATTGTGTCAGACACAGCTCAAAGATGAACTCTACACCAGTACCTGAATATAAAGGAAAAGGATACTCGAGAAATATAGTCCTGCTCATAGATACTAAAATACAAGGGAAAAGAACAGTTTCTTTGACTCTTAAATACTACTATAACACTCACTCAAACGCTTTCCTCCCAATGTGAACATATATTTCAAGTGATGGGCATTTCCGGTGTGTGCCATGCACTTACTATGAGATGCAATAACAAACATGGAATGCAGTTATAAAGAAAGAATAATGCCTACAGAACATGTGTCCAGTTATATGAAAAAAGTTATCATTCTGGGAACTTAAAGAACTTAAGTAATATTCTTTCTAAAAGTGTGAAACCGTCTTGTTATTTACTAGCGTCAAACAGAAGCAGGCACTCACTTAGAACCTGCAATCTCTTTCATGATTCAGCTAGTGCTTTGTGAGAACATGTTAGAAACTCGCTGGCAATTTTCAGAGACCAGTTTTGACTGTTCCCTGTGCGACTTTCTTAAACCAAAGGAATTATTGCACTTCTTACATTACCCATCTCAGATCCTGTTGTACCCTGTTTAATATAGATATTACTAACAGTTTCATTTGTCTGATAAGAAAGGCAGAATGTGCGCATCAAGAATGCATTTACACTAGAATAATCAGATATTCATACTTGCCCATGAATCTTGTTAGGGTTGTATGCATGAGCATCAATAGCCAGCTGATAACAGAAAACGTACCCCCAATGTAACTTATGCCGTGTCTTTGGTGCATGATATTCTTTTGGGATGTCTTGGGTTGCAAACAAATTTTGATCATTTCTGTTCAAGTTGGGTGCACCCAAGTCTTCAGTTGATGGATTTGAGTCTTCGTCATCTAAATCTTTTTGGTGTCCATGAACAGATTTGTCTTTTGCATCTGAAAAGGTACACAAAGATGTCAGATAACTAGTAGCAAGCCTTGCACTAGGATGTGGCCATTTATTGGTAAGTTACCTTTTATTTTCTTATAATTCTTTGATTTGATTTTTAAGCGCCTCTTGTGTAGCTCCTATAAAAAAAAAAGGATTCAAATTAATGGAAAAATTTTGTTCCACTTATATAGGGTCAAACAGGAGGAAGTCATACATTCAACTGCCAAAGTCAGATCTATCATAATCATTTTCCAATCATTCCCAAAACTGTTTATATTCCAAGTAACACCATCAAGTGGATCAAGTTCAAATCTTTAAGGACTGGCAATTGAAAAAGTAGCATGAACAAGCTAGACAAGAAGACTTGATAAAACTAATTAAATTGTAGAATGCAACTGCATCAAATAGAATCAAGCATGCGTAAGTCATTAGATTTATACAACAGTCAAATCTAGCATAATAATTTTGCAGGTAACTTCTTAAGAGAATCAAGTTCAAATCTCTAAGGGTTGGCAATGCTGAAAAGAAATCTAGACAAACTTTGTCAGACTTCCTAGTTGGCCCAATACCAAAGTAGCTGTACCACGCACATTGTTTCCAAGCTTAATGAATAGAAATATAGATGTCAATGTGCTAATGTACTGGCTTAAGGAGAAATAATAGGTAAAATGTGGTGGCCATAAACATAGGGAGAAGAAGATGTCGACACCTAAGAACTTGAACTACATCTTAAAGAGAACGTTAAAGAACATACCAATTTAAAAATCATGAAACACTTGAAAATAACCACCTAAGTTTAATAATGTGGGTTAAAATAAATGATCCATTGTTTGATGCTAACAGAAACATATTTGTCAAACTCAAACAACAAAGCACCAGAGCCCTACATCTTAACTATGCCAAGATCAGAAAGCTCATGCTTGAAAACCCAAAAAAAACTTCAAAGCCTAAGAACGATTATCATAGTAACTAACTCCCAGTTCAGATTACAAAATCCAAAGATTTCTAGTCACAATCTGTTATAAGAGGTTGAGTTAGAGAATTGATGAAAGGAAGAAAATGATGAACAGGGAAAAGGCTTAAGGAGAATAAGTAATGACGTCATCAAAGAGTGATATACCTGAAGTAAAAATGATGTAGCTTGTTTTAATGAAATTAATGTAAGCGAAACGTATTATACAATAAATGGTTGAATGTAACGCATGGGAAGGTAGTTAAAACCATCTAACAAAAAACAACAAATTTTTCAAAGAATTAACAAATACTTTTTCTCCTTCTACTTTCTTCTCTCTCGTCTCTACTGTTAGTTCTTCTTGAATTACTAATTGCAATTAGGGTTTCCAATAATCACGTATCAAAGTTCACGAATCATCAAAGATGACAAAAGGCACACGCTCCCGTGATTTGAAGCGATTGGAGGAAAATAAAAAGCTAAAGATGCAGAAAATGGAGTTGTGGTACGAAAAAGGATCATAGGAACTTAAGGAGTGGATGATACAGATGATGAAGATAGGCAACCAAAGGGATCAAAAGGATAATGGGGGTGATCGGCAACCAAAGGGATCAAAAGGATAATGGGGGTGATCGGAGAGCACTAGAAGTTGGGAGTGGGGGAATCTGTGGGGGTGACTTGTATTCCAGACCAACCAGGTCTACAAAGATAGAGTTTCCAATATTCAAGGGTAAATGATTTGAGGAATTGAGTATACAAATGTGAAAAAAAAATTCTTCTTCGACAAAACACCTCCCGAAATGAAAGTTAGAGTGGCAACCATTTATTTAAAAGGTGAAGCATTAGAATGGAATCAATTGTACATGAGGAATAGGCTAACAGTTGAAGCACCAAGTTAGAGAAAATATTTGTTGGCTTTGGAGCAGAGGTATGGGGAAAATGTGTTTGAAGATCCTATTGGAGATTTGGAGTTGAGGCAAGATAGAAATGTCAAGGAGTATTGTGCTAAATTTGATCTTCTCTCTCCTAAATTAGAGATGTTAAAACCCTATCTGGTAAGTCTATTTTTTGAAGGCCTCCAACCTAAAATAGAATATTTGGTGCAGATTTAGGCACCAAGAAGTTTGCAACAGGCGTATGCCCTAGCCAAGAAACATGAATTTAATAATAACAACAATACTCAGTAAAAATCCCGCTGAGATGCAGGGTCTAAAGAGGTCCAGTAGTACGTAACCTATTGAGAGGTTGTTTCCAAATGACCCATATGAATGAATGAAAATAAAAAATAAATTGAAATTGAAATTAATAATAATAATAATAATAATAATAATAGGGAAAATATAATAATAATAATAATAATAAATAAAAAATGATAATATTAAAGATACTAATAATAATAATAATAATAGTAGTAGTAGTAGTAGCTCGAAAATGTTACTGGGCTAATAGGGTGGAATAAGAACCTTTGAAGTGGGTAGTGGCCAACAATTTGGACAAAAACCAGGAACAGGAATATTGCCACAACCTATAGGAGGAAATTAGATCAAAAGCGGTGAACAAAATCGACAAAAATTACTAACAGTCAAGAGTTGGAGGGAAAGCGAGCTAAAGGCCTATGCTTTTAGTGTGAATAGAAGTACAGTCCGAGCCACAAATGTAAGAAAAGAACGTAGACACATGTAATGGATGTAGGAGAAGAAGAGATGGAACAAGAACAACAGGATATTTAGCAACCAACAATTTCATTAAAGGCAGTGGCTGGTACAACCTCTTCTAACTTTCAACAAATGAAGGCAGTAAGATGATATAAAGGAAATATCTTCGTATATCGGTGGATTGGGGTAGTACACATAATTTTGTGGATAGAAAATTGATGAATGCAATTGATAATGGCACAAAAGAGATAGATTCATTGATGACTGGTGGGAGAGGATTACAACTTCAATATAATTAAAGATGTAAGTTCGCTTGGATAATGAGCAAGCGGGAGTTTACTACAGATGCACAAGTCATTGACATTGGAGGTAGTGATATGGTGTTTGGGGTGCAATGGTTGTCTACTCTCAGTGATATAGTATGTATTTACAACATTAGTGTGACGACATTTAATTGGAAACACAAATCAGTTGAGCTGACAAGTGGAGGGAACGCAAGAATCACTAAAGTAAAAGGAGGAAATGTGGAAAAAGGACTAGAAGGAAAAGAAGTGACATGTTAGTTCTTGTTATTACCGCAAAATAAAGGAAGTGTTTCCACAAATAAATCCTAATATGGTGAGTGTGATTCAGCCTAGTTTATTGTTAGAGCAACAGAAGGAAGAGTTGCAGTAGGTGTTGTTGGAATATAAAGTTGTTTTCAAAAAGCCCATAGGATTAACAACTACCAGAGAACATGAACACAAAATCCAATTAAAAGATCGAGTGGAAGTGGTGAACTTAAAGCCTTACAGATATGTTGGTGTGCAAAAGCAAGTTGTACAAGAATTGGTGAAAGAAATGTTAAAGCAAGAAATCGTCCAAGAAAGTGTAAGTTCCTTTGTTTCTCTTGTTATTCTAGTTGAATAGAAGGATGGTACATTGAGGTTTTGTGTAGATTATACAACCTTGAAAAACCGTACTATTAAAGATAAATTTTGCATATCATTGATTGAGGATTTGTTGGATGAACTTGATGGGGCTAAATACTTCACAACCTATATTTAAGGTCTAGATACCATCAAATCAGGATGAATCCCAATGATACCACAAAACAATATTCAAAACTCATCAAGGTCACCATGAATTCTTGATGATGCCATTTGGATTAACCAATGCTCCAACAACCTTTTGAAAGCTCGATGAATGCAATTTTCCAAGATTATTTAAGTAAATTGGTGTTGGTTTTAATTGATGATATATTAGTGTATAGCAAAGAATGGGAACAACACATGATTAACTTGAGGGAGGTCTTACAAAAGTTGAGATACTAGCAATTATATGTTAAAAAGTT
>JAOQMP010000002.1:18771864-18791372 GCA_027563575.1 Erythroxylum pedicellare
CTAGGATATTTGATTACTTCTAAAGCTTATAGAGTTTATAATCTTGTTTCTAAATCTGTTGAAGAGTCTATGCATGTTAAATTTGATCATGACTCTCATCTAGATAGAAGAGACAATTATGATAATAAAACTCTGTCTGCTCCTTTAGTTAATAATCTAGACGTATCACCACCAGACAATCCAACTGATAAGGTAGAAGATACTTTTGAAAACTTTAGTCTAAGAAAAGACTGGAAATACAAATCTTCTCACCCAGAAAACTTGATTATAGGAGAAACATCAGAAAGGGTGAGAACTAGGTCTAAATTTAATAGAGAGGCAAATGTAGCTTTTGTTTCTGAATTAGAACCTAAGAAAATTGATGAATCTCTTCAAGAAAAAGCTTGGATTTTAGCCATGTAAGAAGCGTTAAATCAATTTACAAGGAACAAAGTATTGTCTTTAATTCCTCTACCATCCAATAAGTCTATCATAAGAACTTGATGGGTATTCAAAAATAAACTAGACGAGTCAGGAAGAGTAAACCGTAACAAAGCTAGATTACTAGCTCAAAGGTATAATCAATAAGAAGGAATAGATTATAATGAAACTTATGCTCCTATAGCTTGACTAGAAGTTATTTGGATTTGGCTTGCATTTGCTATTTTTCATGATATAAAACTGTTTCAAATGGATGTGAAAGTTTCTTTTTGAATGGTTTTATAGATAAAGAAGTTTATGTAAAGCAACCCCCTGGTTTTGAAGATACTAATAAACCAGACTATGTCTATAGACTTCATAAAGCTTTATATAGATTAAAACAAGAACCTCGTGCTTTGTATGATCATCTGAGTTCATTTTTTTATTAAAAATGAAATTATTAGAGGTCAAGTAGATATGACCTTGTTTAGAAAACATATTAAAAATGATTTTATAGTTGTACAAATATATGTAGATGATATTTTTTTTGGTGCAACTTCTAAAAAGTTATGTTCGAGTTTGGAAAATCTTATGAAAAGTGAATTTGAATAAGTATGATGGGTTAATTGAAATTCTTTCTTTGATTATAAATTAAACAAACTGAAGAAAATATTTTTATTCATCAACAAAAATATATTAAAGAACTTTTATTCAAATATAAAATGGAGAAGGTCAAACCTATGTCAACTCCTATGCATCCTTCAATCCTTTTGTTAAAGGATGAAGTTGGTAAAAAGATTGATCAAACCCTTTTCAAAGGAATTATTGGTTCTTTACTTTACCTAACTGCAAGCAGACTTGATATATTGTTTAGTGTTTGTTTGTGTGCAAGATTTCAAGCAGATCCTAGAGAATCTCATTATATTACTGTTAAAAGAATATTGAGATACTTGGCAGGTTCTACTGATCTTTGTTTAATGTATAAGAAAGGTAAAGATTTCACTGATTATGCTAGAGTTAGAATTGATAGAAAGAGTACAAGTGGAGGTTGTCACTTTCTTGGTCATAACCTAATTTCATGGTCAAGCAAGAGGCAAAGTTCAATTGCTCTATCTACTGCAGAAGCTAAATATATGTCAGCTACAAGTTGTTGTTCACAGACACTATGGATTAAGTATCAGTTGGAAGATTACTCCATACGTGAAGATCAAATTCTAATTTTTTGTGACAACATAAGTGCTATCAATCTATCAAAGAATCCAATACAACACTCAAGGGGAAAACATATTGATATTAGACATCATTTTATACGAGACTATGTACAGAGAAGAATCAATAGTCTACAATTTGTTGAGACGAATCAGCAATGGGAAAATATCTTCACTAAAACCTTGTGTGAAGATAGATTCAAGGAATTCAGACGAAACTTGAATATGGTAATGCTGAATGACCATTCGTCTATCACGTCATGACCTAGACGATTCATACAAGAAAAAGATAAAAAGTCATAAGTTTTCAAGTAAACAGTAATGGTAAGTTATGAATGGTAACTTTTCAAGAGTAAGTATAAGAAGGAGATCTTCTCAAGATTCTAAAATATCTTCTACTCTAGAATTTTATTGAAATACTTTGAAACCGACTTACTTAGTGCTCTCAACTAAAATGATTCATACTCTGTTATAAACTTCAAGTTCAGCTCATCTTATACTCTTACTTTTAGAAACTAACATCGCTACTTTGAGTTAAATACTTTTGTGTGTTTAGTTTTTATTTGTTACAGATCACAAATGGAGCAATCTCTTATCTATGGAAGACACGTTGATTTCATCTCATTAAAAGAAAATCAGATGGACATTGAACCAGAGATTGAGGCAGTTGGTTGGAAAAACTTTTTCAAGGTTCGTGAAAAGGTCTATTTAAATGAGATATATGGATTTTGTAAGAACGCAAAGGTGGTAGATGATACCTTAGTATCAATGGTAAATAGATTGTTAGTTATTGTGACAGAAGATACTATCGAAAGGGTTAGTGGGTTTCCTAGTATTGGAGTAAAGTTGTTTAAAAATACAAAATAGATTACTCAAGGTGGTGTAGATAGAATGCACATTAATCGACATCTCTATGGAAGTAGTGATCCTAAAGTTAGAAAGGTGGTAACTCTTGTTTCGAAGGCTAGGGTTCTTCATTCGTTGCTTCTTCACTATATTCTACCAAGAGTTGGCTCGAAGGGCCTTATGACAATGAATGATGAACATTGTCTGTATAACCTACTAAATCACCAACCTATTAATCTTCCGTTCTTGAATTTGAAGTACATGATGAAGGCAAAGGATGATTCTCCCTTTACCGTATGGAATGCTGTTGACAAGGATTTTTAGAGAATCAGGAGTCTTTCTCGACAGAGGTAATATGGTAAAGATGGATGTGAAAAGTGCTATTAATGCTACAACTATTCACATAATGGGGATAAAGGTTGATGAAGAGACGAATAGAAGTTTTACTCCTAAACCAAGGTCTGAGAGGGAGCTTATAGTAAAGCGGGGTAGAAGTGAACATGGTATGACTGCAAGAATAACAAAACCTCGTTTGACAGGAAGAACATCTATAGAAGAAAAGACTGAGAAATTGTCTGATATATCAATAAAACCTAAGACGATTCTACAGAAAGAGGAAAATTGGGTTCAACAATCATCGCAACAAGTGTTATTGAAGAGAAAGGCGGAGACACTTCAATCAGAAAAATCCAAACAGTCAAGAAGGTCACTAAGACTATTGACCTTATGATAACAAGAACAGAAGAAGAGGACATCTCTGATTCATGACAAAGATTCTGAAAAGCAAGAGATAAGACAGCAACCTACTAGATGAATTGTTTCTATTTTGCAAAGCCAATCAACAAAATCATCTGGAGAGACTAAAATTAAAAGGAAGATAGTATTTGAGAGGAAGAAGCCTCAACAACAACTTTCTTCTAAACCGGCAGAAGAACAAAAGAAAGTAAAGCCCAATCGGAAGAAGGTTTCTTTATTTGAGGTTCAACAGAAGGAAAAAATAGTTAAACATCAATTGGAACTTTACAATCCTACTCAACCATTCAATAAAAAGGATTTGAGAATGAAGATTATAGAAGAACTAGTGCTTATTCGAAGCAGAAACTCAAATATTATCAGAGAACCTTCGAAGAATTCAGTCAAGGTATTAGTCGAACCTATACCGATTAATGATTAAACGATCCATCTTTTAAGCCATAAAGAACGAAGATTATATGGTATTTTACAAGATGAGAAGGCAGAACCATATCCATTGAAGATGTCAAAGGATTAGTATACAAGATATCCAATTACAAGCAGAATGTTAATAAAAATTGTGCCAAATGTACAACCGATATGCTCAACCCTTGTTATAAATGAAGAAAAAGGGAAAAAACAAGATGTTTCCTGAGGGAAATAAAGATGATCTTACAGAAGAGCTTATTCAAGTAGCTGTGAAGAACATAGATGATGCATGCAATGTAGCTCAACCTGGAGGTATCTATGTTTCACATCACATTTCAAAAGCATCAGGAAGTAAATTTGGAGTTTTAATTACAAAAGAAAATTTCATGGTACTTGGGAAAGTGCAAGAAGGACAGTACAGAATTATCATGGTTGAAGGTATCAATTGCAATTTAGAAGCCTTTGTGCATTTGGTCATACATTTCGGGCCTTTAGGTTTCATACCTTCAATTAACGATGTGTTACATCTTCTTAGGCAACCAATTGAAACTACCTAGATCTCCTAGAAGGAAAACAACCCTTCAATCTACCCTCTATCAAAATTATAAAGTTAGATGGTTTACCTTTAGAACCATCTGCTATTGAAAATCTTCATCCATTTAATGAAATACACCAAGATCCTACTGTTAATTCAGAGTTCTTGAAACGTTTCATAAATTGGACGGAAGCCAGTCATAGTCAAAAGGAAGCTTAGAAAGAATTAGCAAAAGAAATTGAGGAAGTGCATTCTAAGTTAGATGAACTTGCTGACTCAATGGGTGATCTTAATGAGGAAGTAGCACTATTACGAGTTACTATTAAACAAGACCTTAAGACAATCCGCACTGACATGCAACCTATGTCTTATGAAGTTCTGAAGCGTCTAATTGATTAATAACAAATAGGGGGAAAAGGAGAAAGAGATGGAGATATAGAGGAGAACAAGAAGAATAGATAAAAAGCATTGTATATATCTAGTATGCAATTCTTTTCTTATATTTTCCTTGTGTTTATTATTCATCTAAATACTATTCGTCTATGAAGTTCATTTTACCTTCTAAAATTATGATTATTTGTTATCATCAAAAAAGGGGAGATTGTTAAGTCAAGAGGACTTCATTTCTATTAATTTTGATAACAATCAAATAATAATAATCTTAGAAATGTATGAACTGTTTTGATGAGTTTGTTAAGTGTGCAGATAAATACAAGTAACACTTAGGCAACATAAGTTGAAGCATAAGACGAAGTCGAAGCATAAAAGGAAGTCGAATCATAAGACGAAGCACAATATAAGATGCAACATAAGAAGAAGCAACGCAACATAAGACGAAGCGCAGCATAAGACAAAGCGGATAACAGACGAAATATAGTAACAAAAGAAAAGTTATTCCAGACGATACAAAAGGAAGATATGCTAGAATGTCAGTTAGTTAATTAGTTGGAGTTAGTTACAGGACTTAACTAATAACTATTTCTAGAAGATTCAAGAAGCAGTTATCAAAAAGACAGTTAGAGACTTAGGCTATAAATAATAGTTCGAGTCGAAAACTACAAATGAATACATACAAAGAAAAAAATAGAGAATTACTCGTGAACTTTTTTTATATTAGCAAAAATTTTGTATTCAGAGTGCAAAAGAAGTGAGCAAACACATCTGTAACGTGAAAGCTCAAAAATACTTTTCTTAGAGAGAGAAAGGAAGGCTAGAGCCTAGAGAGACTAATATAGCTGATAAAGAATACTTTGTGAGAGAGACCTGAAGAGGCTCTACATGTGAAAGAATACTTGTAAAGTTGGAAGAGTATAGTGAAATCTCATAAAAACTCTGGAGACTGGACATAGCCCAAGGTTTAGGGTGAACCAGTATAAAATTGCAGCATCTATTCTCTAACCCTTATCTTTAATTTTCTTGTGTTAGACGAGTAGATAATTTTACTTGAGATTGCATTGCTTATCAACTTTAGCAAAGTGTTTTATTGTTAATGTAAATTTTGTAAAGAAATTCAAGAAGTCTCAAAAGATTAATATTTTCGAAAAGATTACACAATTCAACCTCCCTTCTTGTGTTGTTTACATATTATATTGGATTTCTATATTAACAATTGATTTACTTCAAGTATACCATTCATACTTCATTCCTTTTCGTAGTAGTTTAGTCAAAGGGGATGCTATCACTAAGAACCCCTTCAAAAACTACCGTGGTATCTAGCCAAACCCAGAAAACTCCTCACTTCTGTCACATTCTGTGGTAGTTTTCAGTTAATAATTGCTTCAATTTTGCTAGGATCAACTCTAATCCTTTGAAAAGAGACTGCATATCCTAAAAAAGATACTTTATGAAGCCATAAATCACACTTACTCAGCTTGGCAACAACTGTTTTTCTTGCAAGGTTTGTAATATAATCTGGAGATGATGAGTATGATTATGCTCATTCTTGGAATTGGCCAAGATATCATCTATAAATACCACAAAAAACTAGTCTAAATTGTTCCTAAAGACTCTATTCCATGAATGTCGTTGAAGCATTAGTTAGCCCAAATGGCATTACAAGGAATTCATAATGTCTATAATGGGTCCTGAATGCAGTCTTCGGGACATCTACATCTTTTACTCGAAGTTGATAATACCCTGATTGTAGATCTATCTTTAAGAACACCCATGCACCTTTCAATTAATCAAATAGATCTTCTATCCTTGGCAACAGATACTTATTCTCCACTGTGACCTTGTTCAATTGCCTGTAATTAATACACATAGGAAGAGTTCCATCTTTCTTCTTAACAATCAAAACTGGTGCTCCCCAGGGTAAGACACTAGATTGAATGAATCCCTTATCCAGTAGCTTTTATAACTAAACCTTCAACTCCTTCAATTTTGTAGGATCCATTTTGTATAGTGCTCTAGATATAGGAGTAGTGCTAGACATAACCTTAATAAACAACTCCACTTCCCTTTCAAGAGGGAGTCCAAGTAGCTCTTCAGGGAACACATTTGGAAATTCATTCACCACTGTGATATCTTGCAGTTTAACACTTTCCTTCTTAGAATCAATCACAAAAGCTAGAAAAGCCTCACACCCCTTCCTTAGGAACCTTTGAGGTTGCATAGTAGATACCACATTAGTCAGAGAACTAGTGCAGATGTCATGCAATATTATTTCAGGTTGATCAGGCTTCCTAGGCACATCTATCTTAGCACCACAATCAACCACTGCCTGATGCTTAGACAACCAATCTATACCTAAAATCAAATCGAATTCATGAAAAGGTAATTTAATCAAATCTGCTACAAACTCACTTCCTTATATCATAATATGACAATTTCTATAAACTTGATTAACGAACACACTACTACCTAGAGGACTAGTTACATGAATATCATACTCTAACTGATCTATAGGCATCTCTTTATCAAAAATTTCTTTAATATAGATATAAGAATGAGTGGATCTAGGATTAATCAAAGCATGCATTTCAGACTTAAAGAGAGAAACAACACCCACAATGACCTCAGATGCATCCTGATCCTCACGAGCTTTCAAAGCATAAGCTCAAGCTAAAGTAGAAGGCACAGTAGGTCAATCTATAGTTTTTGAAAGAGTACTCAAATTAGGTATTATCTGATTAGATCCTCTACGACCTCTACCACATCCCCTGCTCCCAGTAGATGCATGAGAAACCTCTCTACTAACTACATTTGAGGCTGTCTTATGGGACAATTTGTTATAAAATGATTACGGGTACCACATCAAAAACATGCACCCATAATCCTCTTACAAGTACCCCGTTGGTATTTGGAGTAATGAGGGCACTCCAAAGCACCAGAACCTCGGTCCATAGAATAACCCCTATTAGAATTAGATGAAGAGGGAAAGTCTTGTCATCTTCCCCTATCTGCAGATCCTTGAGTGAATTCAGACGCAGTGGAAGCATCTTCACGACTTCTCTTACCCGAGAACTGACCTCATCTTACAAAACCCCTTCATTAAACCTTTTCTCTTTTAAACATCTCATGCTTCTCTATTTTAATGGCAACTTGTACCAGCTTATGATAGCTCACTTGCTACAAAAGAGTGATGATACCAAAACTCATTATTAAGTATAGGTTCAAGTGCATACTTGCTGAGTCGATTGAATTCTCTGTCGTACTCAATAACAAACAGGTTCCTCTGCTTCAAGTTTAAGAACTACTTCCACGTCTCCTTTCCTTAGGCTTCCGTCATATACTTGGTTATAAACTCTTGGGTAAAGAAATCTCAAGTTAAAGGCTAGTATAACTTAGGATACCTCATAAAAAACTTCCACCACTCATAGGCTGCTCCTTGAAGAAGAGAGACAGCAAAATGAACCATTTGATCAGGTGGGCAACTAATTTCATCTAACACCCTTTTCATCTTTTCCAACCAGAATTCAGCCCTTTCAGACTCCACTAGAGATGTTCCAATTCTTCAACTCCATACTTTTTCAACTGATCTATCGTGGCCTTGGGTGCAGTCATACGATGTAATAATGTCATCATGCCTTGTGGCAACTTAACTAAAGCTTCCCTCTGAGTTAAAGGTGGAGGAGGTGGTGCTTTATCTCGATTGACCCTAAAAGGTCCCGATATCGATGGGAAAGATCACTCAGGATTATTACTGTCAACAACCTCGTCAATACGTTCGTGAGATCTTTCCATCTTTAATTCTAAAACCAAAACATGGGATAAACCACATTAGGCCAGACATAACTCTTATATCTACGTATAAGCAATAGTTAAGCACTGGTTAAACCAGAATTACCTAAACCATGCTTTGATACCAAACAATGTAACATCCACATACCCCCTGAGAGGATATACAAATGCCACACAAAACATACCTAACACATACCAAGATACTCCAGAAGTTCCTTAAAAATAAAGCAACATAATTCACATTCATAATTTGTTAAGTTAAAAACAGAACATATCATATATCTTGTACTTATCAAAATAGATTTTGTAAATTTTAAATTCATCATGTATTAAGGTTATTACAAACCATATACATAAAAATACAAAATGTCTTATTATATTGAGTACAATTAAAAAACAAACTGAACATTTTCCAAAATAAAACACATCTTTCTTGGCCACTGCGGTTGTCTTTGTCCTAGTCTCAAATCTTCTTAATAGAAACTATATAGAGGTAAAACCACCGTATTAAGCATATAGCTTATTAGGGAATAACTAATGGCGTCTGTTTCTAACAATCGTCTAACATTCAAATGCATTGAATCAGATCATATCAGAAACAATCTTTAGTTGATCCACAAAAAGAGTAAACAAACCATTAAAAGAATTAGAATATAATATAATTTATCAGAACAAATCATATAAGTATCAAAAATAGAATATCTTTACTTCAGAAGAGATTGTACAAGTCTCAGAACATGATATATTAATGTTAGAACATAATAAAACTTGTATCAAATCAGAATATATTTTGTATCAGATTAAAACTTATCTTATATCAAATCAAAACTTATCAAAACAAAAAACATATTAGCCTACTAGTCCTTTCTATAGAAGTGGGTAACTAGATCAGAGCAGAAGATACCTATGATTGGTATTTCAAAAACATAAGAGAATTAAATCTCTAAAACAGAAGACACTGAAGTGTTTGAGATCAGAAGACAATAGAGTGTCAAGTACAAAAGACACCGAAGTGTCTAGATACAGAAGACACCTTAGTATCTAGTTATAGTACTAGCTGCAAACCCTTTTAGGTATGCCTATTTACCCAGGACTAGGACTTGACATTTTTAAAAACAAAACATTTCGGATTTCAGAATCACATGTAAGTGATGTAGTGCATAACATATGACTTTTATTTCATTTTGCTAAAATTTAACATATTCATTCACATTTGATCAAACTTAACATGCCCTATAAATATAAACATTTTACATTTTAGAATTAGATGACAGTGAAATAATGCATGATTACGAATTTACTTCTTTATGCTCAATTTAAATGCATTCGTTCATGCCTAAACAAATTCAATAAGTCTTATGAGTGTAAACATTTGTAACAATGCATCAATGATAGCCTTAAGTGATTACACATTATATATATATCCATACAAATTCCTAATTCATAACAATCATACCTAATTCACATTACTTATATTCTTTGAACCACATTTGCATTCATAAGTATACTTCATTCCTTTAACAACTCATAAGTTTCAAAATTAGATACTTTTTTACCAAATACACCTTCCTTAAGTTATTATTAATAATACAAACCTTATTAAACCTTTAGTCAATTAATTCCACATTAAACTAGGTTCATTTTACACCTTAATCATGTCTAATTAAACCATTAGAAAGTGCCTTAACCTTATATAGTCCAAAAAATGTACAAAATAACCTTTTTCCCTTCCAAAGCATTTCCCACGACCATAGGAAGCTGCCATATAAATCCCACGATCGTGGGAGGAGTGAACTGAAGGTTTACTCACCCATGACCTTCATTTTGTTTCCTAATTTAAGTCCTTCATACTCCATCCAACACACCTTTGCCAAAGTCTATCAATTTCACTTCAATTCTACCTTATTCATGCTTCAATACCTTTTCAAATTCATGTCCAAATCCAATTCAAAAATCATTTTTTCAAATTCATGTCCAAATCCAATTCAAAAATCATTCATTAGGGAACTCACAAATCATTATCTTATATACATCAAAACCAAAACAGAATGTGCCATACAAGATCATTTTTCCAACACTCAATTGTCTTCATCATAACATATCTTTCATGCCAATTTAATCATCATAGAACTTGTATTAATACGTGCTATCAAGTTTAAAATTCACTTACCTATTTAACTTCAAATTCTAACTCCATAGAACAAGTTAATCTAACCCTTCCATGCAACCAGCAGACATCCAAGATCTAGGTGTGAATCTTAGCACTAAGAAAGCAACATAGATGATAACAAGATATAGGTTCCTTAATGCAACATCTTGAAAAGATTCCAAGTGATGATGATGCAAATTGAAGCAAAAATCCTAGGAGTTGTGAGAGCGTGAGAGTTTCTATGCTGAAGAATGAGCCAAAACAGGAAACTCTAGCAAAAACTTGACTCATCAAATGCTAGGTGTCACCAAATTGTAACAACATATGTCACCATGCATGTTCTTCATTTGTCCCATATATGAGCTGCCAAAAGTCACCAATATGTTGGGCCATTTGTCGCTTAATTTTCCATGCCAAATGTCACTTATTTGTTGTGCTTAATCATCCTAATTTTCCATATGCCAAATTGTCTTGCCACTTGAAATTTTTTTAGTCTAAATGCACATTTTAGTACTTCAATTTTATAATGATATCAATTAATTCCAAGTTACTAATCATGGTTTGATGGAACATAGATTCAAGGCATATGCAATTCACCATCATATTGCAATTTCAACACCTATCACTTTTACTTTCATGGACTTATAACATTTCAACTAGGTTATAACTTAGGGCCTTACAGATAGTTCGTAAAGGATTCGAAAATTTATTGTTTTGGAAAAATTGTTGATTCCAATTACTATGCTTGTTCAATCAAGTATTCATGTGTTCCAATTTGGGTTCCTTACATAGTTTGACTAAACTAGCTATCTAAGTTCTATATTGATTATGTCTTAGGTGAAACGCATTGTGTTGACAGTTCATCTCATTCTGTGACCCATAGCACATCTAAGGATTTGTACGTTGTTTCTTTTGCTAGTTTAGTTAAAGCCAAGAAGTTGTCGAAAGAGGGTGTTAATAACTCAACACCTGAGGGAAGGTCTTTCACTTTTTCAATTGATACCTAGAAATCTAGACATAGGGAACCCATTTACCTTTACTGACTCTTATGTCACTTGGAATAAAAAAATAATTATTTAATTTTCTGTCTATAAAAGTTTTTAAAACAGCCTATCTACTAGTTAGGAGTAAGGCTGTATACTATTGGACCTCTCCAAACCTCATGTATGAGCATAAATCATACTCGGTATTGCTGTTATTATTGTACGTCTGTAAGAATTGTTAAACTTCTAATTAAAATCTTGTACTACTTACCATATATCAATATATTATATTGTTACCATTTCCAATAATTTTATAAATTATTATTTTATTGTTAATAAATATTAATGATTAAGAATAGTTGTTAACTTAAATTTATGATATTTTTATCCTATTAAAATTAAAAATTTTGGTATGATTATCTTTTTATGTCCAAAATATATTTACTTTTCAAATTTTAAATAACCTACCATGTTTTTAACAATATGTTTAAAACATTGAAATCAACTTGACAACAAAAGATAGCTTAACTAGGATTATATAAATCTCAATTATAATTAACCTTAACTAGGATTATTAAGTAAACTTAGCATTAACAAACCATCTTCCAAATATTATTAATTTTATGAATACTATTGTATACAAAAATTCATCAACATTCCCCTAAAAATTATGAAAATATTTAAAATCAACTTTATTATCAAAATCTAGTGACGACTTACCTAATTGTTGCAAAATGCTAACATATTGGTGATGAATTTCTTAAATGGTCTAAAAAATTTGCACCATCTACGACGCTTCCCGACAATCGTGGCAAAATATATTCATTTATCAGAACTTTATGCCACAATTTAGATAATCATCACAAAACGATAATTATTGACGACGAAAATTTTTTTCGTCACATTTTGTTTACGCTATTTACGATGGTTCAAGATAATCGACGCAAAATATACTAAATTTTCTATGGGTACTTGCAATGATACTTATATTCATTATAAAATATGTCATATTGGCGATGAAATTCTAATATTGTCATAAAAATTTACACCTATTATGACAATTTTCCGTAATCATCATAAAATGTATTCATTTACCGATAGCTTTCAATACCGTCGCAAAATGTCTGACTTATTGCAACAATTTTTTCTATCATTCCCAAAAGTTAACTTTTAGCGATAATTTTATAATCGTCTCAAATTAAAACGTAGCCAAAACATACATCTGTTGTAGTGCAATATTGAATTCATGTTTTATGTCAATGTCACAAAAACATTACTCTTATCATCAAATTATTTTTTATAACATCATATTTATTCAGTACTTTAAATATCTGATTAAAGTATTGATAAATAAAGCTCATCCTAGGTAATATAATATTTTATATTTATGTATGGAATATTTCATACTTATGTTTCCTTTGCACAAATTTTTTATGTATTATAACAAACAACTAAAGATTATTATTAAAATTAAAGTTAATGTTATTGTAGATGAGGTTGAATTCAACAATTCCCCTATATACTTATAATAAAATTAATAAACTTGTGATAATTAATTTACTGTAACAATTCAAACAAACATATAAAAGAATTTGTTGAACCAATGGAGGTTCTAATTGAAGTTTTGATGACAATAAAGCATAAATTACTATTGACTAGTTTTTAGTATTGATGAGGAGTAAGAGAACAAGGAGATGTTTTGCAATCTTCAAGGTCAAGACCAAGTCAATAAATAAATCAAGACACATCAAGATTATTTCATGCATTACTTATGATAAGTTCATCTTAATCTTCTTTGATAATCTAAGAGGCTCATCATGCATTCATGTTTCATCTTTTTCATTATATGAGTCTTTAAATTCATCAAAAGGAACTAAAGATTTTGATTTTAATGTAAAATCCTCTTAACCTTTCAAATAATCTTTAAGGAATATTGGGAAGTGTTTTAATCATGATTGGAACAAAAATTGATTTTGAGTATTTAAAAATGTTAAAATTATAGTTTTGGGGTGATTGGTCGACCTATATATGTTAGTAGTCAATCAATATAGGTTAAAGTTATTAAATTTGATGTATTGTAAGTTTGTAGCAACATTGGTTGATGTATTAGTTAACCAATGTACTATATTGATTGATCAGTATACGCACCAGACGATCAATGTACCAATGACTAGTGAATATGAAGCCTTTAATACATACTGGTCTACTAGTTTTGATATAACTATTGTAACAACTAGTTCTTAGCTCTAACAATTATTTTAGGTTTTCAAAAGTACTATAAATAGGTATTTTCTATTAGTTTTAGCATTAAGAAGCTGTTAAGTATTCCATACACACATTTACAAGTTTTTTTTTGGAGCACTTATGGTCTCATTTTGAGTGAGTGAACCTTTTAATATTACCATAACATCAAAGTGAGAAATTTTTGAGTTATATGTTGGTTGTTGGGTTTGGTATCATTGTATTGGGGTAATTAAAAGTGATTTAAGGTTCCTTTTTTCCAAAATAAATTAATGTACAAAGGGTATTCTTTGCCTTAAAAGATCTACAGTGGAAATCCAAGACGAGTCTTAGTGGTGGATGTAAGCAAGGATTTTTTGCCAAATCAATATAAATTGGTTTGTGTTTCCCTTCCCTTACTCTTTGTTTATAATTTAATTGATCTGTTTTTCTTTCATGTTTACATTTTTAATAACTTGTGGAACTTTTATAAAATAATCAATCAAGCGACAAAATCTTAATTTCACCTAATTCAGCCCCCTCTTGGGTGTCATTAGGGAGTACAAGTGGTAACAGAGCATTTATATTAGGTTAGTATTTCTAACAAAATCCTATCAAGAAGACCATAATGACATACTTAGGAGCATTTTCTTTATTCTTTAACTAGTAGGATCAAAACATTAGTAAAGCCATTTTTCTTTAGATAGATATAACTGTGAAATTTTCACAATAAAATTTTATAGCCTTAAAATAGAGTCTATAACTACTATTGATAAAATGAAGTTCTAAAACTATGTTACATGACAAATAGCATTATAACGCATCATATATTCTCCCTTCATGGCCAAAGAAGTTATAACTATTTGTTTAACATTTTTTATAAAACAACTCCTTCTATGATCATAACAATATGCCCAAAAGTGGATTTCTTATCATCCCTAGAGCTTATATAATTAGAATCACCAAAACTGACTTTTTAAGAGTGTTAGTACAACATAATATCCTTGGTACTCTGTAGATAAATCAAGAATTCTTTATCACATCAATCACAAAGGAAATATCTTGACATATGCATACTTGAGCATACATTAGGTTGCCAACAATAAAATTTTAAGGTACAACTTTCATTTGATCTCTCTTAACTTCATTATAAGGACATTATGTCTTGGAGAACTTATCAACCTTCACAACTAGATTGTATAAAAAAAAGATTTATATTAAACTGTTTTAAGTTAATTAATATAAGCACTTTAAGACTATTTGGGAACATCATTTGCCATATCGCAAAGAATATGTATAGAAAATATATATGATCCTTTACCAAGTTCCTTCATGTGAAAATGGATAAACAAATTTTTTTCTCAATGAACATATCATTTCCACTAGCAATAAGCGAGATATCATCATAATATAAAACTAAAAATATATACTTACACTCACTGACCTTTATGTATATACATTAACCAATAATATTTTATTTAAGCATTTGGTGATGGAAATTTCATCAAACTTAAGATACCACCACTTTGAACATTGATTTAATCTATAAATTGACTTTTGAAACTTATGAACCATGTTTTCTTTCCCAGTTACATCAAAACTAGTAGGTTGAACCATGTATGCATCTCCATTTAAGTCTCCATTGAAGAAAATTAATTTTACATCTATTTGATAAAGATGTAAGTTAAAATAAATTTCTAGAATGATTCACAATGAGTCTTTAGTGACAATAGGAGAGAATGCCTTTTTGAAGTCAATACCTTCTTATATACTAGCCTTGTCTTATATCTCTTCACTTGACCTTTGGAATTATGCTTATTTTTGAATACTTATTTTCATCTAATAGGCATACAACCTTTTAGTAACTCTGTCAAACTCCACTCTTTATATTATGACATAAAGCTAATCTTAGCATTTATAACATCCATCTAAATATTGAAGTAAGGACTATAATTGATTCCCTTGTAGGTAGTCTGATATGAGGTGTTACCAATATCACACTCGTGCTCTAGCAAGTATGTGAACCCTTTCTGATCTTTTTAAAGACATATCTTCTGTAACTACATTTGGATCTTTTTGTGCTACTTTGTTAATGGATTCATCTTAAATGGCCATTAGATGCTATCAACCATAAAGACTAACTTTGGTAGCGTAAACCATAGCCTATGAACAATAATTGGGTGTTCTTTGAACATAATATCCCTATATCCTTAGCTTATACCAATTTCATCATCTATATTAATAGCTCAATCAGATTTAATGATTCTAGTGGTATGTGATGGATAGTAGAATCTAAAACCCTTTGATCGCACATAACAACCAATAAAATAGTCATTAATGGTCTTTAATCAAGTTTCTTATATTGCAATTTATAGAGTCTCACTTTTTCCAAACATGGAAGTGATGTATAGTAGGTTTCTTTTATGACCATAACTTATAAAGAGGCTTAGGAATAAACTTATTGAGTGCTTAGTTCAAAATATAAGTTATAGTTCTCAAAGGGTCAACCTATATGAATGCTAACATGAAAGAGTTTACTAACTTACATTGCACCATATCAAGAAGTATGCAATTTATTCTTTTCACAACTCTATTTTACTACTATGTACCATCCATTGTGTATTGGGCATCAATATCACACTCTTATAGTACATTATAAAAGGCCTAAGATTGTATATCTTTTCATGTCTCCCATAAAAACCATCACCTCTATTAGAATAAATCACTTTGATCCTTTCCCTTATTGAAGTTCCACTTTTGCTTTAAAAGATTCAAAGATTTTCAAAGAATCAAACTTCTCATGAATAGGCTTAATGTAACCATAACGAGTAAATTAATTAATAATAGTTGATAGAGTACTTATAGCCACCTATATATAGATATAAATTAACCCAAGTAGTTCTCTACAAATGTTAACTTTTTTGTTTCTGACTTTGTAGCCAACTTTCCTTTTATATAGTCAATGTAAGTGTTAGTGTTAGACAAATCAAGATCCTATATAATCTCATCCTTTATCAAGTTTTCAATTATGTGAGAAAATATGGCTCAATCACTTGCTTCATAAAATAAAATTTTTTATTTGACCTCGACCTCTTTTTGGAAGATAAGACACATCCATAAAATAAAGCTTATAATGATTATCAATAAAATTCAATTTATAATCAAAATAAAGTCATAGTATGAAGTTACTTTTCTAGTTCTAAAAAAAAAATGTAGCCAATGATGTCTAATGCAAATATAGAAACTAAATTCATCCTAATTAAGGGCATGTACGCAACTTTATGTAACTCTAAAAGATATCTTATAATAAGCTATAATTCAATTGTCCCTAAAAATTCAACTTTGGTTTTTATACTGTCTCTTCTATATACATGTTTCCCCACATTAGTTGGTTTGTTCTATTTGTCATCTCCTACAAGGAATTGTTAACATATATTATAGCACCAATGTCTAACCACCAAATATTTGAATGTACATTAACAAAATTTGATTTTATGCAAACCTTCACCTAAAAATTACGTTTCCTTTTTAATTCATCCTTAAGCTTCCTAAAATATGCCTTCTTATGCCGAATTGCATTTTCTTTTGAACCCCTCATTCTTGAAAGTTTTAGAATTTAATGACACCTTTTGACCATTCCTTTTGTTGGCCATATATTATTTATTGAAGGGCTTTATTGGTATTATTTAGTGGAAAAAAATTTTTCGGACCACTATAGTTGTGGTTTGTCATTATTGTCACACTTATTATCCGTCCTTTCTTTATATCATCCTTCTCCTTGGCAAGAATAATGGTCATCTCCTTTATAGATATTGCTCTTTCTAAACCTTTTAGCTAAACCTATTAGATTCAAATTGAGACGAAAGAGACACCATCACAAATCACATAATGTAGTCCTCATCAAATTCCATATCATTTCCCTTAATCTTATGATAACAGGCCATAATCTTGTCAATTTGTTCTCTAAACCTACTAACATCATCATAAATAGTGGAATGCAAAAGCTCATTCTTAAAGAAATTCTTGTATTTCTTGTTGATGACTACAAGAAATTCTTTATTATTCATAGTCTTTAGAATGTTTTCACTCATAAAGTCCTTCATGTGATACCTCATGATCATTAAAGAACACTGGTTCAAGTACTTCCATTTCTCATAAAGGTTCTTATCACTAATGGAAGTAGTAGTGGTGGATTTAGTAAGGGAGCCCTCTTTCAAGGCTAGGTCTAATTTCATGATCATTAAATTCATTATGAGAGATTCAACTTATAGTTTATGATTAGTTCCATTAAGCTTAAAAAAAACAAAGAATTGAGGATAGTTTATAGCTGAATAAAAATCATGAGAGCAATATTAATAAACATATAATATAAGATCATTTTATTTGCTCTTTCTTTATCGTGTTAAATGATTCATAAAAGTTATACATCAAATGTTAGAGTCCATTGAAATAAAAAAGTAGACTCATCTACGAGTAAGAGTAATACATTAAATATGACCGTTCAATATATCAATCAACTATCAATAAGATAGCAAAATGGTGTTGATTCAAAATATGCAATAGATTCTTTTAACCAATCTAAGCTTCTTACTAAACAAAAAATCATTAATAGAATAATTTCTTTGCCTATATAGATTTTACTAGAAAATTGATCAATATTTAGAGAAAATATAACTTGGCCTGGACTTACGAGAGGTAAGTTCATAATAAACACAAAATATTCAACTTTATCCAAAACATGATCACAAGAATGACATAACCTAAATGCTACATTAAACAAATGATAACTAATAAAAAAAGGACACGTGAAGTTATCCAAAATATATCAAAGTAATCATACAAATTGAAAAAGTATTCTCTCCAAGACAAAAATTATTAATAAAATATGCCAAGACATCCCTCTCAAAATAATAGCAATGACATAACTTTTTTGTGCAAAATTGTAATTACTTAAGTATGGGGAAAAACTGTAAATACAAAGGACATGACAACTCTCAAAGCGAAAATGAGATAAAATAAAATAATAACTTTAGAACTTGTGAAAGCTGCTCTAACAAAGAGCATTAAATGAATAATAGCAACATGCCTTATATATAATAATACTAAATTCAATACTATAACTAATCGACTGAGATTCCATAATTGATTGGAAGCCATCATTATTGAATGAATTGCTGTAAGATAAGAACAAACACGATACAAAAATAATTCGGGTTCTTTAAATATAATTTTTCAACCTATTTATTTACGCACCATCACATTACATTTTCGTAACAATAGACAAAGAATATATCAATCAGGTTACATGCTATTTTATGGTAGGCAACAAATTTTGTAAGTAGGCTTGAGCAAGATTAGAGAATAGATTTTTAATATTGTTAATAATATAATATTTGTTTTATAAATAATTTTAAATGTCATATACACATATTTAAGATGTTAATTATCATCAAACTATGGTAACCAAGTGTTGCCGAACCGTGTTCGTTCTAGTTTTGAGTTTCTAATTGCAACAGTCGAGCCCGTTTAAGAGAATTGGCTTACAATGAGATCGAGCTCACCGTTTTATTCTTGTTTCGAGCTTTCATCTAGATAATAACAAAGTAACTGAACCATATCCAGGCAACTTGGAGATGGAACATATCGTTTTATCACAGTAACCGTACGTTTGGGAGGAGAACAAAATACCGTGAATATACTATTTTAGCAAGGATTAAAAGTTGGAACAACTTTTCGATGTTAATGTTAGGAAATCGGGTCCGGATCTGATCCGACCGCAGCGGAATAATCACGAAACTTTTTCGTGACTTTTGATTTCCCGAAAA
>JAOQMP010000002.1:18821945-18835551 GCA_027563575.1 Erythroxylum pedicellare
TAACACACTTATCAAAATAGTTCATTTATTTCTAATATTATTATTATTTGATTGTCACCAAAATTAATAATCGTGAATTCCTCTTGACTTAACAAAAAGTTCACAGTCAATCCTACGCCACCGGGAGCAAGAAAGAAGAAAAGTCAAGGTGATCAAACTTTAGCCTTGATGAAAAATGAAGAAAAAGGAGAGATTATCCAAAGCCTACCATCACACATTCCCTTAAACCTTTAGGAATCCAAACTGAGCCCCTAAAAGCTACTTTCCTATGAGGTAAAATCCTTAATTTTTGAGTTTAGTATAGTTTTCCCAAAACAATCTCCTAAAGGACTCCCTCCTTTAAGGAAAATCCAACATGAAATAAACTTTATCCAAAATGCTACCATACCCTATAAGCAATCTTATAGAATGAACCTAAGAGAGCATGATAAGTTACAAAAACAAGCTGATGAGTTTTTAGAGTGAGCTTTCATTTGAACAAGTACTTCTCCATATGTTGTTCCCGCCTTTGTTGTTCCTAAAAAGAATGGAAAATGGATGATGGTCATTGATTCAAGAGTCGCCAACAAGATAACCATCAAATATAGATTTCCAATCCTATGGTTGGATGACATGCTTGATCGGCTTCATGGAGCTAAGCTTGTAGGAGGATGCAACAACTGCCAACAATCAAAGATGACAAGTCAAGCCCATGACCCATACATGCCTTTGTGGACTCCTAATGCACCATGGGAGGATGTAAGTATTGATTTTATCCTTAGTCTTCTTAAAACAAGGAGAAACTTTGATTCGATAATGGTGGTGGTTGATAGGTTTAGTAAATTGGCCCATTTTGTAGCTTGTAGTAGGACTAATGATGCATCCCATATCATGAATTTATACTTTAAAAATATTGTAAAATTGTATGGAATTCCAAAAGGCATTATAAGTGATAGGGATGTAAAATTTATAAGCCATTTTTAGAGACATTTATGTGGTAAATTAGGAGCAAAACTCAAATTTAGTACTTCTTTCCATCCACAAACCAGTGGACAAATCGAAGTAGTAAATAGGAGTCTTGGGAATATTCTAAGGAGCCTATAGAAAGGAAGAATTAGGAATTTGGACAATATGCTAGCACATGCCAAGTTTGCCTACAATTGTTCCAAGAATAAAAAGGAAGAATTAAGAATTGGGACAACATGCTAGCACATGTCGAGTTTGCCTACAATTGTTCCAAGAATAAGACTACAAACATATCTCCATTTGAAGTCATTTATGGTACAAATCCTCTTGTGCCTGCTACTTTAAATCAAGCCACCCTTAGTTTTCCATCAAACATTCAAGATGAAAATAGGGCCCAGGAAATTGTCAAACTACACGAAAAAGTTAAAGCCCATATTATAAACAAGAATGAAGAATACAAGTTCAGGTACAAGTTACAGATGCTCGTGGAATTTAAAAAAGGTGACTTAGTTTAGGTTTACTTAAGGAAGGAAAGATTTCTAGCCAAAAGAATATCTAAGCTCATGCCAAAGGCCGAAGGCACATTCAAGGTTCTAAAGAAGATCAAGCAAAATGCCTACTGGATAGATTTGCCAAGCCACTATGGAATTTCAAATTCATTCAATGTAAGTGACTTAGCAAAATATGTCGAAGATACAATGGTTCCAAATGAAAATGTTCAAGCCTTTGAAGATGGGGAGGATGATTGAGGATCATCCAGGTTAGCCATCGAAGATATTGAAGCAATGGGCCTTAGAATAGAAAAGGAAGCTATTGATCAAGAAATCGACGAAGAAATTGGACTTAGTTGTTTTATAAAGTTTCAGGCCTTATGGAAATCATTTGGGGACTATAACGCCTTGGTCCAATCTGATTTAATTGAAGCTCATTACCAGCCCATTAAATAGTCCAAGGCCAGCCACAAGAAGTCAACTTGCTACCCAATAGAGTGACTTATTGGCCAGGTTTCAACTATATTATCTATCATTAAATTTGCATTGAATAAGAGTTATTTAACACTCATTTAGTGTCATTTTTAATTAGCTTTTTTTAATTTTAATGACAAGTTACTGGTAGATGTTATGAGCCATATTAATTATATTTTAAATCCATTTAAAGTCATAAAGAATATGTGGCCGGACTGCATGTGGTCATCCACATTCTTTTATCTTTTGTTTGGTTATTTAAGTCAAGTTTCTTTCCATATGTAAGATTGGGAAATTAATAAAAGAGTGAGAGTTTCCTTTCAAGTTTTGCAAATTATTTTTTTTTTACTTGTTAATTTCATTGGGGTTCATAGTAAACCGATTGCTATAATTTGGGTTCGATTGTTTTCCAAAAACTCTCAATTTCTACACATATTTCATTCTACCACCCAATCTGACCAACCTGTACTAAATTAATCATATCTTCCAAACCACACCTCCAAATTGAGTCAAACTTAAACCATTGGAAAAGTGACTCATTGTCCTTCAATTTCACTTCTTACCATTTAACCCAATTCATCCTTATTTCCCCACAAAATCACCCAAAATACAGCCTATACGCCAAACACCTCCACCACCATCACTTACCTAAATTCTACGAAACTACTCCAGTGACCCCTTAGCCACTCCAATCACTCCAATCTCCTTGAAACGCTATCAATATTCTTATTTTATCACCTTCACTGATGATATGTCAACATATGGATTTGTGTATCTTATGAAACACAAGTCTAAATCAGTTGAAATATTCAAAAGATTCTGTAGTGAAGTTGAAAAACAAACTGGGAAGAGTATAAAGGCAATAAGATCTGATCGTGGCGGTGAGTATCTTAGTGATGATTTTGTTGATTATCAAAGGCAAGATGGAATATTGTCTTAGTGGACTTCTTCAGGAACACCACAACACAATGGTGTTTCAGAAATGAGAAATTGAACCTTATTGGATATGGTGAGATCTATGATGCCATTCACTAATCTTCCTATTTTCCTATGGGAATATGCTTAAAAGATGCTTCCTATTTATTAATCAAAGTTCCCACTAAAGCAGTCACTAAAACTCCATAAGAGATGTGGAAAAGACGTAAGCATAACCCAAAATATTTGAAAGTTTGGGGTTGTCCAGCTTATGTCAACAGATTGCTGTCACATAAGCTTGAAGCGAGGTCTAATAAGTATAGATTTATTGGCTATCCCAAGGAAACTATGGGATACTATTTCTAATTACCCTTCTAAACATAACGTGTTTGTGGCCAGAAATGCAACCTTTTTAGAAAGGAAGTTCCTTAATGGAGGAAGTCATGGTATATAAATAGATCTTAATGAAATTTAAGATTCTAACAAATCAACACAAGATCAAGAGCATTAGATGCATGTTGAGCAGCCTTTACTGGATGTCTTGAAATTAACACATTGGGGTACCAGCGTCAACCGTGAAGGAGAATGGACCGGTTAATAAACCTGTCCAAGAACCAGTGTAACAACAAGATCAAGTAGAGGAAGAACTTATTGAACATAAGCCGTTTAGAAGGTCAACTAGGGATCATCGTGCACTAGATAGATTAAACTTAATGGTGCAAGGTGACAAGGATAATCATATTGATGATGACCCTAAGACTTACGAAGAGGTTATGGCAAGTCTAGATCGTGAGAGTGGTTTAAGGCTATGGAATTCGAGTTAAAATCTATAAGAATCAACAAAGTATGGACTTTGGTTAGTCCTTTAAAGGATATAAAACCTATAGGATGTAAATAGGTATTTAAGAAAAAAATTGGACTAGAAGGGAAAGTTGAAACCTATAGAGCCTATCTTGTTGCCAAGGGATATAATTAAAAGGAAGGTATTGATTATGACCCCTATGACAATGCTCAAATCTATTCAGATTCTACTTGCTATAGCTGCATATTATGATTATGAGTTATGGAAAATGAATGTGAAAATAGCGTTTCTTAATGGAGAGTTCAAGGAAGATGTTTATATGACTCAACCTAAAGGTTTCACATTGCCATCTGCTCCTAATAAAATATGTAAGCTATAAAGATCCATTTATAGATTGAAGCAAGCTTCACGAAGTTAAAATATTCGCTTCAATATAACAATCACAAAGTTCAATTTTGTTAAATGCAAAGAAGAGCCATGTGTGTACAAGAAGGTTCGTGGGAGCATAGTTATTTTCCTAGTGATATATGTAGATAACATATTGCTAATAGGAAACGATGCACGAGCCATGTAAAAGACAAAGATTTGGTTATTTGAATAGTTCTCCATAAAGGATTTGGTAGAAGCAGCTTACATTCTTAGAATCAAGATCTATAGAGATAGATCAGGGAAGTTGCTAGGGCTCTCCTAATCCAACTACATTGATACTATCTTAAAAAGGTATCACATGGAAAATTCTAGAAAAGGTTATTTACCGAGAGTCACTGAAATTTCTCTTAATAGGGAGGATTGTCTTAAAATCCTAGAAGAAAGAGAGCACATGGGTAGGGTCGCATATGCCAGTGTAGTGGGAGCTATCATGTATATCATGACATATACAAGACCTGATGTAGCCTATGCAATAGGAATAACGAGCAGGTATCAAGGTAAACTAGGTGAGGAATATTGGAAAGTGATTAAAACCATCCTTAAGTACTTGAAAAGAACTAAGGACCAATTCCTCTTATACGGAGATTATGAATTAAAGCTAATATGCTACACTGATGCTAACTTTGCGTCAGATAAGAATGTTAGCAAATCTACCTTTGGTTATATTTTCAACTTGAATGGAGGAGCGGTGAGTTGGAAAAGCTCCAAGTAAGCTACTGTAGCTGATTCAGTTACTGAAGCAGAATATATAGCTGCATGCGATACAGCTAAGGAAGCTATTTAGATGAACAAGTTCTTAACTGAACTTGATGTGGTTCCTTCAATAAATGAAGTTGTATTGTGTGACAATACCAGTGCTATTGCACAAGTTAAAGAACCAAGGTCACACTAAAGATCCAAACATGTTCTGTGAAAGTTTCATCTGATTAAAGAAATTATTGAGCGCGAGGACGTTTAAATTTAAAAGGTTGAAGGAAAGGAGAATGTTGCAGATCCCTTTACTAAGGCACTTAGATCAAAGGAATTTGATAAGCACAAGTGAAAGATAAAATTAAAGTTTAAGACTAATTGGGTTTAGGTCAAGTGGGAGATTTTTGGAATTATGCCCATGACCCAATCGTTATGTAATAGATTAAACACCTTAGTTTTGTGATTATTAATTTTGATTAATAACATAACAAATGATTTTATTATCATATTATGTTTATTGTTTTGTATTGTAATATGATAAGTCCTTAATTAAATTTATACACTTACCATCATAATGGAGATTATGATAATGAGAGTCAAGTCTTTAGAGTTCAATTTAAAAGTGTTCTCAATCATAGGATCATCAAATAAGGAGTTTAATGATTCGGTTAGATCAATATGTATGTAATAGTATATATTGGATGGATATTAGTTGATCTCATTTACTAAGTTATATATATAGATGATACATATGGAGATATAATCAATGAACTGACCAAAACTGAGAATTCCTAATGGTTAATATTACTTATGAACTATCAAGTGGGATATTCTCATAAGGATTTGAATGTATATTTTTCCTTTGATCTGAGATCATTATAGTAATCAATAAGTCACATATTATGTTTTGATGTTAGACACCTAGTATGTAAAAATGCTAGTTGAATGATCATTAGATATAATTAAGTACCTATCTAATTGGTGGCAAGTTAAGATAGGATCCATCGACTCTAAGTAATGAGTTTTAGCTTTATGTTGTCATTGGTCTTAATGGTTGTTTCAAGACCTCAGCCAGGGCGATTGAATGAGTTAGGAAAAGGAGTTTTCTAAGTCATTCACTAATCATTAATGATCGACATGTAACATAATTGGTTATCTAATAGGATTTGATAGTTAAACCATACCTTAGGATAATCCAAAGTTGTAATGTTAGAAGGTAATAATACATTATCCTTAACTAGGTTCTATCTTTGTAAGGTTGTTACTTCACATTATACAGTCGTTAAGGAGTGTTATTAAATGCCATCCTTGATTAGTAATTAATTGGATTAATTACTATCAGCTTAGTGATGAACCTATGTGGCACACACTTACAACTGTAATATTTCCTGTTTATAATTATTTAATTTATTAAATAATCTATATGGCATATTATTTTTTTTTTGCTAGCACAGAAAATATAATTAATATTTTAAATTCTCTTGTACAAAATAAATGAATAAAATAAAATAGTTTATTTATTTTATTTCATTTTATAAATAATAATGATTATTTTAAAAATCAAAATGGCAAAGAGAGGCATCAGATGACCTTGCATTTAGTGGTTATGTTTCGGTTATATATTTAACCAAAACGAACTGACGTAATTCTTAGTTGGTTTTCAAGTTTTGAAAAAAAATGTTTATAACTTACAAACAAAGATAGTGTGGTTAGATATACATTTTTATCTTCATTTTTGTATATTCAATACGTGCATGACAAAAAATGAAATAAAGAGTAAGCCTCTAATAGTATGTCATTTTTATACTCTCGTTGTTGTACGTGAAATATAAACAAGAGAAAAGAGGCAAAATTGTTATTGTTCTATTCTTAAAGAAAGAGTTCTTTAAAATTTAACCATAGTCATATCAAATGATGAAAGCGGGACATATTTTTCAGTGTGAAATACATAAAAACTTCGTATTTTTGAAGTTTAGTATGGTTTAATCCTCACAAATTCTAGTGTTTATTTTTGCCTGTTTTTACTATTTGTATGTTTGTTAAATGCAATAGATGAATATAGGATTGCAATTTTTTATTTCCACTGCATTTGCAATCCATCAATTTATTCTTACATTGTTAGTGTTTTTAGACTTTTGGAGCTATGCATGGAGAAGAGGCAGACTATCATTCTATAGTCATAATTAGGCACAATTCTTCTTTTCGATAGAAAGTACCAAGTTCACTCACAAAGAGGATGAAGCTACATTTAATATAGTACTATAGGCTGGGATATATATGATATGTAAAAGGAACAATAAATGTTTTAATGGATAAGAGCTTAGTATCCAATAATTCTACAGATGCACCTTCAAATGGATCAAAATGCACTTAATAGTAAGAGGAATAGAAGGGGAACGAGCCATGTGTTATTAGAGGAATAGAATAAGTCTTCATGAGAAGCAATCACTAATGCAATTGTTAATAAGGATGGTTGAGGTTTATTAATGGAATGTAATGAAATGAAATGTAATATTATTTTATCATTTGGGAGGAGAGTTTAGAATGGAATGAGATGGAGGATGAGAGTTTCATATTACATCCTATTTCATCCTAAATAGTAAAAATGAAAAACCTATGATTAGAAGAGTTTAGGATGAAATGTAAAATGATAATCATTTTTCACTATATTACATTATAAAGCCTTCTTCCAAACAATATTTCACTGCATTATATTATGAACCCTTCCATCCCTCCCAAACAATAATTTTCTAATATTACATCCATTTACATTCCATTCCATTATAAACGATTCTATTCCATTAAAAATCTTACGTCTAAACAAACATAACCTAAACGCTAGAGGCCATTATAAAATAGCTCCTCTAAGTATCTATTCATATCCTTATCTTATTTTACAATCATGATTAAGCTTGAATTTTTTGTAGTTTGATGGTTACTAATAAGGCCTGAGGTTCTCCTAACTACTTCGTAATCCTCTTGTATTATTTATTGATTAGATAATTTAATTTTCATTTACCATCTAAAAAAAGAAGTTATACCGCTTTAAGGGGTAACTTATATTAAAATTTATTTTGATATATATTTTTATGGGTTATTGATTGAATGTTTTGTTATAAGTGCATAGGATAGTTGTAGCTAGTACTAGTAAACACAGATCGATCCCACAAGGAATAGAATTAGTACTAATCATATATCTATTATCTAGTATAACAAATTATATTGATAGAGATTAATTAGATTCAAAATTAAAATAACTAACTAAGAACAAATTAATAGAATTAATAAAATAGAATAGATAAACTAAGAATCAATCAATGGAAACATAAGTACCCAGAATTTAAATCCCCACAGAACTTCTTACTCAATTATGTCTTCACACATTAATTTAGTTTAAATTTGATTAGACTAGGAAATTTTATTAATTATGCTAATATCTTTCTCAAAATTGTTAACAACTAATCCTAGGCTAATTAATCGAAATCTCTTTTTAACTAAAACCTCTATAATTGTATTAATCAATTTATGTATTTTTCTTTTAAGTTTTTTCCTAATATAGAAGATTTATTCCATGCATAATGATAATATTAATTTAAGAATAATAAAGATCATATAATTAAATTTCAATAAAACTGAAGAATAGAATCAAATCAAGTCACTATAAGGCCTATCTCGGGGTTCGTCTTATCTGGGTACCATAAAGATTTAAGTCCTTCATAGTGGAAGGCATAACATGAAAATTTAAGGAAAAAAGAAACTAAAAGTAATATGATAAAGTGTAACATCCCGTCCCCATATTAGGGTTAGAACCCCGATTTCAATAATGGAGAGAATAGCAATGTGAGAGTTAGAAAAATTTGCATTGCATGCTTAGCAGAATGTCAGCATACATGCATGTGAATTTGGATCTTTGCACACATGAAAATAATTGTACATGCACTCATTGACATTTTGGGTATATTAAATAGTAATGGGATAGATTGAGGATTATGGTTATAGTGAATGAGTAGAATGATATGGACTAGAAAGACTAGAAAAAAATTTTAAGTGTTGTATTTAGTGAAGGAAAATACATTGGAGAAGTTTACTGAGAATATTTAGTATGGGAATTTTCGATAGTGGAGTAAAAACTTATGGTCTTCATAAGGGGGCGAAGTTCAGGAGCATAGATTTATCGTCTATATAGACGTATCGTCTGTTATGATGCTACGTCGTTTGTGATGACGTCATTTCGTCTGCAAAGATGCATCATCTGTAAGTATGTATCATCTGTGAAGACGTATCGTCTGTGATGACATCATTTCGTCTGTGAAGATGCATCGTCTATAAAGATTCATCGTCTGTAAAGATGTATCGTCTGTGATGATGTCACATCGTCTATGATGACGTCATATCGTCTTATGAGTTGTATCATCTTAAGTTGACTTTGATTCATCTTAAGTTGACTCCGCTTCATCTTAAGAGTTACATCGTCTTAAGTTGACTTTACTTCGTCTTAAGTTGACTCTGCTTCGTCTTAAGTTGACTTTGCTTCATCTTAACTTGACTTTGGTTTTGTCTGCCCTTATTGCTTCGTCTGCTTATTGCATTCATTTGCTTTGCCATTCATCTGCTTATTGCATTTATCTACTTTGCCATTCTTCTGCTTATTGTATTCGTCTACTTTGCCATTCGTTTGCTTATTGCTTCGTTTTCTTATTGCATTCGTCTGCTTTTTACTTCGTCTGCTTATTGCATTTGTTTGCATTGCCATTCGTCTACTTTTTGTTTCATCTACTTTTCGATTCATCTGCCCTTTCTGGTTTCGTCTACTTATTACTTCGTCTGCCTTCTGCTTATATGACCGAGACTTCTTCTTTTGTATACTATTCATTTTGTATCATCTAGTCTAAATTTGACTTTCTAGACGATAGAACTTGCCTTCAAGGTCTTTATGAAAGTATAGACCTATAAGTCCTCTTTCAACCCATCCAACAAGGATCTTAATCCAATATCTATAGCGGAAGTTATGCTAGTTGTCACAAAAGAAAAAGGTTCAATATGATTGAGGATAGAACTAAATTGAATGATTTTATTGTCAATGGAGACATAAGGCATAGGGGAATATGTTTTTAGAAGAAAGTGTTGCAAAATGAATTCAGTGTTAGGGTCAAAAAGAACATGTAAAGTTGACCCGAAATGATGTGTTACGGGAAAAATCTGAAAGTGAGTAAGGGGTTATGATTTGTGATTACAGTGGCTTTATTAAGTCATAAACTTAAGTGTAAATTATACTTAAGTGAGTTTTTAATAACGGGAAGTGGATAAGTGGATAAGAAATGGACAAGTGTCCTAGCGAAAGTTAAGATTTTTATTGCCTTAAAAGGCTAGCTGCTGTCCTTGTCCTTATCCTTCTTGAAACTTCTTTCTTTAGATTTCCTCCAACCCAGAGCTTTTCATCAAATATTCACTGAAGTTAAGCCTTGTTTATCTATGTTTGTCCCTACTTCCACTTTGATATTTCTTCCTTCTATTCCAAGAAAAACCGAACCTCCTTGTCAACCTTTTAGATGAGGTACGTGGGTTGCATAAAAGTTAGGGTTTTGTGATGGTTGAAGATTTTGGTGCTTCAAACAAGTCAAGTGTCCACGTTATGGTGTTTCCAGAATTTGGAAGCAAATGCTTTATTAAAGCGTACTATGAGTCAACCTAGATGATTTCCTAAGATTGATTTGATTTGATTTGTTTAAATTTCCAATATTATTTAAATTATTAGCGATTTGTTTATGAATACCAGAGTTAGATATGATGATTATGATCTTTGTCTAAGTATCATATGTGATTGTGATATATGACATGTATGTATTGGGATGAATTTCATAAAAAGATATTCAGATAAAGGCATTGTGACTTGAGCTTCCAGTATGAAGCGCTTCCACATAGAGCTTTGCTCCATGATTTTTAATTCTGCACGTAGAGCTATACTCCGTGATTATGTTCTGACTGCAACCTATGGGCTAGTATTTGTGTAAGTAAGTGATAGGAACTCAGTCAAAACAATAAGAACGAATATGAGTCCTATGCATATAGCATTATAAGACTGAATTTCTTTGAATAATTTGCAAAGATAAAATGAGTGATAAAGTGATATGAGCTATCTGTTATATTGAACTGTGTGATTATATGATATTCCATGCTATGTGAAATAACAGAAATGTAAATATGATTTGAATGAATATTTGTGAAATATGTGATATGTTTATGTGATCTGGTGAAATCATCAATGATGATTCACTCAACTGAGTTTGCAAAACTCATCAAAATTGCAACATGGCTTTTCAGGTTTTATAAAGGTCTCTAGAAAGGCTTCGAGTAAGAGTTTTGGATCGGGATCAGTATGCGCCTACATATGTATTTCTTTATGTTGTATTGAAAGTGTAGTCTTAAGTGTTGTATCGGAATGTAAAGATATTATGAATATTAGTAATTTGTCTATTTTTGAAATGGGACCAAATGGCTGTTGAATACTAATGTTTGTAATAATTGTATTTATGAATTGAAAATTTTTATGAATTAAAGTGGATCTAATTTGATTAATGATTTTCGCTTACGATTATATTGTTTTAAGCAAATCAAAATTTTGTATTAAGTGTTCTAGCATGCCACCCTCGTGGGGCACGAGCTTGGACATCACCTATCGATGTCAGGTTTGGGTCTTGCGGGAGTGGGGTGCTACATTTATATGGTATCAGAGCCCAGAAGTACTATCTTATATGGGCATTTTGAAATATATATTAAGTCACATGCATTTTAGTTATGTCATAGCAAGCAGCAGCAACTGATCCCCAGTATGAGTCACATGCATGAGCATTCCTTAAGAGTCTGAGCTGTTAGAAGCACTGAGAAAAATGATGATCTGACAGAATGTGAGAAAATAAAGGTTTATGGACATTTTGGAAATGAGAAATAGTATCTAGTTTTGTATGATAAATAAAGGTTCACCATAATGGTGTATGTACCCTTGAAGGTAATATAGGTATGAATAGGTATATTATCGTGGATTGATTAGGGAAAATGGGAATATAAGTAGAAATGAGGAGACTAAAGTGTACAAGCAGAATGAAATGAAATCATAAAATTGTTTTGATAAAAAAAGGATGAATTTGGAACCAAAATGGTTATGTAAGTATTGTGATCAGAGTTTGTAATTCTATATAAGAAGATATTAGGGAAAAATTGAGACCAGAAATTCATAATGATTATGCATTGGTAATTTTGAATTGATTGAGGATATATATATATATGGGAAAGTAAATAGACAAAATTGACTTTACAAGACAAATGATGTGTAGTAAAGGGATAGTTAGAAATGCTTATAAGTTATGATTTTAGGAAAGAATGAGGGAAGAGGAAGGTTAAAGGACATCTAAAAATAAGAAATAGCATATAGTTAGATATAACAGAGAAAGATTCAGTGTATTTGTATCGGTGGATGTATTATTGAACATGAAATCAATATTGTGTTCTAGTGATATGTGCTCGAAAGTGATATAAATATGAATACACTATCATGGATTATTTGAGGAAAAATAAGGATATAAGTAGAAATGGTGAGAATAAAGAGTACAAGCCAAGTTAAAAGTCACCTTGAGAGGTTGAACTTGGACTTGAATTGATTGTTTGAATTAAAAAAAGTGACAAGAGTTATGATTTAGTACAAGAATATATTTGTGAAATTGAGATCAGAATTTTAGGATGAGTATGCATCTATGATTCTGAATTGATTGCGAACATATGTATGCATGATGATATATGGTCATTGGAAGGTGAGAGGATAGCAGCGATATATGAAAAAGTTGCCAAGGGTAAGTTGATTTGCCATTGTGAGTGCACATCTGATAATAGGGATCACCATGACAAGTGAAAATATTAAGCCTATGGGTATGATATGCGTGGAGATGATATAGGAAGCAATCAGTGACTTATTGAATAAGTACTAATCATAGTTCCTATAGTTCAAAGTCTAAGATGAGTTAGAGTAAGATGCGAAAGTGATTATAGTAATCAATGGGGGAAGGAATTGAGATTGTTAATAATGTTACCATATATGATGAATTTGAGGAAAAAGAAGGACACGATTATAACATGATCCTCATGATCTAGAACTGGCACAAAAGCAGAAGAGTTATCTAGAATTAAATGGGATTAAAGTATCCTTAACATAAGCTACTAATTGCTAAATTGATAGATAAGATGTAATGATTTTGGTGATTTATGCTAAGGTATTAGAGTAAATGAAATTGTTTAATGCCTCACTGAGCTTTATTATTAAGAGATGTACTGATCATATAAGTTATGGCATAAATCGATTTTATTGAGATATTGTAGCGCCCCCTTACCGTTGGGTACGCACCGGGACGTCGCAGGTCATTCCGGTATATATCTTATGATAAGGGTGAGGTACGTGCGATCGCTACATTCATTCCACATGGCATCGTATCAATTTTACCAATAAAGCATTAATAGAAAACCACAATATTTTTAAAATCAACTTCTTCCTCATTTCCTTCCATCAAAATCTAAAGTTTACACATCTATCATCCTTTACTGTCTGTACATCAATCCAATAGCCGAGTACAAAATGCTATTGGAAAGAGGAAAAAATAACAATTCTATCTAAGCCATCCAAAAGTCCCGGCTGACCGACCTTTGAGCCATTACTTCTCTTTCCAGTCACAATCTACACGGCTAGAAAAGTCTCTCTGAAGCTAGGAGTCTACTTTCGGTCCTAAAAAATAACGTTACAATTTTGGTGAGTTTTGCGAACTCAATGAGGTAACCATCATCGATGGTTCACTCAATTCATGCAACACTTCAATTC
>JAOQMP010000002.1:18835651-18849866 GCA_027563575.1 Erythroxylum pedicellare
TTTTGTAACATCTCATCCCCATATTAAAGGTTAGAACCCCGATTTCAATAATGGGGATAATAGCAATGTGAGAGTTAGTAAATTTTGCATTTCATGCTTAGCAGAATGTCAGCATACATGTATGTGAATTTAAATCTTTGCACACATAAAAATAATTATGCATGCACTCATTGACATTTCGAGTATATTGAATAGTAATAGGATAGATTGAGGATTGTGGCTATAGTGAATGAGTAGAATGAAATGGAGTAGAAATATTAAAAATAAAATTTAAGTGTTGGATTTAGTGAAGGAAAATACGTTGAAGAAATTTCCTGAGAATTCCTAGTATGGAAGTTTGGATGGTGGAGTAGAAAGTTATGATGCTTATGAGTGGAGATGTTTAGGAGTATAGATAGTATCGTCTGTGATGATGTCACATTGCCTGTGATGACGTCATTTCATCTATAAAGATGCATCGTCTGTAAAGACGTATCATCTGTGATGATGTCATATCATTTATGATGATGTTATATCATTTTAAGAGTTACATCATTTTAAGTTGACCCGCTTCATTTTAAGAGTTGCATCGTCTTAAGTTGACTTTGCTTCTTCTTAAGTTGACCCGCTTCATCTTAAGAGTTACATCATCTTCAGTTAACTTTACTCCGTCTTAAGTTGACTCTGCTTCATCTTAAGAGTTGCATTGTCTTAAGTTAACTTTGCTTCTTCTTAAGTTGACCCGCTTCGTCTTAAGAGTTGCATTGTCTTAAGTTGACTTTTGTTTCGTTTGCCCTTTTCGCTTTGTCTTCCTATTACTTCGTCTGCTTATTGCTTCGTCTATCTTTTTTAACTTTGTCTGCTTATTGCTTCGTCTACTTTTTGGCTTCGTCTGCTTATTACTTCGTCATCATTTTGGCTTCGTCTGCTTTCTGCTTATGTGACCGAAACTTCTTCTTCTGTACACTGTTCATCTGATGCTATTGCCTGGTCCATCTTTGACCCTTCAAGCGATAGAATTTGTCTCCAATGTCTTCATGAAAGATTTAGATATTAAAGTCCTCTTTGAAACCATCCTAAGATGATATCAATCCGATATCTATAGAGAGAGTTATACCAATTGTAAAATAGCTTCTATGTAATATTCATTTTGTTTGGTCTAAATTTAACTCTCTAGACGATAAAACTTGCCTTCAAGGTCTTCATGGCAGTTATAGACCTATAAGGCCTCTTTTAAACCATCTAACAAAGATCTTGATCAGATACCTATAGCAAAAGTTATGCTAGTTTCCCCAAAAGAAAAAGGTTCAATATGATTGAAGATAGAACCAAATTGAATGATTTTGGTGTCAATGAAGACATAAGACATAGTGGAATATGTTTTTAGAAAAATTTGTTGTAAAATGATTGCAATGTCAGGGTCAAAAAGAACATGTAAAGTTGACCCGAAATGATGTGTTATGGGAAAAATCTGAAAGTGAGTAAGGGGTTATGGTTTGTTATTACAGTGGTTTTATTAAGTCTTAAACTTAAGAATAAATTATACTTAAATGAGTTTTAATAAAGGGAAGTGGAAAAGAAGTGGACAGGTGTCCTAGCTAAAGTTAATATTTTTATTGTCTTCAAAGGCTAGTAGCTGTCCTTATCTTTATCATTCTTGAAACTTCTTTCCTTAGAGTTCCTCCAACCCAGAGGTTTTCGTCAAATATTCATTGAAGTTAAACCTTACTTTTATCTGTTTGTCATCACTTCCACTCTGATAGTTCTTTCTTCTATTCCAAGAAAAACTGAACCTCCCTGTCAACTTTCAAGTTGATGTACGTAGGTGTATAAGGGATTAGGGTTACGTGATTTTGTAGAGATTGGAGCTTCAAACAAGTAAGCTTGTTATGCTTATATAATTTTTGCAGGAAATGAAGCATGCATCGTTAGTTCACTGCTAAATGGTTAAGAATAGTGATATTCTTATTTGCTAGAAAATGAGTGAAGATATTTAGTGTGTTGTACATAGTGATTTTCATTGGATTGATGATTGAAATGTTATGGGGTAGTGTTAAACTAGTCTTAGGAGTTGACAGATCAATGAAAGTGTGCAAGGGTGTGAAAGAAAGATTAAAGTGATAGTTAGAGGAAATATTAATTTTGAAGAAGAAAGTCGATAGTGATATATATACATAGTTATATACATTATTTTCCCTCTTCACTAGTCATATATGGGATTATATTGGTAAATTAGTGAATGAGTTATTGATATCAAAGTACCAAAGGATTGAGGTTGCAGTTCAAAGAACTGATGAGTGATTAAGTTATGAAATGGGAATGTGCATAAGATATGAAGTTCGTTAAAGTACCTGGGATTGTCATTAAGCATGCATTATACATAGTCCATTTATACATGTGTGCATAAATAAATGCTTATATTTGTACAATTATTAATGAGTGTGCAATTTGTTTCTTGCATAAATAGGTTGTGCAGGTCAAGTGTCCACATTTAGAAGTTCCCAAAATTTGAAAGCAAATGATAATCTGGAGCACACTGTGAGTACACCGAGATGGTCTCACTTCAATGTTTGTTATTTGAAATTTTTATTATTTGACTACTGAATGATTATATAGATGTGATTGATTATGTTGGTTTCCAGATAAGAGGTACGATGATTGAGATGTTTGATTTGGATATTGAAGTACTACTTGCATGTGAATTGGATGAACTATGTGTACTTAATATGATTGTTAAATGTATTTCGAATGTGTATTTGCATATGAAAGAAATTGCAAATTCTCAACTCTAATGTTGAATACCAAACTAAGGTCCGATGATATGGGAAAGTGATTGAATGGGATTATGCAAATGTTAGTGATGCAATCCATCTCATGAATGCATGAAATATAATAGCTGTTGTGACCGGAGTGGCCATCAAAAGTGAAAAAGAGTTTAAAGATCAGAAAGTGAAAATGATCCTCGAGCTCAAAAGTGATTCAAAGCCTCAAGCTCAATGTTTAATGAGCCCTATATGGGACAGTTTAAGCACTCAGTCACAACAAAGTAACAAATGGAAAGTGAGTATCATGTGCATTGCATATGTATAATATGAATGATTAAGTGTATTGAATGTGAAATGTGAAATAATGTGATTTATGTGTTATGTGACTGGGTGAGCCATCAAAGATGGTCACTCATTGAATTATAATTATTTTTCAGGATCAGAAGAATGCCCTGTTAGGCCAATGGGAGTATACCTACAGCATTTAAGGGAAGGATAGAGGTCGGGATCAGTTCGCGTCTGCATTGCATTTCTTCATTTTGTATTGACTTGTATATTCTGCAAATTTTTGTATAAATTTGTGTTCTGAAAACCACTAAAGTGTTTTGTAATTGTGAAAGGTCCCAAATGGCAATTGAAAATATTATTGATTGCATTGTGTGATTGAAAATGTTTATAAATGAAAGCAAGCCCTAACTAGTTAGGGATTTTTGCATATCAGGTTTGTTATTTTAAATAAAAAAATTTATACTGGTTTCTAAATGATTGAGTGTCCTAGCACACCACCCTCGCAGGGCACGGACTAGGACATCACCCATCAATGTCGGGTTCGGGTCTTGTGAGAGTGGGATGTTACATTTATGTGTTATTAGAGCCCAGAAGTACTATCTTATATGGGCATTCTGAAACATGTGTTAAGTCACATGCATTTTTGTCATGTCATAGAAGACAGCAGTAGCTAATCCCCAGTATGAGTCACACAAATAAGCATTCCTTAAGAGTCTAAGCTGTTAGAAGCATTGAGAAAAATGATGATCTGACAAAATGTGAGAAAATAAAGGTTTATGGACATTTTGGATATGAGAAATAGTATCTAGTTTTGTATGATAAATAAAGGTTCACCACAATAGTGTATGTACCTATGGAGGTGATATATATGTGAATAGGTATATTGTCATGGCTTGATTGAGGAAAATGGGAATATGAGTAGAATGAGGAGACTAAAGTGTATAGGCAGAATGAAATGAAATCATAAAATTGTTATGATTATAAAAGGGATTAATTTGGAATTGAAATGGATATGTGAGTATTGTGATAAGAGTTTGTAATTCAGTATAAGAAGATATTAGGGGAAAATTGAGACAAAAAATTCATAATGGTTATGCATCGGTAATTCTGAATTGGTTGAGAATATAAGTAGAAATGGTGAGAATAAAAAGTACAAGCCAAGTTGAAAGTGACCTCAAGAGGTTGAACTTGGACTTGAAATGATTGTTTGAATTAAAAAAAAAGTGACAAGAGTTATGATTTAATATAAGAATACGTTTGTGAAATTGAGATCAGAATTTTTGGATGAGTATGCATCTATGATTCCCAATTGATTGTGAACATATGGATGCATGACGATATATGATAATTGGAAGGTGATATGATAACAGCGATGTATGAAAAAAGTTGTTGAGTTTAGGTTGATTTGCCATTGTGAGTGCACATAATTACCAGTGGGATCACCATGACAAGTGTGAAAATCAAGCACATAATATATATGTGTGGAGATGATATAGGAAGCAATCTATGATATATGAATATTTGTTAGTCATAGTTCCCATAACTCAAACTTTAAGATGAATTAGAGTAATGCATGAAAGTGCTTATAGTGATCGATCGAGGTTAGATTGAGAGTGTTAAAAATGTTATTGTGTGTGATGAATTCGAGGAAAAAGAAGAAGGGAACGATTGTGGCATAGTTCCGACGACTGAGGATAGGCACAAAAAGAGAGTTGTTTTTCTTAAATCAAATGAGATTAAGGTATCTTGAACATAAGAGTTGCATGTATTAACAATGAAAAGAAGTGAATTATCAAAGGGGAGATGAAGTACTTTTGCGAGTACCACTTTGGCAAGTTTGTGCTCAGATTTGGAGGAAGGATAAATTAAGCTATTATGAAATAGTCTGTAAGAAAATTATTATGAGTTAGTGTTACTGGTGAAGGATGTCTTAGATTCATAATATGTGATATAAGAATAGGTTAAGAAACAATGATATGATTGACAGAGATAGATTGGCAACGTACAAAGTAAAAGTTGGTGAGTAATCTGAAATATATTGACGAAATAGTCAAGATAGTGTGATAGCTATATAAATGATTGAAGGACCTATTGAGTTTATCAACTGTGGTCTTTTGGAAAAAGTATTTGAGTGGTGAAGAATATGGGAAATGGAGAAGCATATGAGGAAATAATACCTCTACTTTATTAATCAATCAGATGAGAATTTTGGGGAAGAAATTTATGAATGGGGGAGTATTGTAACATCCTGTCCCCATATTAAGGGTTAGAACCTAGTTTTCAATAATGGAGTAGAAAGACTAGAAATAAAATTTAAGTGTTGGACTTAGTGAGGGAAAATACATTAGAGAAGTTTACTGAGAATATTTTAGTATGGGAGTTTTAGATAATGTAGTAGAAAGTTATGGTCTTTATAAGGGGAGATGTTCAGGAGTATAGATAGTATTGTCTGTAATGATGTCACATCGTATGTGATGACATCATTTTGTTTATGAAGATGTATCGTCTGTAAAGATGCATCGTTTGTAAAGATGTATCATCTGTAAAGATGAATCTTCTGTGATGACATCATATCATCTATGATGATGTCACATCGTCTGTAATAACGTCATATCATCTTAAGAGTAATATCATCTTAGGTTGATTTTTGCTTTTTTTTAAGTTGACCATCTGTATCATCTTAGGTTGACTTTTGCTTTGTCTTAAGTTGACCATCTGTATCGTCTGCTTTTACATTCATCTGCTCTTCCCATTTGTCTGCTTTTGCATTCGTCTACTCCTTGTTTCGTTTACTTTGTTTCGTCTGCTTTTTGATTCTTCTGCTTTGCTTCGTCTGCTTCAATTCGTTTGCTTTACTTCGTCTGCTCCTTGCTTTGTCTACTTTGTTTCGTGTGCTTTTTGATTCGTTTGCTTTGTTTCATCTGCTTTGCTTCGTCTGCTTCAATTCGTTTGTATTGATTCATCTGCTCTATTTCGTCTTCTTTTTCAATTCATCTGCTTCGTCTGCTTTGCTTCGTCTGTTTTGCTTCGTTTGCTTCATTTCGTCTGCTTTTTCAATTCATTTGCTTTTTGATTGGTTTCGTCTAATTCTATCGTCTGGTCCATTTTTGACCCTTCAGACTATTGAATTTGTCTTCAAGGTCTTTATAAAAGTTGTAGATTTTGAAGCCTTCTTTCAGATAATCTAAAGAACACTTTGATTCAACATCTATAGAGAGAGTTATGACATTTATCCCGAGATAAGTTCAATATGTTTGAGGATAAAACCTTTGTTTGATTCTTTTGGCCATAACCATGTAATCTGACCTGAAAATGAAGTGATTCTTGAACCGATAGTTTCTTAATACATTCTGTCTCTCTATAGAAATCATAGCTTTTAGTTTTGACTCAAAAAGGATTGATCTAATAAAAGTAAGGGTATCGGTTGGAAAAACATGAACTGGATATTTTACTGAACATGTTCCTGTATTTTGATGATATCCGGATATATAGGATTCCAAATGAGATGAGTTTGATTTGGAGTAAACTAGAGACATAAGACATAGGGGAACATGTTCTAGAAGAAAGTGTTGCAAAATGACTTTAGTGTCAGGGTTAAGAAGAACATGTAAAGTTAACCTAAAATGATGTGTTATGGGAAAAGTCTGAAAGTGAGTAAGGGTTTATGATTTGTGATTATAGTGGTTTTATTAAGTCATAAACTTAAGTGTAAATTATAATTAAGTGAGTTTTAATAAAGGGAATTGGATAAGTGGATAAGAAATGGATAGGTGTCCTAGATAAAGATAAGATTTTTATTGCCTTAAAAGGCTAGCTGATGTCCTTGTCCTTATCTTTTTTGAAACTTCTTTCATTAGAGTTCCTCCAACCTTGAGCTTTCTTTATATATTCACCGAAGTTAAACCTTGCTTTTCTCTATTTTTCCCCACTTCCACTTTGATATTTCTTCCTTCTATTCCAAGAAAAACCGAACCTCCCTGTCAACCTTCCATATGAGGTACGTGAGTTACATGAAAGTTAGGGTTTTGTGATGGTTGAAGATTTTGGAGCTTCAAACAAGTCAAATGTCCGCATTCAGGCGTTTCCAAATTTTGGAAGCAAATGCTTTATTGGAGAGTACTGTGAGTCAACCTAGATGAATTTCCTAGGATTGATTGACTTTGTATAACTTCCAATTATTAATTGATTGTGACTTGTTTATGAATGCCGGATTTAGGTCCGAAGATTATGACATTCTGATTGTGTATTATACTATGTAAATTCTCAACAAAAGTTGAATGCCAGATTTAGATCCGATGATTATGAGATTTCTGATTGTGCATCATATGTGACTGTTATATATGACATGTATGTATTTGATGCATTTCATAAAATGCATGTTCAGATGAAGGCGTTGTGACTTGAGTTGCCAGTATAAAGCACTTCCACGTAGAGCTTTGCTCCGTGATTTCTGATTCTGAACGTAGAGCTATGCTTTGTGATTCTGTTCTGACTGTGCCCTATGGGCCAGTATCTATATAAGTAAGTGATAGGTACTCGGTCACAACAATAAGAACAAATATAAGTCTCATGCATAAAACATTACGAGACTGAATTAGTGATATGAGCTGTTTGCTATATTGAACTGTACGATTATATGAGATACCATGTTATATGAATATCAGGAATGTAAATATGATCTAAATGAATATCTGTGACTTATGTGATATGTGTATGTGGTTCGGTAAAATCATCAATGATGGTTCACTCAACTGAGTTCGCAAAACTCATCAAAATTGCAAAGTAACTTTTCAGGTTTTATAAAGGTCTAGAAGGGGCTTCGAGTAAGAGTTTTAGGTTGGGATCAACATGTGCCTACATATTATTTCTTTATGTTGTATTGTAAATGTAGTCTTAGATGTTGTATCGGATTGTAAAAACATTATGAATGTTAGAAATTTAGCTATATTTGAAAATGGCCCAAATGCCTGTTGAATGCTAATGTTTGTAATATTTGTATCTGTGAATGGAAAATGTTTTTAAATAAAGTGGGCCAGTTTTGATTAATGAATTCCACTTGCGAGTACATTGTTTCAAGCAAATCAAAATTTTTTAAGTTTTTGAATGATTGAGTATCCTAGCATGCCACCCTTGTGGGGCACTAGCTCGGACATCACCCATCGATTTCAGGTTCGGGTCTTACGGGAGTAGGGTGCTACAGAATGTTTGAGAATTGGGAATTTGTGTGAACATATATAATGTGTAATTACTTAATGCTATCATTGATGTATTGATGCAAATGCTTAAATTCGTAAGGCATATTGAATTTGTTTGGATATGAATGAATGTATTCAAATTGAGCATAAGGAAATAAATTGATACTTTATGCATTATTTCTCTGTTATATGATTCCAAAATGTGATATGTTTTGGTTTAAACCTGCCAAGTCTTAGTTGTGGGTAAATAGGCATGCCTAGAAGGGTCTGCAACTGCTTTAGTACTTAGACACTATGTTGTCTTATATTCTTAGACACTACAATGTATTTTGTTTCAGAGTCTTAAGTCTCTTCTATTTATGTTGATACCAATTATAGGTATCTTCTATTCTATTTCCATTACCCACTTCTGAAAAAGGATTAACAGGCAATTCTGTATGTGTTTTGCTATTTGTTTTATTCTGATGCATTATATCTTATTTTGATACAATTTTGTTCTGTTATGATATAATAATGTTATATTTTGATATAATTATGTTTTGTTCTATTATAATGAATTTAATAATCATATTATTCTATAATGTGGATAATTAAAGATTGCTTGTGATATGACATGATTTAGCGCATGTAAATGTTAGATGACTGTTGAAAGCAATCGTCATCTTGTATCTTGTTTAATTATTCCCCACTAAGCTATATGCCTAGCACGATGGTTTTTTCTCCATGTAGGTGTTAATAGAAAGGATTAAGGCTGGGACAGCCGTAGCAGCCAAAGAAGGACGTATTATGTTTTGGAAGATGTTATGTTTAAGTTTGTTTTTGAGTTATATCCAATATTATGAGACATATTTGTATTTTGTATAAATGGTTTTTAATAACTATAATATAGGATGGTTTTGTATTTAAGGCATGTATTTGATAAATACAATGTGTATATTTTGTTGTGTTTATAATTCAACAACTTACGAAATGTAAAGTATGTTGCCTTATTATCTAGGAATTTATGGAATATCTTGGTATGTTTTAGGTTTGTTTTGTGTGGCACCTGTATATCCTCCTAGGGGGTATTAGGGTGTTACAATGTTTGGTATCAAAGCATGGTTAATGTGATTATGGTTTAACTAACCTTAATATTGCTTGTATGGAAAGATCTCATGAGACTGTTGATGAGGTTGTTAAGAGTAATAATCCTACGTGATCTCATCTGTTTATATTAGGACCTTCTGGGGTAAATCATAATGAATTTGAAGCACCATTGCCTTCTCTACTTTTAGCTAAGGGGGAAGCTTTATCTAAGTTGTCTAAATACATAATGTCTTTACTACTCCGAATGACTGCACCTAAGGCTGCGATTGATCAGTTACGAAAGTATGGAGCTGAAGAATTCACTGGAACATCCTTGAAGGAGTCTAAAAAGGCTAAATTTTGGTTAGAAAAGGTGAAAAGGGTGTTGGATGAAGTTAGCTGCCTACCTGAACAGATGTTGCATTGTGCTGTCTCCTTTCTTCAAGGAACAACCTATGAATGGTGAAGTTTGTTCTAAGGTATCCTCAGCTACTAGAGCCTCTAACTTAGGATTTCTTTTCCTAGGAGTTTAAAGCTAAGTATGTTACGGAAGCTTATAGAAAGGAAAGGTTGAAGCATTTCTTGAATTTGAAACAGAGAAATCTATTTATTGCTGAGTATGACAGAGAATTCAATTGACTTAGCAAATATACACCTGAACTTATGCTTACTGAAGATTTCTGGTGTCATCAGTTTGAGGCTTGTTTGAATGACTCAATCAAAGAGCATTTTGCGACATTCACTTTCTTGTAGCAAGTGAGTTATCATCAGCTGGTACAATCTACCATTAAAATAGAGAAGCAAGAGATGGTTAAGAGAGACAAAGTTCAGCAAAGAGGATTTTCTAGAGGAGGTCAATCCTGGGATAAGAGAAGTCGTGAAGGTGCTTCCACTATACAAGAATTCACTCAAAGATCTGTGGTTAAAGGAAGGCAACAAGACTTTCCTTCATCGACCAATTCTGGTAGGGGTTCCTATATGGATCGAGGTTTTGGTGCTTTGGAGTGCCCTCATTGCTCTAAACACCATTGGGATACTTGGAGGACGACTATGGGTACATGTTTTCGATGTAACAGTACGGATCATTTGATTGCAAATTGTCCTATGAGACAGTTTTAGACGTCACAAGCTAGTAAGAGAAGTTTCTCATGCACCTGCTGGGAGTAAGGGACGTGGTTGAGGTCATGGAGGATCTAGCTAGTTTGGGCCTAATCTAAGTACTCTTTCATAAACTGTTGATTGACCTGCTGTTACGACTCGAGCTTATGTTTTGAAAGCTTGTGAGGATCAAGACGTACCTAAGGTCATTGTTGGTATTGTTTGTCTCTTTAACTCTAAAATGTTGCTTTGATTAATCCTGGATCTACCCATTCTTATATCTCTGTTAGAGAAATTCCTGATAAAAAGATGCCTGTAGATCAGTTAGATTATGATATTCTTGTAACTAGTCCTCTGGGTAGTAATGTGTTGGTTAACCAGGTTTATAAAAATTGTTTTGTTATGATACAAGGAAGTGAATATATAGTGGATCTAATTGAATTGCCTTTTCATGAATTTGATTTGATTTTGGTTATGGATTGGTTATCTAAGCTTTAGACAGTGGTTGACTGTAGTGCTAAGACTTTTGTGCTTAAAAAGCCCAATCAACCTAAAATAATATTGTATGGCATTCACGCTAGTTCTCTAACTAATGTGATATCTGTTATGCAAGCTTGAAGGTTCCTTAGCAAGGGGTGTCAAGCTTAGCTTTTGTAATTGATTCTAAGAAGGAAAGTGTTAACCTGCAAGACATTTCAGTGGTGAATGAATTTTCAGATGTTTTTCCTGAAGATCTATTTGGACTCTCTCTTAAAAGGGAAGTGAAGCTATCTATTAAGATTATGCCTGACACTGCTCTTATATTAGAGCACCATATAGGATGGCTCCTACTGAATTAAGGTAGTTGAAAGTTCAGTTGTAGGAGCAACTGGATAAAGGGTTTATTCAACCCACTGTCTCACTTTAGGGAGCACTAGTTCTGTTTAATAAGAAGAAAGATCATGCTCTTTGGATGTGTACTGATTATAAGCAATCGAATAGGGTCAAAGTGAAGAATAAATATCCGTTGCCAAGGATAGAAGACCTATTTGATCAATTAAAAGATACAGGCGTATTTTCAAAGATAGATCTGCAATCAGGTCATTATCTTTGGGTAAAGGATATGTATGTTCTGAAGACTGCATTCAGGACCCGTTATAGACACTATGAGTTCCTAGTAATGCCATTTGGTCTAATTAATGCTCTAGCAACAATTATGGATTTGATTAATAGAGTGTTTAAGCCTAGACCAGTTTGTTGTGGAATTCATAGATGATATCCTGGTCTATTCCAAGAATGAACACGATCATGCACAACATCTACAGATTGTGATACAAACCCTACGGGAAAAACAGTTATATGCTAAGTTAAGCAAGTGTGATTTCTAGATTCAAGAAGTGTCTTTTTTAGGATATGTTGTCTCTTCTCAAGGAATTATAGTTGATCTTAGTAAAATTGAAGCAATCATTAATTGGAAGCCACCACGGAGTGTGACAGAAGTGAGAAGTTTTCTAGGTTTGGCTAATTACTATCGTCGGTTTGTGAAGGGGCATTCGATGATAGCATCTCCTTTAACTAAATTGCTATGGAAATGAGTGAAATATGATTGGTTTGCTAAATGTCAAACTAGTTTTGATCAACTAAAAAGAATGCTTACTGAAGCTCTTATATTAGCTTAACCTACTTCTGGTAAGGAATATGTTATGTTTAATGATGCATCTGGAAATGGTTTAGGCTGTGTTTTGATGCACGATGGTAAGTTGGTTGTATATGCCTTTAGGCAACTAAAGCCTGACGAATATAACTAACCTATGCATGATCTTGAGCTTACAGCAGTAGTGTTTGCTTTGAAAATTTGGCGACACTACTTGTATGGAGAAAAGTGTAGGATTTTCACTAATCGTAAAATTATGAAATATCTGCTTACCCAGAAAAAACTTAATCTAAGACAACGACGTTTGTTAGAACTGTTTAAAGATTATGACTATATTCAGAAGACCATTTCGTCATTATCCGTTTGGCAGGGTGAATGGGGACTTACATCTAATGGGGCCTTAATAGCTCAATTAAAAGCTAGGCCTACCTTAAGAGAAGAGATTTATCATGTTCACAAAGTTGATGAAAACTGCAACAACTTATCTTCGCAACTCAGGAAGGCAAACAACTTGAATTTTCTGTGAAAGGAGATGGTGATCTGTATTACAAGGATCGATTGCGTGTACCAGCTAGTGATGAATTGAAGAAAAAGTTATTGTTTAAGGCCCATAATACTATTTTTACAATGCACTCTGGTGGAAATAAAGTGTCTTAAGATCTGAAGTAGCATTACTGGTGGTTTGGTATGAACCGTGATGTTGTAGATTATGTATCCAAATGTTTGACATGTCAGTAAGTTAAAGCTAAGCATCAGGTTCCATATAGTTTATTACATCTATTTTGACTCCTCAATGGAAATAGGATAACAATACTATAGATTTTTCATTGGGCTTCCTCTTACTCAAAGGAAGCATAATGTTGTAAGGGTGATTGTGGATAAATTCACCAAATCTGCTCATTTTGTGCCTATTTATCTTGATTATTCATTGGATAAGCTTGCAGATATATAGGTGAATGAGATAGTGAGATTGCATGGGGTGCTATTGTCTATTATTTCTGATCGTGATCCTTAATTTACTTCAAGATTATGGAAAATTCTGCAAAAGGCTTTGGGAACTTAAGTTAAGTTTAGTACTACTTTCCATCCCCATATAGATAGACAATCTGAATAGGTTATTCAAATATTAGAAGATATACTTCGAGTTTATGTTGGATCGGGAAAATAAAGTACACACGATTTGGATAAAATGGTAGATTTCAAAACTTTTTAGAAATCAAAATTGCGGCAAAAGTAATATAACCAAATCAACATGGATAGCCATACATGATACGGTATAAGGATAAACATTTGCATACTAACATGATAGAAATTTTTACTAACTCCTTCGCTACGACTTTAACTCCTCGCTGTGTTATCCTATCCTCGGCAATGTATCCTCTCTTAGGTGATGTATCCTCTTCTCGTTATTGTTTTCTCTTCTCGATATTGTATCCTCAACCAATCCGATCTACCACTTGTTCTTTTTGGACAACTTGGTTAACAAGATCCTTTGGTGGGAAAGGAGAAGAAACACTTGAAGAGATATTTCCTTAGAAGAATGAAGCTAAGGATGAGACACTTCTCATGCAATACCATGCGAGATAGGAGAGAGAGAGTAAAAAATGCAAGAACATCTTCTCTTTTCTTCTCAATTTCGGTTAACATCAAAAAATGGAAGAGATTTGCATGAAATGCATCACTTCATTCTTTAATCAATCATAAAGAAGCCAATAAATGAGACTCTTCTCATTTTTCTTTAAGATGGCTATATGAAAAGACTATTAACCTAAATAAAACATATCAATTTCGATTTTTGGTGATGAAAGACGGAAGATGGTCCATCAAATGCGCCCCTTTCTTTAATCTAATGAATGCTAATATGTTATATGGTAGCATTAAAAGACCACCATTAAACCATTTAATGATGATAAAGAATGTTAAAAACCATGTTAAATATAGCAAATTAATGTTAAATGTATAGCTACCCATTTTGTTCATTAAAACTGAAATTTCTCCTCTATTTATCTTTAACAACTTTGTTTTATTTAATTAATCTAATTATTCAAATTAAACCAAAGTCTAGCCCATTTCTAAATGTTCATTTGGGCTTCTAATTATCAATTATTTAGTCTAAGCCCAACATTCAATCATAGGCTTTAAAACCTTTATTTGCATTTCTTACTTTGCTTAATAACCTTCCTAGAAGCCAA
>JAOQMP010000002.1:18849966-18860340 GCA_027563575.1 Erythroxylum pedicellare
ACCAATAGAATTTCCAATAAAAATAAATTCAAAATTCTCAAAACTCCAAGAAATCACAACTCAATCTAATTATACCCAGAATTATTCATGAATGCATGTACACTTTTTTTTTATGTGCAACCTAACTAGTTATATGTACACATACTCATTAATCATTCACATTTACCATTCTAACCTTCCCACAGGTAATGGGAGGTTACAATGTGGAGAAGTTAAAACTATCAATTTGTACTTGCACATCCTTAATAATAACATTCGATCGATGAACTATTCTGTCCGTCGTCTTTACTAGCATCTTTGTGGGTTCTAACTCTTTTAACCCCAATTTTTGACTATACGTATAGGGCATCATATTAATACTTGCTCCCAAATATATGTATACTATGTCTATTTTAACTCCATTGATACTGCAAGGAATATAAAAATCCCTTAGATCCTCTTTCTTCTGTGTTATATTAGGGATAAAAATCCCCTAGATCCTCTTTCTTCTGTGTTATATTAGGGTTTTCTTCTGCTATGTTCTCCTTAACCTTCTTTTTTATTGATTCCCTTAGTGTGAGCCTCGTTTTCATATATTTTGTTATGTCCTTAACAATGTTGAATTCAACCTCCTCAGAATTCCTTGTCGCCTTACTTGAAATTGACTTCCGGTGAGCTAGAATAGGGTACAAAAATTTAGGTTGAGGTTCCTCGATTGGCTTAATTACGAGCTTACTTGGAAGAAATTTTATATTTGTTTGTCCTTCTCCCTTGTCTCCATCTTCTTTCGTACATTTGAGTTTCTTTTCCGGGGTCTAAGTAATGGCCATGATTCATTCCTTTGGGTTAGATTTGAGATTTCTTGGAAGGGTTCCTAAACTCTGAGTAGAAATTGCCGCTGCTAGTTGACCCATTTGGACCTCTAGATTGTGTATTAAAGAGGCGTGATTCTTAGTGACTTGCTCGAACTTGCTTTTAAACCTCCCATGTGCATCCTCTATGCCTCCAATTTTATCTAAAATCATGTCTAACTTGGATTCCATTGAGCTAATTTATCTTGTTGGAAGCTTAGTTGTCTTTAACGTCTAAACTGTCCTCTAATATTGTTCGTCCACGAGAAGTTTGGTGATTCTTCCACCCGTGGTTAGGGTAATTCTTCCACCCAAGGCTATATGTGTTGGAGTAGAGAATGCTTCCCCCTCCTCGTCCATATTGAGCTCCCATTTAATTGACTTGCTCCGAATCGTTATCCTTCATCAGGAAGCAATCCATCATATCATGGTCCATCTATCCACATAGTTCGTACTTTGGTTGCACGACTTTAATCGAAGATGAGGATGAAGCCTTCATGTTGTTGAGTTATCAAGTTAAGTTGTCAATGTTCTCCTGTATCTCCGTCATTTGATCAACAAATATAATTCCTTTTATTCTTGAAAGGTTGTGGGTTATCTACTCTGCTCATTCATCCATAGGCAACTGTTACTCGCCATCTCCTTTATCAACTCTTCTACCTCATCTACCGTCTTTCTCATCAGTGATCCACCTAAAGCTACATCAATTGTGCCTCTTGTATATGGGTTTACTCCATTATAGAATGATTGCAATAAGAACTCCTTAGGTAAGTTATGGTGTGGGCATTTTCGTTGCAAATCATTGTATCTTTCCCATGCTTCATAAATCGATTCCCCATCACTTTGCTAGAAGTTGGTAATCTCCTTGATAATCTTTGTGGACTTGGTAAGAGAAAAATACTTATCTAAAAAGGCACGAACTCGTTGATCCCAAATGGTGACATTTGCTGGGTTGAGAGAATGGTACCAGGCCTTTGCTTTATCTCTTAGGATAAAAAGGAAAAGCCTAATTCTTGCCACATCCTTTGACATTTGATGGTACTAAAAAGTATCGCAGATTTCAAGGAAATTTATTATATATGCATTGGGGTCTTTATTCGCTAGTCCATAGAATTGCACATTCTAATAAGGCATATTTAAGAGGGCTAGTATAATTTCAAAAGATGCTACTTGTACGGATGGCCTAGCTACTCCTTGGTTAGCCGCATTGAACCCTAGTCTCATGAAATCCATAAGGGTTCATTATTAACATCCCTGGTTCACTTCGTGATCCGAATCTTGCTAAAATTCCTTGGCCATTGTTGCTTTTGTTCTTTCTTCCTCTTCTTCTAGCTAAGCTTTCCTAATTGATCTTTCTAATCGAGTGATATCTAGCTCTAAGGTTTCAACTGCACGACTTAAACTTCTCGTGACTCTTATATTCATGCAAGAGTATAGATTTAGAAATAAAAACAAAGAACTAAACTAACAACTAACTAAAACACGTTAAATTAAAAAACTAAACTAATCTCCTCCCTGGAAGTATTGACAAAAACTTGATCATGGTTTGGTTATGTGGAAGTTTTAATATTAACCCTCAATAGTCCGCAAGCACACGGTTCATTAGCATAGTACTAAAGGTGTCGATCCCACGATGAGGGAGTTAATCTAATCTTAAAATCTAAGGCCAGAAATAATAATAGAAATTCAAATTGCATGAAACTAATGTGAAAATTTAATTTAATTAATCAAATTAAGAATCAAAAATGAAAATACTAATTACTAAGCAATTGCAGCACACCCAAGAATTAAATGAAAGAAATTAATAAAGGGAATTTTACCTGTCCTTAGTGCCAACCTAACTGATTAAGAATTATTGGATTGTTAGTTCCAGACTATCCTAAGTTGATTATCCTCTCTCGAGTTATAACCATTAACCCTAAATCATAAACCTTAACTAGATTATGGTAGTTGCAATCTCTCAATTTCCAACCTATTCAAAAACTTAATTAGTTCTGAAGTTCTCTAATAAACTATCAAAAACCTATGTTAGATCTCTCTTCGCACAATTTTTCGATCTGATTCAATTCTTGTTCTATTAAATCACCTAACTTTTATTAGTCCAATTTAATCATTTTTCATTGAATTCACCCTCTCAGTTTATTACCGAATTATGCAATCACAGAATTAAACCACAACAAATCCAATAAACACATAAACAATCATCTTTCCATTAATTCAAGAATAAAATTCCGAATGTGAGTTTAGAACATCTTCAACATTCTAGATCCTATCATCAACTGTTCAATCCAATCTATACAATAATAAAACTGAAATAAATAAGAAATACAATCCAAATAGATGATGGGAGGCAGTAACATCAAGAAACCTCTTGATCTGGGAAGTACTTCGAGTCAGCTTCTTCTCTTCTTCTCTCTTCCTTCTTCTCTTCCTCTATCTCTCGATGATTTCTCTCTAGGGTTTCTCAAGGTGGCTAATGTAAAAGATCCTATTTGCCTCTTTTCTTGTTCTTTAAATATCCTCTTGTGTTTTGGGCAACCCTAGGATTTTTCTGGGGTCTGAAAGATCCAAATAATCCCTCGAAACTTGACTTTTTTTAGTGTCTGTACGTCTGCCCGACACAGGCCACAACCGTCGCCCTCCATGCCACGATCGTAGGTTATTTCCTAGGCTTTTGTCACGATTGTGGCATGCAGGCCACAATTGTGGGCCATGTTCTGGGCTTCTGTCACGATCGTGGAATGTAGGTAACGATTGTGGGTCGTTGTTTCAACCCGAATGTCTCCAAAACTTCTCCGTTCTTTGATGTTGACTTTAAAACACTAGCAAACACATCAAGGTACCTCACAAATATAAAATTTAAGCCTAAAAGCTTGTACTAACCCATAAAACACTTAAAACATAAATAATTAACAAACTAACACATTTCTAACCAAATCACATACTAAATCATTGAATTAATGACTAAAAACATATCAACTATGCCCTAAAACACGATCCAATTTACACTTATCATTTATAGATAATATTGTTAAAAAACCATATAATGATATATGGTACGAAAATTATTTAAAAGTTTTTAGCTACGAAAAATAAGTGTAGCCACACATATTAGTTACAATTAGCAAAAAACATCGCTTATAGTTTTCAGCTTCAAGGTTTTGATGACGTTTTGGGTGATAAAACTAAATCATTGTCAATTCATATTAGTAACAATTTTTGTAACTTTAGCTATGATTTTTTTTGTAGACAAAGGTCAACTTTTTTTTAGTATTTGTTCAGAAGATGTTTACTAGTTTTGTTGTTTTCTTAAAAAAGGGTTACAAGTGGATTAAAGTTTTATGGAATTTGCATTTATAGTCTTAAAGATAATCCTTAAATTATAGATTTTAAAGTACTAAGAATTAGAAAAGTACGATGACAATGGACGAGTTTGAAACTAATTTTATCAGCTTAAATAAGAAAGCATTAAACTAATAGCGAATCTTGACTTTGTTGCAGATATTGGTTATCATACTTTTCTTGAAGAGATCATGATTAATATAAAATATTAATTATAGTAAAAGTGACTTCTGATGGGTACATCCAATTTTTAATTTTATTTTCAATTGCTAGTTATCATATTTATTATCCTGTTACTATACTTAATTGTTCTCGTATTTATGCCTTCATACAAATAAAACCTTTTATAATATACGTTTCTTTTTATTTGTTATGACATTATTATCCCCTTGCATTTGTTATAACTATCGCCTCTACTTATACCGATCAGGGCAAGAAAATGGAAAACCTCTCAGCTAAATTGTCAGTACTAAAAGTGCTTAGAGAACCACAATAACGCAAGTGTTCATCAGTCAAATACGATGATTTACTAAGAAAACTCAAATGGGCAGACCAAAATTGTGAAACACAACAGTAAGAAAGATGGAGATGAAGTTAAAGTGAAACTACGCGAAGTAGCAATTTCATCTCTCGGAAGAACGCTACCAAAACCAGCGTCACGAAACATCAAACTCAAAGTCATAGGCAAACCCCATTTCAGGAACTCAGAAACATCCTTAAACTTTGTAAGAGCTATTGTGGATAGTGGCCACTGATCAAGAAATTGCTGTACCCTTCAGGTGAAAAGTGACTTTTGAGACTGATAAGGGCAACTACTATTTTTGACTTGCTACACTCCCAGCCTCCTGTGCGACCATGTTAATCTGGATGAGAGCAAGAACTCCCGTACTGGTAAAGCATGACAACCAAAGAGAAGTATTGCTGTAACTTAGCAACAGGAGGAAAAGGGGGGAAAAAAAAACATAAAGGAATAGGGCTTGCAAGAACGGTCTACATCTTCCATTCCTCAGAAAATTTGTTTTGCTTTTGCTTGGAGCAATGCTGAACCAGTACTTGTCGCCACAAAAACTAAGTCTTTTTTTTTTTTTTGTTGAAGAATAAGGAATAAAAACCTGCAGCTATTAACCTACGAACTAGTCCTTAAGCTAACAAAAAGCACATTATATTTAGCTCAACAACTTCAACTGGACAGGTTCAAATTTCAATGTCAGGATTTGCTTGCACTTTGTGAACTCTTCATTGACTTATAAAGACTTCGTGTCTCTTTTGTAACTCCTTTTGAAGTATTTTTATTAATATTATTTTTTAACTTTCAAAAAAAAAAGAAGAAGCTAGGTTAGAACCTAGAACAGTTGAAAAGATGCTTATGTCGGACGTTCTGTTTCTAGTTTATAGAGAAGAAAACTTCCGACGGCCCTTTATTCTAGTAGGGAACCGAATGTGCCGATGTTTCAACCCATTGCTCGTGTATTCTTTCAAAAATGCCAAATAAACACAATTGGTTACGAATAAGAATCAAAGCATGTAGCAGACCAGAGAAAAGGAAGAAGAAGAAAGATGCCGAAAAACAAGTACTAGTAAATAAAAGGAAATGTACCATATTTCTAATGGCTGTAACAATCAAACAATAGACAGACTATATGTCATCATCTTAAGGCTACTTGTACTATTATTTATTAGCAGTTATAACAGAGTTCGGACCCTCTGTACAATTTTATCCTGTCTATCAAGTCAATGTTCTAGTAACGCATGCAAAGATGAGAAAGGAGGACACATACGTCACCACGAGAACCCCAGGAGATAAAGAAAACTACACAGTACCAACTAGATTTAGAAAAATAGACTTCCCTACATTTGATAGGGTAGGGGTGAAGAGATGGATATACCGATGCTAATAATTTTTAACAATCAACCATACACCAAAATAATTAAAAATGAAAGCATCCTTGCACTTTGAAGGAGTAGCGTAGGAGTGGTACCAACTGATGATAAAGAACATAAATGGAGGAGAAGCACTAAGGTGGGAAGAATTTCTAACGATTTTGAAACAGAGAGTTGATGAAGATATCTTTAAAGACCCTATAGGTGATCTAGAGAACTGAAGCAGGAAGGGTTAGTGTTAGAGTACTGCACTCAATTCAAAACATATTCTAACAAATTGACATTATCCAAAATCTACCGAATAGGTTTCTTCCAGAAGGGTCTCAAACTAGAGTTTGGAGCTCACGGTTAAATATATGGATCCCCAAACACTCCAATAAGCTTATACACTTGCCGTGAAATAAGAATCAATCGTAACAGCCAGCGTACCTATATATTTTGAAAAAGGAACAACATCATTTAGTTAGATGGGAGAAGGAGCATCATCTATGTACAAAAGTGCGAATCAACAGTGGCTCTAATCAAGCTCAAACCAGAGGCAGGATTACTTCCTACTCCAGGAAACCAAGAAAGCATTAACAAACCTATCTACAAAGGGAAATTGTGGGGAACAAAGGCAACGAGCAACAGAGAATTCGACAAGAAGAGAGCAAGGGGATTTTGTTTTTGGTGTGACTAGAAGTACACTTTGGGGCACAAAAGTAAGAAAACACAATTCAAGTTGTACATGGTAAAAGACAAAGAAACAACTGAAAGGGAACCTACTGATGAGGAGGAGGAGGGGGCACCATTTAGTCCTAATGTATCCCCAGAAGCGATGTTGGGTTTGAAAGACCAAGGGGAGTATGAATAGATAAGGCTCATGGGAAGTCACCATAAGAAACCTTTTCTCATCCTCATGGATAGTGGAAGTACTCAAAACTTCTTAAATGAAAAAGTGATCAGGAAAGGAAGTGTATAAGTGGTGGAGATACCACCCTTGAACATTACTATGGGAGGTGGTTTGAAATTGAGTTGATGACAAATGTGCTGGAACTTCACCTTAAGTTGGGAGGATGCAACATGATTGTAAGAGTTCAATGGTTATTGAACCTTAACTAAATACTGTGCAACTTTAACTCATACATAATGGAGTTCCAATGGGAGGGCAGAACCGTGAATCTGACAGGTAATCCAAAGGAAAGGGCTAGAGGGATCTCAAGTAAAGGCTTCACTAAACTGATGAAAAATTCAAATAATGGAACATTGTTTATGCTACATCTATCATTTTTGGTTGAGTTTCATATGTAGCAACTTATGTTGGAAGAAAATCTAGTACCAGAGAAGAATTAGAAGGCTTACTAGCTGAGTTCGGCAAGGTGTTTAAGAGGCCTAGACAATTTCCCCTTAAAGGAGCCCATAATCATAGTATCCCTCTTAAACAAGGAGTAAAAACGATAAACATCCAAACTTATAAGCATTCCGAACAATAAAAAGATGCTACTAAGAGATCAGCGCAAAAACTAATGGAACAAGGAACTATTAGGAAGGGTGTTAGCCCTTATGCTTTACCAATGATACTCGTTTAAAAAAAAGATAGTACGTGGACGATGTGTATAGATTATAGGGAGCTGAACAAACACACTGTTAAAAACAAATTTTTGAAGAGTTGTTAGAAGAATTAAGAGAGTCTAACTCGTACTCCAAATTAGAGCTAAGATCTGGGTATCACCAGATTTAAGGGAAAAAGACATACCAAAAACAACATTTAGAAATTATGAGGGATATTTTGAGTTTCTAATGATGCCTTTTGGTCTTACAAATGCACCCTTTACTTTTCAAATTCTTATGAATAAAATCTTCAAACCTTATTTTTGAAAGTTTAGTCAGTTTTATTTAATAATATTTTAGTTTAGAGGAACAACTTCCTGCAACATTTAGAACATTTGCAGCAGATTTTACATGTCTTACAGCAGCAACAACTTTTCATCAAGGGAAGCAAGTGTATTTTTTGAGCCAAAAAAGTTTATTATTTGGGGCACTCTATCTCTAAGAAAGGAGTATGTACTGATTTCTAAAAGACAAACACTATTCATCAGTGGCCACAACCTCAAACTTTAAAAGAGCTAAGGGGGTTTTTAGGGATGACAAGGTATTACAGACACTTTATAAAGCACCATGTGGTTATAGCCAAGCCTCTCAGTGCACTATTAAAGAAACAGGTAGCAGGAAGTTGGGAATGGAAGGAAAAGCAACAACAAGCATTTGAACAACTTAAAAAGAAGAAGATGACAACTCCAGTCTTACCTGCCCCAAACTTTTCACTCCCCTTCACCATGGAAGTAGATGCATGTAAGAAGGGAATTGGGGCAGTGCTACAACAAGACGGTCATCCTATAGCCTTTCTAAGGAAGGCGTTGGCACCCAAACACCAGTGACTCTCAACCTATAAAAAGGAATTCTTAGCCATTTATTAAAAAAAAAAGTGGCACCACTATCTAAATGGGCAATTTTTTAGAATTCAAATAGATCATAGGAGCTTGAAATACCTAGTGGAGCAAAGCATATACTGCTTCAACAAAATTGGCTACCTAAACTAATAGGGTATAATTTTGAAGTTGTATACAAAATAGGGAAAGAGAACATTGCGGTACATACCTTATCCAGACTTTCAAGTCAAGAGCTATTGACAAAGAAAGTATCCCATATTCAGACAACTTTAATGGAGGACATCAGGGAAGGTTGGAAAAAGGACGTCACCATCTGATACCTTATAAGAAAACTGGAAAATCAAGTGGTACAATCTATAAATGGAAAGATGGATTATTAAGATGGAAAGGGAGGATTGAGTCATCAGTTGCGATGAGGAGCTTCGAAAGAAAATCATATCGTTCTCATACGATAGCCCACAAAGGGGTCATTCAGGTGTGACTGCCACTATCAAGAGGGTGCAGAATTTATTCTATTGGAAGCAACTGTCCAAGGACATACCAATCATGTGAAGAATTTTGTTACTAGCTAGAAAAGAAAACATGATCAAATAGCATATTCGGGACTACTCCGGCCCCTTTTAAGACCCGAAAGATGCTGACAAGCAATAAGTATGGATTTTATAGAGGTGTTACCACTATCTAAAGGCAAATTCTCCATTTACGTATTGGTTGATCTACTGATCGCACTTTATGGCAATAAAACATCCTTATATAGCCCAGGATACTACGTAAGTATTCATAGATTATGCCTTCAAGACACAATATGCACTTTTTGGTAGGAAATGTTCAGGTTTTAAGGTATGAGTTTGAAACTCTCCATATCCTATCATCTTCAGATAAGTGGACAATTGGAAGCTATCAACAAAATACTAGAAACCTATTTCAAGTATTTTTGTAGCAATGCTCTATAGAAATAGGCAAACTAGTTATCAATGGCCCAATGGTGGTATAACACAACCCACCATGTTGCCATAAACACCACTTCCTTTGAAGTTCTTTATAGTTACAGATTTTCATAACGATTTAATAGACCAGGCACTACAGGAAAGACAAGCAACGCTTTAAATAGTGAAATTATTTTTTAATAGAGCACAATAGAGGATGAAACAACAAACATATAAGAAGAGATCAGAGAGTGAATCTAAAGTGGGACAGTGAGTTTTTATAAAACTTCAGTCGTACAAATAGCATTAATTCCTTGCAAAGAAGAGCCAACCAGAAGTTAGCTCCACTGTACTACGGGCAATGATTTTAAAATTAGATTGGACTTGTCGGTTCAATAAGTATAAACCGGCCTGTTCAATTTATGTTTATAACTCTTATGATTATAAAAAAAAAAAAACCAGCCAATTTCTTGAAAAGATCGGCCACTTTTCTTAGAAAATGGGTTAAGTAATAACCCAGCCAGCCACCTTTTTTAGAATGTAGGACCCACCACGAATTTCTTCCTCCTCCCCTTTGCAAGTGAAGCCACGTATGCTAACCCATGTAGCTCCTTTTGTCAATCTTTAGTTTTGAGTTTTGAGTTTTGACCAATGTTTTAAAAACCGAACCGGTGATTGAACTAGAGAAGCGACTGATTCAAGGGTCAATAGTTCAACCGGAATTCAACCGTGATCGAACCAATATCTAATAAGTAATGAATATAAATTTTCATTTTATATATATTATATATATAAGATAATTTTTAAACATACTATTTAATTATTTATCTAATTATAAACTTAACTTAAACTCCAAAATTCAACCTAAAAACTTCAAAACATATATGTTTTTTTTTTAAATTCACCAACACAACACAAAATAAGATAACAAAGCTCACTAGTCATATTTCATCAAAAGGATTAAAA
>JAOQMP010000002.1:18883564-18905696 GCA_027563575.1 Erythroxylum pedicellare
CACATAAAATAAAATAAATATATTAAATAATTAATACTAATATTTTTATATAATTAATAATAAAATAATAAACCTCTTGCAACAATCATTTTAATATAAAGGGTATAAAAGTCATTTATTATATATTACATTCCATTCCATCCATCTTCCAAACAATATTTCACTACATTATATTATGAACTCTTCCATTCATCCCAAACAACTTTTTACTATATTACATTTCATTATATTAAAAACCGTTCTGTTCCATTCCATCCATTAATTAACATCCAACCAAATAGGGCCTTAATGACCTAGACGAGAAGAAGAGGAGTTATTCAATTGCATTTTTTAAAGTCTCCAAGGATGTAGTGTGGCAAAAATTTTGTTCCACCTCAGTTGATTTGAATTGTTTTTGTCGGTTGCTTGATACTAAGCAACTGTATCAACATCTGTCAATTTTCTAGAAAAATATAAACAGAAAAATTAAATAAGCAATAAACAAATCGACAATTAAGATTTGGTAATGCAGCTGGGCACAATTTGTCTACATTTACAGGACCCTCACCTAACTTAATCATTTTCACCGAAGAGCAAAAATTTTACACAAGACGTTACTGAGCCTACACCTCTCACCTCTTGACACTATCTATTCATTCTCACATTCTATGAAAATATTTCACTTACAATAACACAATCAACTCGTACTAATCTCATCAGAAAACTTTGTAACAATGAATGAATATGAAAATATGATCTCAAGTTTAGGGATGGCAAATGTGGCCAAGCCCGCCCCAGTCTGACTTCAATCCAGGTTGACTAGGCCATAGGCCGTGCTCAAGTTAGGGCTATCCTAGCAGGGCCCAACTATGGCCCAACGAGATGGTAAAAAACGACATTGTTTTGTTAAAAACGAAGTCATTTTTTAAACTTTTGTTTTGTTAAAAATGATGTCGTTTTTTTAACTTTTTTAGCCTGAGCTGGATACCATATCACAATGTGAGTATTAGGTAGCCAATTCACCAACAAAAGCTTATGAAGCACAAAATATTTTTGCGACAACTCAAAATTCACAAAATGCAAAAGATGGCCAAGTAGTCAATTTACCACCTTTAAAATAGTAGCCAACTTATCATTTGTCACCATCTATTGACCCTCATATACACGATCACCAATCAAATTATCAAACCCTATAAATGTGTTCAACCATTTCGGATCAAATCTAATAATAGTTCCTCACATAACCACATGATAACATAATACAAAAACATACAAAACACCCTTATCAAGATTGCAATAAAAGTCTCTATCAAATAGTACAGAATGATAAAAAACACCCTTATCAAGATTGCAACAAAAATTCTCTATCAAGTTAGGATCACAGTGTTTTGGCAGTAATGCAGCAGTCAACAGATTTCTCTTAGTTAATAGAACATCCTAACAAAATTATTGATATTCAACCAATTTTATAGGATGGTTGAGAACGAACCCGATATTTGCAATAGACTCCCACTTTTGTTGTGTAGTGAAAGAATAAAACTTGTGAGACATAGCATCATCCACTGAAATTCAAACAGGTGTCTATTGGCGAAGCGGCCAAATTGATTTTCGAGCAATGTGCTTGGCAATTGTCGGGAAGCAGAAGGAGTAGCTGTCGGTGGTGACACAATTGGAGATATGGGAGCAGTAGGCTCGGCAGGATCATCTTCTAAATCAAAAGAGGATTCCTCCATCATGTGAGACAACACCCGTATTCCATCATCATCAACTTTGGGCTGTTTCCAAACAGAAGAAGCCTCATGAATGTCAATGGGTACTTCCAAAACGCCAGTTGTCGACCTCCCATTAGGTGGGTTTTGTTGGAGACGACTAGAACGTTGAGGATGGCTGGCGGTGGATGTAGAGATCCCGTTAGGGACCGCTCCAAGAGATAAGAAGAGGCTTGGCGTTCTGATTTGGCCATTGAAGCTCCAAAAGAAAGATTGCCTATGGAGATGAAGGAGAGATGCGTCGGTGGTGGTGAGCCAAGAGAGAGAACCAAGAGAGAAGAAAGTTCTATAGTGAGAGACACATAATAACCGTAAGTGAAGAAGGAGGTGTGCGGCGGCAACTAGGAAAAATAAGAACTAAATTAGGGATTTTTTATTCCTTTCTAATTTTTTAAAATAAGAATAAACTACATTACATAAAAAAATATAAGGCACACAATCCCAAAGTCCCTTGAAGAAATTCAAACCTGATCGAATCAATAGGTTTTGGAAGAATGTCGACTAGTTGCTTCTCAGTTGATACAAATGAAAGAATTGCAACTTTGGTCTCCACAAGCTTTCGAATGAAATGATAATTCAAGTAGATATGTTTGGTTCTCGAATGCTAAATTGGGTTCTTAAAGATGTCTATAGTACTTTTGTTATCACACATAACAGTCAACACATCTTGAGTCATTCCATAGTCTTCCAACATTTGTTTCATCCATAAAAGTTGAGAGCAACAACTATCAGCTATAATGTATTCTACTTCTGTGGTTGATAAGGAGGTCGAGTTTTGTTTCTTACTATAACATGAAATCAAATTGTTGCCAAGAAAAAAATGACCCCTGATGTACTTTTTCAGTCATCTAAAATTTCAGCCCAATTTACATCACTACAACTAGCTAGATGTCAAGTTGAATTACATGAGTACCATAACCCAAACTCGGAAGTACCATTGACATACCTGATAATCCTCTTTACTGTTGTCAAGTGTGACTCTTTAGGGTTGGATTGATACAGAGCACATACTCCAACGCTATAACAAATATCTAGTCTACTTGCAGTTAGATAAAATAGGCTCCCAATAATGCTTCTATATAAACTTAACATCAACACTTTTTCCATGATCATCTTTATTCAACTTTGTTGACACACTCATAGGTATTGTAGCATGTAGTGCATTTTCAAGGCCAAATTGCTTCACTAAATTCTTTACTTGTTTGGTTTGTGATATGAAGATGTCTTCCTTTACTTGCTTAATTTGTAGTCCCAAAAAGAAATTCAATTCACCTACCATGCTCATCTTAAACTCAAGTGTCATCATCTTCACAAAGTCTTCCACCACCTTCAGATTAATGGAGCCAAACATAATATCGTCAACACATATTTGCACAATCATCAAATTAGATATGAATTTTTTAAGAAATAAAGTTTTGACTACACTACTTCTTTCATATCCTTGGTTGAGTAGATGTTGAGTGAGTCTTTCATACCAAGTCTTTAGTGCTTACTTCAGATTGTAAAGAGTCTTTTTGAGCTTCTATACATGTTCGACATGTATTGAATCAATGAAACCTTTTGGTTGTTCGACATGTACTTCTTCTTGTAGAAATCCATTTAAGAATGCACTCTTCACATCCATTTGGTAAAGTTTGAATCCTTCAATACAAGTTATGGCGAAAAGAAGTTTAATTGACTCAAGCCTTGTCACTGAAGCAAAGTTTTTTCAGAATCAATACCTTCAATTTGATAGTATCCTTGAGCAACTAACCTTACCTTATTTCCAGTCATATTTTCTTTGTTATCAGTTTTGTTGCGAAATACCAATTTTGTTCCAATCACATTCCACATTCAATAGCCTTGGCACCAATTCCCAAATATCATTTCAAGCAACTTGTGTTAACTCTTCTTGCATAGTTATTGTCCAGAACTCATCTTGTAATGCTTCTTGGACATTCCTTGGTTCAAACGAAGAAGTATAACATAAAACCCTTGTGAGTTGCCGGTAATCTATCCTTTTTCTCTCTTATTTTCCTTTTATCACTAATTTCACCAATTACATTCTTAATAGGATGATTTTGTCTGATTCGTGATGGAAGATCTTTGTTTAAATCATCTTTCCTTTCATTATTCAAAAGATTTATTTCAGCATCAGGTGCCTAGTTGGTTTCTTCCTCCATGTCAACTAATTGATCCCCTGTCTGACCAATTTCTTTACTAATAGTAACTAACTGTGAATCTAAGCAATTTTTAGTTTTTTCTTTACTGCGTCTTTGTTCTAGTTTGCGAGGCTAGTTTTGAAGATTTTCTTATACCACTTTATTAATTATTTGATGTATATCAGCTACCATAACATTTATAGATTTCATCATTGTCTTGGTTCTTTGGTTGAATATCCAATATGCCTTATTATAGATTGAATATCTAAGAAAGATGCCTTCATCACTTTTACTTTCAAATTTCCCAAGTTTTTGACGATCTCTGAGAATGTAACACCTACTGCCAAATACATGAAAGTAGCTAATATCTAGTTTCTTTCCCTTCCAAAGTTCATAGGATGTCTTGTTCAAGATGCTTCTAAGATGAACTCTATTACATATGAAGCATATTGTGTTTACTACTTCAGCCCAAAACCTCATTGATATTTTTCTTCCATTCAACATAGATCTAGCCATTTCTTGAAGAGTTCAATTCTTCTTCTCTGCAATTCCATTTTGTTATGGAGTTTTAGGTGTTGAAAACTATTACATGATACCATATTTGTCCTAAAAATTAAAACTTGCGTTCTCAAACTCCCTTCCATGGTCTGATCATATCCTCAACACTGTCATATTTTTTTGATTCATAATCTGCACACATAAGCTCCTAAAGGCCTTAAATGCATCTAATTTTTCTTTCAAGAAAGCTACCCAAGTGTTTCTAGAATAATCATCAACACATGTCAAGAAATATCTCATTCCACCGATACTAGCGTGTTGTGTTGGCCCAACCAAATCTATATGAATTAATTTCAATATATGAGAAGATGTAATATGTATAAACTTTTTGTGTGGCACTCTCGATTGTTTACCCATTTACCATGTACTACACATAGTCTTGTCAACGTTGTTTATTATGGGCAAGCCTTTTACTACTTTGAATTTGATCAATTTGTTAATAAGATCATAGTTAAAGCCAAACTTTTGATGCTATAGATTTATATTGCCATCATACGAGACTGATTTGTAAGAAGTAGTGACCTGCAATATATATCAATTATTTGTCAATCTTCTGCCACTCACTAAGTACTCTCCTTGTTTGGTTAACACCCTACATTCATCACTAGTGAACTTAACCAATAAACCATCATCACGAAGCTGACTAATACTTACCAAATTGGCTTTTAACCCATCAATGTGAAGCACATTTTTGAAGTGTGATAGTCCATCCATGCAAAGGGTTCCACTTCCAATGACCAAAGCTTTCTTTCCATCACCAAAAGTAACGTTGCCATCCATACAACTTTGATAATCCATCAAGTAGCTTCTTTCACCTGTCATATGACGTGAGCACTCACTGTCAAAATACTAACCATTATGAGACGTAACCTGCATAGATTTAAGAGCTATAGGGGCTTGTAATTGACCCTTTTTAACCCAAGTATGTTTTAGTAATGTGGGCTACTATTAAAAATTCATCAAAGATGTTTATATTTTCAGTTTTGAGCCCTTTGAAATATCATTTGTAACAGCTTGTAACTATTCGGCTTTATGTACCCGCTCACCTCACAAAAATGACATGTAGGTATAAATTTTCGATTCCTTCTTGAAATTTCTCCTTTAACGGATCTAGCTTCATCATTTTTCTCACCATTCAACTTAGAACATTCACCTTTGCAACCAACATCTTGAAGATATCCTTTGATCTTACCAATTTCCAGCAATTGTTCGAGCTTTTTTATGCCTCCATTTAACATCCTTATTCCTTTTCGGTATTGACCAGCTTCAACCTCGTTTCATTAAACTCATTTTAGGTAACAACTTCTTCTCAAGATCATGAATGATATTCTTCATAGTAGAATTTTCCTTCTTTAGTTTCTCATTCTTTTTACATGTTTCTACCCATTTTACATACATTAACTCATAAGCTTTGCAAATATCCTCCTTTTTCTATTTTAAATTATTGTCATAATCTGAAATAAATTTTAGGTTGATTCATCTACATTTTTTTGGAATTTTAGACTTATTCATCTAAGTTTTCCTAGACAATTTCTTTCCTGGTTGCTACTAAGCAAGCAACAGGACTTTTATAAAGCAACCAACGTAGCATGATTACTCACAAATTCCTTTTCATTATCATACTCACTTTCATATTCATTCTCACTCCAAGTGCTTGTATATGACTTCTCTTTTCTCTTTTTCAAAGTATTAGCATATTTCGCTTGCACATGACTAAAGCCTTGACATTTATGACATTGTATTTTCTTTACCTTTCTTTCACCCTTTTGAGTTTTTTCTTTCTATTTGAAATTATTGTTTAATGAACTCCCAACATTATGCCTAAACTTGGGTTTATCTTTCTTCACCTTCTTTAACCACTTGCTGAAATTCCTTGTCAATAACATCATATCTTCATTCTCATCGGATTCATCCCCTAAGTCATTCATGACTTTACCAGCCTCAGCTTGCAACGCCAATTCTTTATTCTTCTTATGCTTATTTCTTAACAAATTCATCTCAAAGTTTGTAAGAATCCTAATTGCCTTATCTAAAGATAATTTATTGATATCATGGGCTTCTTTGTGGCTGCAATTTTTAGTATGAATCTCGAAAATAATGATCTCAAAGTTGTCTTGATGAGTTTTAGGTTTAAATAATTCTTCTCAAGTTAATGTGGTTGATTTGCAATATCATACAACCACTCATGAAAATCTCCAATAGTTTCGCTTTCCTCCATTTTGATCCCTCATGTATTGTTTACAGAGTGTCCCACGCTTCTTCTACTGATTCATAGGCTGATATTATAGCAAAGCAACTTTCATCTACTGCATTGAAGATAGCATGCATTTTTTGAGAATTATCGAGCACTCCCTCTTCTTCAGTCGTTGTCTATTCAGATGGATCTTTAACTACCACTTCATCTTTTTCATTAATTGTCATAGGATATGTCTAGCTATCCAAAACTAAATTCCATGCTTTGTTTCCTTATGCTTGAATAAGTACTCTCATCCTTAATTTCCAAGTAGGGTAATTGGAACCATGTAGTAACGATGGCCTAGTGGTTGATGCCCTTCTCTTGTAGCTATAATTGCAAAACACCAATTTGCACTAACTTTATGTATTAAGTTTTGATAAGGTGAACCAGGCTCTAATATCAATGGAAAGTCCCAACGGATGTAGTTTCGTAAAAATTCTGCTCTTCCTCAATTGCTTTAAATTGTTTCTGTCGATTACTTGATATAAAGCAACTGTGTTAACAACTGTTAATTTTCTAGAAAAACATAAATAGAAAAATTAAACAAGCAATAAACAAATCGATAACCAATATTTGGTAACACAGTTCAGCACACCTTGCCTATGTCTGTGATGCCCTCACCCAGCTTAATCACTTTCACCGAAGAATAACAGTTTTACACAAGGCTTTACTGAGCCGACACCACTCACCCCTTGGCATTATCCACTCGTTCTCACTCCCCGTGAAAGTATTGCACTCCTAATAATACCACCAACTCGTGCTAACCTCAACAGAGGATTTTAGAACAATGAATGAATATGAAACTATGATCTCAAGTTATTGAAATAATAATGACACAAATAAAAGAAGCACTTGAGATAAAACATTCCCTTAAAAATCAGCTTCATCAATATAAATTGTGGGAAGTCATAGAATGGCATACTTTGTGAATCTCCGAGAATAATGAGTAAGCAATCCACATATAACAACTACAGGAGACCATCAATCTAATTAGCATTTTATCACCAAAACCTCACAAAATTAGAGCTGTACACATCACCTATGTACTACACGTTTTTCCAAAAAATAATAATTTAGCTACCCAAAAAATTCACTCACACCATAAAGAAGATGCAGCTATATAAGATAGATTAGATCACAAAAAATCCAACTGTCAAAGATAGTTACAATGACCGAAATAGGCTACCAAAGATAGCACCAAAATCACCATAAATCTGTAAACTTTTATTAAGATATGACCAAATCCCAAATAAGTCTTATCTTCACTAAGATTTTATTCTTCATGCAATCTTGTCTTCAAGAATCCCACACAAGGTAGATTACTTATCATAATGATATTCAACATATATCCCACTATAAATAATGTCCAAAATTAATAATAAGGTATCTTAAGAAATTTTTATAGAAAAATATAATTGCATGTTATTGAAGATGTAAGTATGGTCGATTATGAGTGTTTTTCTAAAAGTTAATTATGAGTGATTTTAACATACTAAAGTAAGTTATCTTAGGATATGAAAATAATTTTTAAAAGTTTTTTATGGAGGTATTAACAATGTGAAAGCTTCTAATTCTTCAGGTTTTAAGTATATTAACTAAACTTATTGAAGGATTAATATGAAATTTACTATAAAAATAAATATATTTATGTATCAAATTTTACCATAAACATGGATATGATAATGATTCCATCATAAATCATAAAAAATAAAAATGAGTTTTTTTATATTAACTGAAATAATCATCCATTAAGTTATTTTAATTGAAATGAGTTTTGTTATTAAACTAGCTTCAAGGGGTTTGTTTATTTGTATGCTAGTTTTGAAAATGACATGAGGGAGACTTATACTTTTAGGCACTTGGAGGAATCACTTTGTGGATGGAGTTAAGATAATATGATATAACTCTAAGACTTAGGTGTGTGTAAAGAATTATATAATAGTTGTTTGTTATCTTATGTGTTTTAAATATTTAAAATAAAATAATGGGCCATATGTGGGGTAATCTTGCTATTCATTTTCTTATTTTGTTTAGGATGTGAAATTTTATTAACAATGGAATATTATTTCACTATAAGGGATAATTTGATAAAGATAACTCATTTACCAACATTAATTGAAGTAAAATTTTAGTGGAAGGCATTGACTCAAACAAGTTATATTAGTTTAGTACTATGGGAATTACTAAGCATAATTGGTATTATAGGTTGGTAAAAGTATATTACAAGCAACCAAATAAACTTAAAGAAGGTGAGCTATTCAAGATTAAAGATGAATGACATAATTTATATTATTTTAAATCATAAAAAGAGTAGATGCTTATTTTGAGAGTGTATATAATGAAAAGAAGTATCAAAAACAAAATAACATGGATGATGGGATTATTAGTAATATGGTTCCAACAACTAATGAAGAAGAAAAAAATAATTACAAGGAGGATGAATTGTTTGTTATGAGATTGAATATGTGAATGATAAAGGTTATAATAAATAAATCATTATAATGTTAAGCAAGATGACGATTGTGTGCCCACTACCACTAATAGAGGTAATTATATAACTTCTAGAGATGATAAGGATGGGGTTGATGGTATGTAAACATCGGTGCTGAAGCTGTAATTAGTTGTGAAACTAATAAAGGTAATGGTGAAGTAACTAAATATGCTACCAATTATATTATTGTTGGTGTCAAGGATGATGATAGTGCCAATGTTAAAGTGGATGTAGACATTGGTGAAAAAGAATAAGGTGTGATTACTTATGTTGTTCATAATGAAGTTAGTAAGAGTGAAATATTGACTAATTTGAAATGCATAAGTAAAATAAATAATGATGCGCTCCAGGCTGTTAAATTAAAATACAAAGAGAGGAAGTATAAAAAAATAAATGACGATGAATTATTAGTAATGAAGGTAGAGATAAAGTTGTGAATAATATTGTTGAATACCATAAAATTGAAAAAGGAGATGAAGATGAAAAATAAAAGATCTGATTCTAATAAAGAGAGTAAGTTCATTGAGAGTGATGACTTGAGTCAGTACTATATAAGTTATGATGAAGATGATGTTGATAGTGATTTGAGAGGTAAGTTTAAAAACTTTTGTAACGATCCAGAATATACTATTCCACCTTGGATTGTAGGTTTGAAGTTTAAAAATGCTAGGCAATTTAAGAAAGAAGTTATTAAATACTCTATTACAAAGATTTTATGGTTGAAATACAAAAAATGATAAGTTTTAAGTGAGAGTGAGATGTGAACTATATTGTCTTTGGTTACTTGTTTGCAAGTATTGGGAGAAATGATAATGATTTTGTCATCAAAAGTATGAACCTACATACAAAGATGTAAGTACTAACATTATCAAGTTCATGACATCTAAATGGATAGCACACCACTATAAGAAAATGATTGACTATAGTCAAGCCTACGGCAAGACCAATGAATGTACGAGATAGACTTGGGGAAGACCTCAAGCTTGATCGGCGAAAGAGACCAGTATGTCAAAGGACAATGGAATTGACAACTTTGGCATTCCACTTTTGGAAAAATCATGAGTCATAACCAAACATCAAGATTATCAATTTAAGAAAGGAGTTAAGGGTAGATGTTAGTTTCATCACTTGAAAAAGAGAAAAAGGTAGTTGCAGTTCCATCAGGATGATGAATGCATGTCGTGTGGATAAATTTGTCAGATTGTTGGTAGGGTATAGTGAGGAGGTGAAGAATAAGAACTCAAGTACAAGATAAGCAATTAGAATATGTATTAATAATGTAGAAGGAAAAAGGTATTTACAAGATACTGGATATGTTTTAGTGCTTATAAAGGAGATTGGATTGAAGATTATAGACTATTAATAGCAGTAGATAGATGTTTCACAATTACACTGTGGGTCTCTTTGACTTAAAGAGATTCAGTGTGAGTGGGCAGAATCTAAATTCTTCTAACAAGTAAGACTTTATTCTAAAATTTCTGAAGTTTGATGCCTAAACTTTCTTCTTTCTTTAGATTGTAAACAGCTTTTTAGCTCACTTTGGCTCTTGTATATGAGCAACTTCTGACAAGGGAAAATGTCTAAGTTTCTATATTTATTCACTTACAATTGAGTATAATATGTCATCAGTATTGAATACAACATTAATAGGTATATGCAATTTCAAAAATAACTTCAAACTTCACCATGTATGCTGATAATATAAATGTTTGCATCACTTATATGTACATTAAATCCAATTAGACAGGCACTCCTAATAAATTATCATGGTGTAACACTAAAGTTGATGAAGTTAAAATCTTCAATTTTTAATAAGTAGAGTTATAAATATAGTTACAAATATTATATAGAACCTATACTATAGTTAATAGCAACTTTAACAATCTTCTTATTTTACAAATTGTATAATTTAATATCAATTTAACTTTTGTTTTTTCATCATGTAGCTTATAGGTCCCCTTTATGCACTTACCATCATTTTACATGCCGACCTCCTCTTTTAACTACTTATTCTTAACCTTCAATCTTTTATTCTCATCATTTAATTGATTTATAATAGATTTGGCTCTTTTGCAGAAGTTTTCATATACCTATAAAAAAGTTTATATCTCCTTTCTTATAAACATATGGTACTAAAAATAATTGGTTATCAAATAATTACTTTATTATTAACAATTTACATATCTTATAATTAGAGTATCCATAACATTTTCTTCCAATATTATCATTAGTCCAAGAAGTCATTAAAGCACTTTAACCTCCTAATTTAAAAAAAAACTTCTCATCATATAATTTTTATCTACAAACCCTTCAGATTTATCATCTATTATTCTTACAAAATATTTATTCTAATCAAATATCAAACATAAGTGATTCTATGACAACCAATATGATACACATGTAATACATACATAGTAAGAGATTATAGCTCAGAACTACATTTCAATACATTATTTATAAATAACAAGGATGTGATTAATTTAATTAGATATACAAAACCAATATAATACACAACCTATATGTACACATCAATCATTGAGAATATACGTAGATATTTTCTAATTTTGCTGTCAAAAGTAACCAAAGCTTAATCTTGTGAATCACAGTGATATTACTTTCAATCTCCTGTAAGAACGTCGAAGAAAAATAGGACAATTTCAAGCTTTCGTAAAGTCGAATAATGCCCAAACTTCATTAATCCTGCAATTGAAAATTAATTTATTGGAATTAATCACCTAGTTTCGAATTTTAATGGGTTTCTTTGATGCTTCAATCTCCTAGTTGGATTCTTTTAATGAGTTCCTTCATTCGCCTAACTAAGTTCTTTTAATGCATCAATACCATGGACGATATGTATAGGTCAATTTCTGAAGGTTGGTTAAAAATAGTTCAAACATTAATTTTTAAAAGTTTAAGTTTAATTTAATAAAAATTAAAGTTAAAGAACTTTAAGTGCATTTGAAATAAAAGTTGGAAGATCAATTTAAGTTTTTTTTTATATTTATGTTGCATAATTATTAGAGCTATATAATAATATAAATATGACTAAAAGTTTAGGATTTAAATTTATAGATTTAATTCATTATGATTTTAAGGTTAGATATTCTGAATTGGCGGTCAACGTATGATTATAATTGAAACATTCATTAATTAGTTGTTTATCTAATTATTTTTGTCCAATCTTGCAAATTAATGTTTAAACTTATTTTTAGCTAATAAGATTTTATTGTTTCCATAAATTCTAAACAATCAAAATATTTTATTCTATTTCTGTTAATTATTGTCTAACTCTTAAAAAATTATTTTTACATGTTTTAATTTCATTCATTTAAAATAATGTCCAATAATTATATCATTCAATTAGTCATTCTATCTCCATTTTATTTTTTAAAATTTATGTAATATTTTTTCAAAATCAAATTGTACATTTATTTAAAGCCTTTTTTTTTTTAGAAATTTACTTTTAAATATACCATTTAAAAATCATTTTTTTATAATTAACAATAGTACGTCTAGTTTTTTAATTTTAATTTTTAATAACTTTTACATAAATTTTTAGAATTAAGAAAATAACCTTATTTGTGATTCCACTCATAAATCAACAAAAATGCTATTAAGGGTAAAATTAATATCAACCTGGTTGCGCAATCTACACAAATCATCCACAGTAATCATTAGAGTCTTACCCACTCAGAGATCCAAATGGCGTCTCATTGGACCATAATCGAACTATGATTCAGAACTCCCAATTTTCATACAGTAACCAAGTGAGCCTTAGTTTGTTCTTAATTAGCTTCATTAATGCACATAACTGTAATACATAACAAACCTTAGTTACATATTCCGGATCGAACATGAAAAGGAAATAAACGAAGAAATGTAAAAATACCTAATTTTAATTCCATAACTTCAAACGAGCTTTTCGAAGCCTAAACGAATGCGAATCCACCGCCGCCTTCATAGAAACTACTCACCGGGACCCGTTAAAGTCTTTTTACAATTTTCTCAAAATGTGAATCTTTGAATGGGTCAGCGTAACTTTATGTTTACGAATGACATGAGGAACTACAGAAGACCTTAACATCTTTATATAGCATCCATATGGAGCTTTCCCATCATAGGCTCGATATAGGTTCGGTTCACATTTATCAGGATTCATTTCCTCTTGGACTTTGACCTAGTGACTTAGATCATTTATTGAGCTACTTTGTTATTTTTATCCAGATCAAATTTCGTAACTTAACCAATAAGTTATTACAAATTGATAAAATGCAATTAATCGTTATCCAACCTACAGAAAATGTCAAAAATATCTAACATTATCCCCCTTGGACAATAATTAATTGTTAACCTATACTACTGTATTAGTCAACTAGGTTCAAAAATAAAACATTTGATTCAAAGATAACAAAAGTCTATCATTCCGTCCTGCAAGGCTTTAGATATCAAAAAGTATCAAATACATGTCATGTGTGACACAAAACCAATACAATCACGCATATATAATACCTCACTAACATGAATGGAAAAATGGAATGTGGTAAACTAATATGATACCTTTATGATCTAAGTTATATCATCTTCGTTTGTAGGTCTCAATTTCTCCAAACCTTATGCTAAACCACATATGCTACACTGCATTAGGGAAATCCTTTTTTTTTTTAATACCAAATGTTAAACAACATTATAAAAAACTTGTTTTCTCTCACCAAATGCTAAACTGCATAAGAGAAAACCTTTATGTTCTCTAACTGAATGCTAAACTATATTAGAGAACCTTTATGGGATTAACAACTTATATCCCCCTATGTCATATTAAAATTCATGGATATTAGTACTAAAATTATATGTGTCTAACATAGGCTTAAGGTCAATCTGTATATATGCCCAATGATTTTTAAAATGCTTAAGATTGACACAGATCTTAAGACTTTCACGCGTATTATGACAATGTATGATAATACGTATTACTGAAGATAAACGATGATCATCGTGACATCCCGTTCCCATACTAAGGGGTAAAACCCTGGATTTATGTAATTGATAAAATAGTAATGAGAGTTTAGAAAAGTGTATTTCATGCTTATACATAATTTTAGCATACACGCACAGGAATTTGAATTTTTATACACATTAAAATTACTGTACATGCATTCATTGACATATTCTGATTATAACTGATCTATAAATGTGATTATATTTAGAATTGTGAATTATATGTGTTAGAAATTGATTTGGAGAGTATATTTATTGATTAAAAATTTTTGGTAAAAATTTGAGAATTTTCTAGAATTTAAGGGTATTTTTGGACTAGGAAAATGCCAAGTGGCAGAACAATTGATGAATAGTGATAAAAATAAATGTCAAATGACAATGAAAATTTCTATGAATGACATTAAGATATAATGGCAAGTATCATTCAAAATTGGGAGAAAATTTGGGTTGAAAATTGGAGACAAATGGATTAGTAGATTAAAAGACCAAAAGTGAGACCATAGGAAAGTGACAAGTGTCACTATCCTCATCACTTACTATTCTTTTACCCAATTAAAGACCATTCCATGGTCTTTTACTTTCCCATTCACGACATATGTTTCATTTCTCCAACGTCTTCATTTCTTCATCTTCTCCATTCCTTTCCTTCTCCCACGACATTCATTCTTACCCTCATCATGTAGACTCTTGTTCAACTCTTTCACCTTGCTTCTTCAAGATTTATTGCCTCCCTATTCTTATTGCTAAAAGACCTACCATATTCTACCTTAAAAAGGTGAAGATCGTGTATGTGGAGGAGCTAGGGTTCTTGGAGATTTTTGAAGAAGCTTTAGGTAAATCAAGTAAGTAACCTATTACTCTTCACGGCTTTGATGAATGAAGCATGTATGATGATAGTTTAATGGTAAATGATAATGACAAAGGAGTTTATTATATGCTAGAACGTTGGTGAAGAAATGAATATATATATATATATATAAAATGTTTTGTTAAATGCTAAGTAATGGGTTAGGAGTCATTTTATGGATGATTGGTGTTTTAAATGGTGATGAATATATATATATGTAACGTGGACGTGGATGAAGAATGGGTATACTTATGTTCTATTTTGTGTTTGTGTGTGTGTATATATATATATATATTGATAATTTGTTTAATATAAATGCTAAGTAATGGGTTAGGAGTCATTTTATGGATGATTGGTGTTTTAAATGGTGATGAATATATATATGTAACGTGGATGAAGAATGGGTATACTCATGTTCTATTTTGAGTATATGTTGAGTAAGAAATTATTAGTTATGCTAAACATGTTTTTTTAAAGATGGATTGGTTGTGAAAAGGATGTTTTAATGAGAATTGGAAGTTGATGAATATAGAGATGAGTATATGACCCGATTTGTGTTAATGGATGAGTGTGGAAATGAGAATGAAGGAGTGATTCAAGTATGTTCTGTTATTAGTGTTCATGGTCAATCATGGACTATAATTTGTTTATGGATGATATTAAGTTGAAATGGAGTTAGAATAATCGGGAAATGATGAATAATGGAACTAGAAGTGATAGATTAAGCATTTGATGTTGAGTGTGATAAGTAAAGAGTTAGAAATCTGAAAAAAAAATGTAGCAGTAGTATGTTCACGAAGTATGCTTTTGTGTTTTAGCCATAACTTTTTCTATAGTTATCCAAATGTGATGATTTTTAATTTGGATTAAAATAAAAACCTATGGATTCATTTTTCATGAGATATCAAATTGAAATTCTTTCTTTAAGAGTCTCAAAATTTGACATGAAGTTGAGAACTGGGTATTATTTCTGTGGAAGTTCGCCGCAGCAAACTCCTTGCTTCGCCGCGTCCATCTTGCAGGGTTTGGCTAGGATTCCTCTTGGAAAAAGTTTGCCGCGGCCAACTATGGCTTCATTGTGGTGAACTTGTAAAATTTTTTGCGAAAATTCCTCTCGGTAGAAGTTCACCGCAGCTAACTTCTGGCTTTGCCGTGCCGAACTTGCCTGCATCTTGAACATACTTTGGTATTTTGACGATATCTTGTTCTGCAGTTATCCAAATGGAATGATTTTGATTTGGAGTAAACTAGAGACATAGGATACATATTGTATAAAGAAATAAAATTCTAAATCGGACTCTAAGAATTTCAATTTCTGGGTGGAAGTTGAATGCAGCACACTGTCTTAGTATAAGAACAGTCTGAAATTTTTTGGAGTATAACTTCCGAAATACTAAATCAAATTGAATGATCTTGGTGTCATCAGAAGCTTAAGACAATGGGAAACATTTTCATAGAAGAAAGTATTGTCAAATTTCTCCATTTTCTATGTCAAAATGATTATGCAAAAGGAGACTCGAAGGTCTGGAAATTTGAAGAATTTATAAGAAGAAATGAGAGTTTGGATAATGTTTGATCTTGTAATTTTGGAATAACATTAGTGAATGAATTATTGATATCAAAGTACCAAAGGCATGAGTTTAATCGGGATAAAGGTATTCATATGATTATAGTTATGATTCAAAAGAGATGAGTAATGAGTATTTAGTAAAAGTGAATGAGAAATGGGATATTATGAAAGCAAATAATGCTAAAAATGAGAATGTGCATAAAATGTGAAATTTGATAATATACCTGAGATTGTTATGAACATGCATTGTACATATTCCATATACACATTTATGTATAAGGGAATGCTTATAATTGTGCAATTATTAATGTGTGTGCAACATGTGTATTGCATTATTTTGATGTGCAGGATAAACGTCCACATTCAGACGTTTCCAGATCATGGAAGCAAATGTTTATCTAGAGCGTACTGTGAGTAACCTAGACAGTTTCACTTAATTATTTGTTTGCTTAATTTCTGATTTGAGAATGTGACTTATTTGTTGATGCCAGACAATGAAGGTCTAAGACTTGATGCATGAATGAGGTATTAAAGTGCTACTTGTATGTGAATGTGACGAAATATATATTACTCAACAAAGTTGTTGAATGTCGGACCTTGGGTCGGATGGAAAAATATGATTTGAATGTTAATGTGCAAGCATGTGATTGATTGAGAATTTGATATGTGAAACATTTCAATACATGAATGCATGTAAGGTAAAGGAAGTTATGACCGGAGTTGTTAGGATAAAGAGCTTAAAGCTCAGATTGTCAATAGAGCCTCAGGCTCGGTTGTGAATGTACCCGGTATCCACTAAGGGATATGAACTAGGAAAAAGGCACTCAGTCACAACGAAAATAATAAATGAATGTGAGTCTCACGTGCATTGTATTTATATTTGATATGTGTACTTTATGTGAATGAAATGACTATTATGATTATTCTGAAAGTGAAAGGTGATACTTATGAATATGCAAAGATGTGAATTACATGTTACGTGCATTGATGTGTTGCATGAATTGAGTAAACCATCGATGGTTACCTTATTGAGTTCGCAAAACTCAACCAAAATTTGCAATATTTTTCAGGCTCAGAAAAGTTACCCCCGTTAGGCTAATGGGAGTATAGACACTGCATTCAAGTAAGAGATAGAGGTCGAGATTAGTTTGCATTTGCATTTGTTTTCTTTATTTTGTATCAAATAGAGTCTTTCGCAATTGTTGTAACTTGTGTATTCGAACATTTCTGTTTTGTAATAACTTCCTATATTGGAGATGTTTGTAAATGATTTTGCAATGTAATGAAATTATGACTACAAGTATTTTGTATTTGTAATAGGCCTAAATGGCTATTGAAATTCTGATGATTGTATTACTATGATTGAAAAAGTTTATGATTAAAATAGGTTGAATTTGAGATTAATTTTGGCATACGCCTGTGATATTTTTGAAAAAAATTTGTAATGAGTTTCGAGCATCTAACTGACTGAGTGTGCTAGCATGTAACCCTCACGAGGCACGGGCTCGGATATCACTAAGATGTCATGTACGTGTCTTCTGAGAGTGGGTTGCTACAATCATCTTTGTTGATCAACTACCATACTGTCATAATATAGCAAAATTTATAAATGTACAAATGTATATGGAGCAAACCTAATGGTCCCCTAACTAATAATTTCTAAAGACTTCAATACACCCATACTGTATACTTGTCTTCCAACCACAAGTGGGTAAACTCCTTTAGTTAAAGGATCGATTAACATTTGCTCAATCTTTAAATACTCCAATCCTTAATATCACCTTTTCGTATCAACTCCTTTATGGTTAAATATTTGACCTTCAAATGTTAAGACCTTGTGATTTTCTTTGTTGTTACTAAAAACATAGCAACAAGATTATCACAGTACAACCAAATGGGTTTAGCCACTAAATCAACCACAGATAAATCAAAAATCAAGTTTCTGAGCCAAACTGCTTGTGAAGCAGTCCCATAACATGTACTCTACATGTATGGTCGAGGAAGTCACCTATATCTACTTGATACTCTTCCACGGCATTGTACCATCTGCAAACATAAAAATTTAACCTTAAGTGGACTTTCGATCATCCAGACATATAACTAAAATTTGAATCTGAATTGCCTATAAGGTTTAGACTGTTGACTTTTCTAAATGTCAACATATAATGCTTTGTACCATTTAGATATCTCAATACTCACTTGACTGCACTCCAGTGGTTTACACCTGGGTTAGCCAGATATTAATCAAACAATCTAATAGTAAATGCAATGTCCCGCCTAATACTTACCCAAGCATGCATCAGGCTATCAACCGTACTAGTTTTAGGAACATTCCTCATAGCCTCTCTGTTTACGTTATTCTTTAGACACTATGCCAAATATAATCTCTCACTATGAGAGGTAGGTGCTACGACAGGTTTACAGTTATCCATATTAAATCTTTGTAGCACATACTCAATATATGTACTCTGTGAGAGGCCTAATGAGTGTTGAGATCTATCTTGGTAAATTTGCATACCTAGGACAAAAGATGCTTCACTAAGGTCCTTCATATTGGAATACATGGCCAAAATTTGCTTAACCTCGTGCAATATGGTTGAGTTATTCAACGTGAGCAATATATCATCGATATGCAATAATAGGAAGATAACTTTGCTCCCCTGACCTTGTGATATAAGCATCTTTTAACTTTATTTTCCACGAAGCCGAAAGAGGCCATAACCACATCAAATGTAAGGTATCACTTTCGGAAAGTTTGATGTAAACCATATATTGAATTGCTTAATGTGCAAACCATGTCAGCTCTATCTGAATCCTGAAATCCTTCAGGTTGTTCCATATAGACCTCTTTATAAAGGTCTTTATTCAAGAAAGTGATTTTGATAGCTATTTGATTTAACTCTATATCATCATGAGCTATAATTTTCATAATCACTCAAAATGTATCTTTTAAGGATATAAGAGAGAAGGTAACTTAAATTCAAACCTTTCTCCCTAAGTGAATCATCAAGCAACTGAGTGAGTTTATAAGTCGTCGAGTTTTATCTCGAAATCCTTAGGACTTGTAAATTTATTTACAATTGACGGGTTTGCAATTATGCTCCAAATCATCAAGCTCCTATACTTTATTATGCTTTATGGATTACATATCATCATTCATTGCATCCGACTACAAATCCGTATTGGGTCTATAAACAACTTTTGTGCAAGTAATTGGATCTGTAACATGTCTAACATTATACTCCTTTTTACCAAATAGACTATGTAATTAGATGGGATAACAAGTTGTCTCACTCTAGTGGATCTACACAACTGCATTAGATCTTGTACCCCCAAGAACCTCTGTGTGTATAGGAATGGGTTCCTATTCCTACACAGATATGGTACATAAAAGTTGATCCACTGGATTTGACTGTATGAGTGGCAGATACATAGTAATTGTAGTATCCAACCTACTATCAACCGAAGGATCAAAAGGCCCACCATCATCATAGACACTGTATTTCAGAAACTTAGTTGTTTGTGATTCCAGTATTCTAGCCCCTCTTTCTCTACATTAAAATTTGTAGCTTTTAGAGTGGTAAATATCCAACTAAATAGCAATGAACCAAATGAGCATGCAATTTGTCTTTATAAGGATTATACTACCTCAGCAGGACAACCCTATATACGAATGTGTGTAAGGTTGGGTTTTTAACCATTCTAGATAATTAGGTAGATTAGTCCTATTATGCATTGACTTCTTCATGTCCTTTAGGGTGCAATTACACCTTTCGGCAACACACCGTTTTGCTTAGGACTACCCGACATAGTGAACTTATTCATTATTCTAACTAATTCCATATATCTAGAAAACGAACCTTTTTAAGTCCTAAACCACTATGCTTTCTATGATACTCTCCTCTACGGTCAGATCCGATTTCTTGATGAATTTTTCCAATCAGTTATCAACCTTCAGTCTTTAAGCAAGAACACATAAACTTTAATGGGAATAATCATTAACAAATGTCATAATACATTTAGAATTGCACAACACAACTGTATAAGGTCTTCTAATATCCATATGTATTAGACCCAACAAGCCAGAAACACAAGTAGTGCCCCTTTTCCTTATTTTAGTGAACTTACCCCTATAACATTCCGCACATGTTTCCAGATGATCATAATCTAGAATTGAGAGAATGCTTTCCTAAATCAATCTCTCAACTCTAACTCTAGAAATGTGGCTTAACCTTTATGCCACAATATGTATGACTTATCCTTTATCAAGGTAGTCTTTCTTGACTTGTCTGGTAAGATACGAAGAATCACATTTCTAATTTAGGGTAAGACACATTCTATACAAACCATATGACAAGAAAGTTGTATCATTATGTTTTGCATTAAACAACAACTATACAACAAAAGCGTTAACTACAAAACATTAACCTTATTTGTCCAAAATTGATACAAATATCGCATATAAAATGTGTCGTGTAAAACCAAAATGAACCTTGCAATAAGGTTCAGTATATACATCCCTTATAGATATTACATCATTTTCTTCATTGTTGTCAACCATCAGTTTCTCCTTCCCTTTATTTGGCCATATCCTGGATATAAACCCCTGCATCATAGAAGCAACATGATTACCTATACGTGGTACTATTCACTCATCGGACATCAGTACCACACGAGCCTGACTATTCACCAACACTTTTGATTGTCGAGGTGATTTTTGGCAAGTTTTGATCTGATTTTTTTAGCTCCAAGGCTCATTAGATCTGATGCTCTGATGCTCTGATGCCATATGTAATATGTAACAGGACCTTAGTTATGTATCCTGCATCAAACGTGAAAGGGAAATAAATGAAGAAATGCGGAAAATACCTAATGGTTTCATAACTTCAAACGAGTTTTCCAAAGTCGAAAAACGAGCGAATCCACCGCCGTCTTCACAGAAACTGCTCATCGGGATGCGTTAAAGTCTTTCTATAGTTTTCTCAAAACGTGAACCTCTAAATGGGTCAAAGTAACTTTATGTTCACGAATGATATGAGTAATTATGGAAGACCTTAACCTCTTTATATAATATCCATCATGCTTCCTTATTACAGGCTCAATATAGGTCTAGTCCATACTGATTAGAATCCATTTTCTTCCTAATCTTCGGTCCAGTGGCTTGGATCATTTATTAGGTCACTTTATTATTTTTATCCAGATCAAATTACGTAACTTAATTAATAAGTTTTTGAAAATCTATAAAATGCAATTAATTGTTGTCCAACCCTATACAAAATATCCAACAATAACCTCTTCCAAACTTGGTTTAAATATATAAAACCTCTTTCACAGATATATTAGCTCTAATACAATTTCACCAAGAATTCCCAACCCACAAATTTATAAACTTCACCTTATAAACGTTTATAAATTAATAATTTTTATTGTATAATTATTTTACAATTTGAATTTAAGTTAATAGGTTAAATTAGTAATTATGATAAATTAATAAAATATTAAAAACTTATTCTATAATTCATTCATATCATAAATTAATATTCTGT
>JAOQMP010000002.1:18910844-18924345 GCA_027563575.1 Erythroxylum pedicellare
CTTCTTTATGATTGATTAAATGAAGGGATAATGCATTGCATGGAAGACTCTTTTTTCCTCTGTTGTTAACCGAAAATGGGAGTGAGTAAGAAGGTGTTCTTACATTTTTATCACTCTCTCTCTTATCTTGCATGAAAAAATTGAAAATTACATGAGAGTGTCTCATTGTTTCCTTCTTTCTTCTAAGAAAATACTCCTCTAAAGTGTTTCTTCTTCTTTCCCACCAAAGGATTTTGTTAAACAAGTTGTACTAGGAGAACAAGACGTAAATAAAATTGGTTGAGGATACAATGACAAGGAGAAGATAGATTGACAAAGCAAAAGCTATGGATATAAGAAGAAGGAGAGGATAGCACAACAAGGAATTAAAGCTATAGCAAAGGAGTCAGTAATACTCTTCTACTTGTTCATTTCTATTATTATCGTTATACCATATCATGTATAGATTGACATGATGGTTTGGATATATATTGCTTATGCTGCAAATAAGATTTCTAAAAAGTTTTGAAATCTACCGATTCTCTAAATATGACATGCTTTCTTTTTTTGATCCAACAATAATCACTATCACAGTAGTATTGATATGGCTCCATATGAAGCATTATATGGAAAAAAGTGTTGATCACCTTTGTACTAGGACAGGGAAGGCTTAAGGATTGTTGAAGGCCTAGAGTTGATTCAAGTTATTATGGATAAGGTAAAACTGTTCTGTAGTAGGATTAAGGTAGCGTAAGATAGACAAAAGAGTTATGCAGATTAGCACCAGAGAGATATGGACTATTAGGTGGGAGATAAGGTATTCTTGCAAGTGTCGTATTGGCGAGGAGTGCTAAAGTTTCATAAAAAGGGTAAGCTAAGCCCTAGAAATATTGATCCATATAAGATTATTGAGAGAGTTTGACCATTGGCTTACAAGTTAGCATTACCATCAGAGATGTCTCAGATTCACAATTTGTTCCATGTTAGTTTGCTTAGGAGCTATCGATAAGATCTGATGCATGTATTCCCGACACAAGAAGTTGAAATTGTAACTAATTTCTTTATATGGAGGAATCAGTCAAAATAGTTGGCTATCAAAATAAGTAGCTAAGAAATCGAGTAATTCCTTTGGTGATAATCCTTTGGAGGAATCATTTGAAAGAAGAAGCTACCTAGGCGACTAAGGAGAACATGAGGAAACAATACCGCCACCTATTTGATCAATTAGGTAAGAATTTTGAGGACAAAATTTCTTAAAGAGGGAGAATTGTAATAGTCTGTCTCTATACTTAAGGACCTAACGGTTAGATTAAGTCATATATCATCTGAGAATTCTTGAGGTGCATTTCATTTACATGCATAATATTCGTATACACACACTCAATTGACTTACTTTAGGGTATGGAATATTTTAAATAATTATAATGTGATTGCGTGATTGTGTATTGACTATGTCTTGAATTTTGGTTTGATGGACTACATTTAGTAAATTGGAATTTATTGTTATAAGTGGGAGATTAATGAAGTGATATGTGCACCTAGACTAGGAAAAAATGTTAAATGGCATGATTAATTGATACATGGAAATTTAGGTTGACTAGGCCTATAAAATAGTGACATGTGGCAAAAGAGAATGAGTGACAAAAGGCTTAGGTAATTGGGTGACAAATGGCTTAGGAAATTATAAGAAAAATGGCCTAGTGATTGAGTGACAATTGGACTAATTGTTAAGTGACAATTTGTGGTTTAGGAAGAGGACACGTAACCTAGCTCTTTACTTAACAAGTGTCTTAATCCCTACCACACATATGAAAGACCATCTTTCCTTTTGTTCTTACTACGTGATATCTCCTCCTTCTCTCATCATTGACACCTATACACAACCCTTACAACTTTGAGATTTTGCTAAAATTCTACACTTTGTTACTCCAAAATTTTTCTATCTTCATCTTGTTGTTAAAACACTTTTTTATTTTCATCTTATTCTTGGAGTATGTGTAGCGCCCCCTTACCGCTACGTACACACTAGGACGCCCGGAGGTCATTCCATTACATATCCTACAATAAGGACACGCTACGTTCGATCACTACATTCACTTCATATGGCATTGTATCATAATTCGCTTACAAAGTGTCATAAGAAAATCACAATATTTTAAAACTAACTTTTTCCTCATTTCATTTCATAAAAAGACCGATTGTCTACATTGTGACTTTCAATAATCTCCATATGTATATCATCAAAACCTAGTACAATAGTACTATATGAATGAGGAAAATATGTACAATCTAACTAATCTGCCCAAAAATCCTAGCTGATCGACCTTTGAGCCATGACTTCTCTTGTCAATTACAATCTACACAACACTAGAGCCTCTCAAAAGTTAAGAGTTGTCCTTCGGTCCTGAAAAGGCAACGTTGCAATTTTGATGAGTTTTGCAAACTCAATGAGGTAACCATCATCAATGGTTCACTCAATTCATACAACACATCAATTAATATCACAACTATTCCACAATTTGGCATTTCACATGAGTAACATGTTTTCACTTAAGCATAATCAATTCTGCATTTCAATCAATCAAACATACTTAACAAAATGCATATGAAATGCATATCAGACATGTTTCCAATTATTACGTTGTTGTGATCGAGTGCCTGAACTGTCCCATAAAGGGCTCATTGAACGCTGAGCGTAAAGCTCTGAATCACTTGTGAGCTCGAGGCTCAGTTTCACTCGTTGAGCTTTAAGCTCTAATCGATGGCTACTCTAGTCACAACTGCCATTATCTGATTATGCATTCATGTATAGAATGCAGGTACCACAATCAACTGTATTATAAGCACATAGGTCTTCACATTAACATTTAATCAGCACTTTAATATCTCAATCTACCTTACACAATCATCGGACCTTCTATTTGGAATCCACAATCAAATACATTCAAAACATGAGTTAAGCAAACCAGCAATTAAGTAAGACCATCTAGGTTACTCACAGATTGCTCCCGAAGTTAATGCCTGGAAGATCTGGCAACGTTTGGAAGTGGACGTTCCAGTTGCTCCTCTATAGCAAATAGCATACACGATATCATAATTTGTGCCATTAAGAGTGTTCAATAATGCATATGCATGAAATGAATTACGTGCAATGCATGTTCATGATAATCTCAGGTATCACTCCATAAATTCTTATCAACACTACCCCCATACCAAAATTCATTTAAGTATAACTAACACTTAGGTTTATGCCCCTCTAGAACCATTGAAATCACAATTCATTTCTCACTGGCTTACTTTCAGACTTTCTAAAACACCCCTTTTGAGTCTACTGTTCACATAGAATCAGATGGTGAAAATGAGGTAATTTGGTCATATACTCTCTAGAAAAGTGTTCCTCTATGTCTTATCTTTCTAGTGACACCAAAATCACTCAATTTGGTTTAGTGATATGGAAGATATGCCTCAAACATTTTCGGACTATTCTTAATCAAAAACAGTTTATTATATACAACTTCCATCTAGAAATTGAATACCCTAGAAACTGAATCAAGATTAAGCTTCTTCATAGTATTTGTAGCCCTATTTTTATAGTTTTACTAAAAATTAACAATCATCTCATTTGGATCTCTATAGGTCAATATATCATCAAAATACTGAAGCATGTTCAGTAAAACATCCAACTCATATTCTTCTAACCGAACCCCTCATTTTCGTTCAATAAATATTTTTCAATTCAACTCCAAAAGCTACAAATTTCTTTTATAGGTAGATAAATTCAATAGGAGTCTATTGCTTCAAGAATCACCTCATTCGGAGGTCGGATGACGAAGTTATGGCCAAAAGAATCCAACATGTTAATGTCCTTAATCAATTTGTACCTCTCTTGGCACAATTGCTATAACTTTTTCTCACAATGTTGGATTGAGTTTATTCTTTAACCATTTGAAATAAAACTTCCAGATCTACAACTTTTGTGAAGACCAAAAAGTGAGATTCTACCTCTAAAAGGATCATAAGTAGGGCAGAAGATGATGATACAAACTAAGATGATGAATAGTAACTTCGCCTTAGTTTTGATGAACAGTGCTTCGTATTACTTTTGATGAGCAGTACTTCGTCTTAAAACTTCATCTTAGTTTCAGATGAATAGTACTTCATTTTGGTTTCGGATGAATAGTACTTCGTCTTAGAACTTCATCTTAAAACTACATCTTAGTTTCGGATGAACAGTACTTTGTCTCAAAACTTCGTCTTAGTTTCATCTGACCAGTACTTCGTCTTAGTTTCGGATGAACAGTACTTCGTCTATAACCTTCATCTTAGTTTCGGATGAACATTACTTCGTTTTAGTTTCAGATGAACAGTACTTTGTCTCAAAACTTCGTCTTAGTTTCGGATGAACAGTACTTTGTCTGAAAACTTCGTCTTAGTTTCGGATAAACAGTACTTCCTCTTAGTTTCGGATGAACAGTACTTTGTCTCAAAACTTCGTCTTAGTTTCGGATGAACAGTACTTAGATGAAGCAACATGTCAACTTGTAATGCTCGTATCTCTCAACTCCAATATCCAAAATTTACAAACTTTATACTGTTGGAAAGATAAAAGAAAGATCTACAACTTTACAGAAGGCTATTTTGCCTAATCCAACTCGCATAAACCCCAAAAATATCCCTGAAGTCAGTACATAAATTTCCATAGCTGTCACATACATATAACCTATGCAACATCACAACTTGTAAAGATCATAACTTCCCACTACAATATCCAAAACTTGCAAACATCATATCATTGGAAAGCTGGAAAGATCATATACAATTTCCTAGAAGATAACTTTGCCAAAATCTATCTATATTAAATCCTTGCGAAAATCTATCTATATTAAATCCAAATTTTCTCCCGGAGTTAGAACACGAATTTTACAATCAGCTCCAATGTACTGCACTCAATTCTCAACTTCATAACAAGGTTTGAGATTCTTAGAGACAGAATTTAAATTCAATGTCTTCATAAGAAATGTAGCCATATATCTCTAGTTTAATCTAAATCGAGAATCATCTCATTTAGACAACTAGAGAAAACGTTATGGCTAAAAAAACTGAAGCATATTCAGTAAACATTTTCCAAATTTTCAAACTTTCAATATTTTACATCACCAAAACACCAAAAATTATTCAAAAATTAATTTAACACTATAACTGAATTAATTTAACACTATAAATATTCATCTATAAGTGTATAGCATGTTATGCATGAGCATAAAGAAGCATTTTTAAGCCTCTCATTAATCACTCGCATCTACCATCCTAACCCTCCCACAAGTAATGGAATGTTACAGTACATGATTGATCCTATAGTTGAAGCATAAGGAATCAAACTCATATGAGTCCTCTCATCTTATGTCTTTGGATACATAGATTTAGAGAGTGTAATCCATGTACTATGGGAAGATAACCTCTGTTGGATTGCTCTATGTTAAACCTCTTTAACATCTTGTCTATATATGTAGACCGAGAAAGACCAAGTAACCTCTTAGATTTATCTCTATAGATCCTTATCCCCAAAATATAAGTTGCTTCTCCAAGATCTTTCACAAAGAAGTTCTTCGCTGACCAAATTTTGGTTGATTGCAAAGCTGAGACATCTTTTCCTATTAGCAATATGTCATTTATATACAGTATAAGGAATATGATTACACTCCTACTGACCTTCTTATATAAACACAGCTCATTAGATTTTGTAAGAAACCAAACTCTTTGATTGTCTCGTCAAATAGGATATTCCAACTCCTGGATGCTTGCTTTAATCCATAAATGGATTTTTGAAGCTTGCATACCTTTTCTCCATTCATAGATATGAAACCTTCAGGTTGTGTCATATACACGTCCTCAGTTAGGTTTCCATTAAGGAAAGTCGTCTTCACATCCATTTTCCATATCTTATAATCATAATGAGCAACAATGGCTATGAGTATCCTAATAGATTTAAACATATCTACTAGGCTAAATGTTTCGTCATAGTCAACACCTTGCCTTTGATGATAACCTTGAGCTAAAAGCCTAGCTTTATAGGTAACTACATTACCCTTTATGTTAGTCTTTTTCTTGAAAAACCCAGTTGCACCCTGTGGGTTTTATCCCTTCGGGTGGGTCAACCAAATTTCATACTTGGTTATCATGTATGGAATCCATTTCAAATTTCATAGATTGAATCCATTTGTCATATTCTGAACTCTTCAGAACGTCTTCATAGGTAGTAGGCTTATTATCTTCTATGAGCAATATGCCATTCAGTTCACTTATAAGAAAACCATATCTTTTGGGAACATGACGTATCCTACATGACCTACAAACTTCTTGTGTATCAGAAGGTTGAACTATTGTTTCATCTTCATGAACAATAGTCTTGGGTCCAGGTAGTTGATTTGCGTCTATTTAAACATCTTGAACTTCCACAAGTTTAATTTTGCTCCCACTGTCTTCTCTTAGAAGAAACTCTTTCTCTAAAAAGATAGCATGTTTTGAAATAAACACCATTTGTTCCAAAACATGGTAGAATTGATATCTTATAGTTTCATTAGGATATCCTACAAATAGACACTTGTTAGATTTAACTCTTAAGCTTATCTGACTGAATCTGCAGGACAACCCTAAACTTTCATATAAGAAAGATAGGGTTTCTTGTTAATCCATATCTCATTTGGAGCAACATCAACTAACTTGGATGGGACTCCGTTTAATACATAAACAGAAGTTTCGAGTGCATATCCCGAAATGGATTTTGGTAAATTCGCTAAACCCATCACAAACCTCACCATGTCTAACAAGGTTCTGTTTCTCCATTCAGCCACACCATTATGTTGTAGCATGTAAGGTGGAGTCCACTAGGACAATATTCCATTATCCTTGAGATAATCCAAAAACTCTTGGCTTAAGTATTCACCACCTTGATCCAATCGCAATGATTTAATACTTATCCTAAGTGTTTCTCAACTTCATTTCTGAATTATTTGAACCTTTTGAAGGCTTTAGACTGGTATCTCATATGATACACTTACCCATATCGAGAATGATCATCGATAAAGGTAATGAAGTATACGAAACCACCTTTGGCATGTATGGACATCGAACTACATACATCAGTGTGTATTAGGTATAAAAGTCATCAGATGTCTTCTTCTGCTTCAAAGAATCCAAATAGGCCTTACAGTTTCTTTTCCAGTGGCCATCCTTGCCACAGCAGAAGCAAGTTCCCTTTGAGGCAGTCTTCTTTGCTTTCTTGACACCTCCCTTAGGCCTTATAGACTATTTCTTCTTTTGACTTGTTTTCTTCAAACTAGAAAAGCCTATCACAATCACAACCTTGTCTTTATAGACAGATGACTCAACTAACTACCTTAAGCATGTTGACCAGCTCGGGAATTGTGTTGTATATATTGTTCATCTGATAGTTAAGCACAAATTGTGAGTAAATATCGGTTAAACTTGTTAGAATTATGTTAATAATTAATTCATAGTCCAAAAGAGAACCTAAGGAGGCCAACTGCTTCATGTAGCCATTCATCTTTTTAGTGCGTAATGCATTGGAGATGTCCCCTCAATCATCTTGGAGTGGAAGAGCAATCGCAAAGTCTCGAACCTTTCGGAACTTACTTACTCATCAAAGAGCTCCCTAAGATGATAGACTATAGTATAAGCATCCATAGCCTCGTGCTACTTTTGTAGCTCTGGTGACATAGTGGCTAACATAATACAACTAGCCATCTTGCTATCATCGAGATGCTTCCTATATGCTCTCAATCATCATTAGAGGCATCAATAGTAGGGGGATTGAGAAATGGTTCTTCCAAGATATAACGAAAATTCTAGGATTTGAGAGCTATTCTCAAGTTCCTGAGCCAGTCAAGGAAGTTTGGTCCAATCAATTTGTTAGCTTCCATCAATGATCTTCGATTCACACTAGTACTCATGGCGGGTAATAGCAATCTTTCGTCAAAGAGAGAAAAATTAGAATGTGCTTAAATGCATGTTTATAAGGACTTTAATAACACGCATTATAGCTCTCACTATTTTTCAGTAATTCATAACCCTTAATATCAGTCTAAGAGAACTCTTAGAGAAATTCTCCTAGTGGGTCGATATCCAATATACCTAAGATCGTTTGCTTAATAAGCCACCTTAGTTCAACTGGTAGGTATCAATCATACCAATTGCATCTCCAATGCAACTATCGAATCTAATGCTATCAACTATTGATGTGTGCACACTCATTGGGCTATCAACTCTTGACACGTTTACATTTACTGTACACTACCTAACTTTGCCTCTGCGCATGTTAATCTTGGGTTTACCCAACAAACCAACGCTTCTAGTTAAAACTGTTCCATTAATTCAAAAATCATATTTTCATGGTTCAAACATATCTGTGTAAAGCGAGTTTGGATTTGCTCAATAACCCTAACTTTAAAAGGACTTTGGTGATCGCCATATTAAAGGAAGGCGTTAGTTTTAATATGCTAAGTAAGGGGTTTGACTAAGGTCTCATCTAACTTAGATGGTCTTATATATATAACTCATATATATACAGTCCATATCATTGACATGTATATATATATATATATACACACACACACACATATATATAGTTACTATAACTACATGACATGATATGGATATAACCACTTTCTCCTACACACACACACACACATATATATAGTTACTATAACTACATGACATGATATGGATATAACCACTTTCTCCTAACCATGATTCTCTAATGCATATATGTAAACACATCATTTTGGTAATGACATTTTATGGATCGTAACACTTGGATCTAAGCCCAATCCAATACTTAGATCTACTATCTTCCCTTTACTAACTTGACCAAAATTAATATTGTAGGTTATTTCGATTAGCATTAATATTAATCTAATTAACATGAAGTCCTAATTCCAGAAATTAATTCATAATTAATTTACCTTAAAATAATTATTTGATATCCAAAATTAAATAATTTCAATTTTGCCATACATGCCAATTTTTCTAGTCTTACTAAAAAATCTATTGCTCTGCTAAAATTAATTAACAATAATTTATATAATTTCCAAAAATTTCCAAAACATCAAATCATAATTCCAAGCATCTCTAGGTCATTTCATGATGATTGAAATAATTTAGGAATCATCCAAAAAATTATCATGATCATCAAAACACCGATAAGATACTAAAATGACAAATATGACTTTTAAAATTTTTCTAGAAATCAATTTTCAAGAAAAATCATTTAGGCATGCATCAAACATCAAATTAACACATTTTATATCATAAAATATTTTTAAGGTTTTGGAATCAAATATAACTATACAAAAACATCAAATAAAACATATCCTACAATTTCTAGAAAACTGTCTAGATTTGAAAATTTGTTTGATAAAATTATTAAAATATTTTTAATAATTCTACAAAAATTGCAAATGCATAACACAAATATGTTCACATAATTTTTTCAAAATCCAATTCTACAAAAATCTTATGTAACCTCATTAGTTTCGCCAATAGACATCACATGCCCAACAGAAAGTTATATTTCATGCATGTTCTTATAAATTTAAAATTAAATATTTTAATCACATTACAAATATTTTCAATCACACTGAATCATTCACATACATCTTATGAAAATATTTGTTAAATAAAATCTTGAAAACTATTTTTTATAATTAATTTCGAACAAAACATTAAAGGACTCTAAGCTATCACAACCATGAAAACAGTTTTCGCATGTCATATATTATACTTCTAATAAGGCACAAGATGGCTCTGACACTACTATAAGGTTCCCATCATACATCTCATACATAATATATATGAAATATATGCAGCGGAAAATAAAACAAAACCTCAAAAACCAGATCTACTCATGCATGTAGATATAGAAAACAAAAACATGAAATGTAATATGTTTACATACCTTTTCGATGATCTCCTTCGTTCTTTAAACTTCTTCGCATTGAGTTATCATAAACCACAATGATCAACATAGACCATCTCTAATGAAAGTTCACATGAAGACAGAAGGATGAAACCTCATTAGGAGATGGCTAGAGTTCTTTCTTTGTGCTAGCAAAGACAAGAACTCTTGTGAGAGTTAGAGAGAAAGAGTGTGTGTGAAAGAAAGAACCTTTCTTTTCCTTGTGTCTTATATAAGGTGCACGAAAATGATGATTATTTTTTTCCATCTTTGGCCTCCTTTAACCCCCATCATTAATGGGAAGTAATGGGAAGTTAATGGTTATGAATAACATATTAATAGAAGTTATGGGAAATTAATGGCTATGAATAGCATGCATTAATGAAAGTTTTGGGAAGTTAATAACCAAATTAGTAGCCAACTCACTTGTTTCTAATCCATTCCATACAACATTTTCTACCATAATCATATCGCGATACAATCCCGAACCACTCTCTCATATCTTGAATCACCATTTAAGACCATTTACTTATCCTTCGAATCACCTACTTGTGTGACCCATTAGATTCCTGATTATGTTGGCTATTTAAATTAACACTTAGTTCAAGCAAATCAAGAGTTGTATCTAGAAACACGTCATAACCCCCAGTTAACCGAAAAGTCAATGGTTTGACTACGAACCCTTCCATACATAATGTTGCCACGCAATTCGTCCTTTCATCATATATACCCCACTTAGTTTAGAGTATGGTAAAGGTATCAACTCCCACTAGACTGACTACATCACTTCTTGTCCAATTGATATTAGATCTTGTCCTGAGGATCTCATTACTCTATGTATCATTGAAGACTCTCTTCATGACATATATACACTATGGCCAGAGAATCCCGAGTAATGACCCCGACAAGAGGCCGTATGTATCATCTCCTTCTATCAAGAGTAGTGAATCTTTTATTGACTACTAAATTACCTCTGAATACCTCAAGTTAAACCCAATCAACACCCTATGAGTAACCCTTGAAAGGCACCAATGAATGGAGTCAAAGCACAGGATTAATATTCAAGATATCCTTGAGCACCTCAAGTTAAACGATACTTGCACCATTGCGATGATGAAACCATCATTGACATTAGAATAGAATATCTATATGATTGTCTAATAGTAAGTCAATCTAATGTACTTACTACCCTTAGTAAGCATTCACATGTTAACTGTAAACAACTCATGTCTACAGCTTATGAGATCTACTACTTGATCTAATCAAAGAGTATAACATGTACTATTCTATCCAAATTAATGATATCTCATCTCATTAATCCTATGGCTAATGACTAGGGAAAGTTTAGATACTAATATAATTACATATGATAGAAATCTCATTATCATGATCTCATCAAGATTTCCTCCTTACTATGTTTTGAATCAAGGACTTCATTATAAATAATTTAAGATCAACATCAAATCCATAAATGTATGAACATCGAAATAATGAAAAATGCCTTTATTAATCATAAAATGATTTGTATAATAAATGCTAAAGGTGATTGCCTTTAAAGCACTTCTCTAATATGGATGAAGCGTGTTTCTTCATAATCTAGTCAGACTTTGCCTCCATCTTTACTGACTCTCTTCTTGTCTTCTTTGACCTTTTTTATGGCTTGAGAATTTTGAACCTAATACATCTATTAACTTATCCATTTTGCACTCCAAAGCCCTAAGTCCTTCTTGCTGAAATCTAGGAGGTCCTTATGCTCTCAAATGGCTACCTGCATTGTTAGTATTGTAAGAAAATTTTAGGTGGTTTTTTTGACCTAGGATTGTGAGTGTTAGAGTATGCATTATTACCTCTTCGCGACTAGCACAAGTAATTTACTTGTTTTGTGCCACTGGCTCCCAGCAATAAGCATTCATCTATGCCAGGTTGTCATACCTACATAACTCATATTGTAATTGCATGGCCTTGACTATGAATGAAGAAACTCCTTGCATATTGCTTAATTGTTTGGTAAGGATGGTAGTTTATGGTTGTAAGGCTGCCACCGAGTTAATTAAAATTATTTGTTTTTCCTCTTTGGACCTTTTTCTACTCCTTTCATTTGACCATATGCAGTTGTTGCTCGCTAACTCTTTCAAAAAGTCATGAGCTGCATCAATAGTTTTCCTCATCAAAGAGCCTCTTGTAGTTGTATCTTCAGTTCCCTTTGTGCCCTAATTCACGCCATTGTAGAATGTCTGCAAAAGGAACTCCCTTGGAAAGTTGTGGTAAGGGTAGCTCCTTTGTAATTCCTTAAATCTCTCCCAAGAATCATACAACGACACCCCATCAATTTGTTGAAATTTCATGATCTCCTTGATGATTCTTGTTGTCTTGGTCGAAGGGATGTACTTAGCTAGTAAAGCTTAGGCTAGCTACTCCAAGTATTTATTTTCCCTAAACTAAGTGAGTTATATCATGTCTTTGCCTGATCCCTTAAGGTAAAAGGAAAAAATCTTAACCTTACAGCATCATCAGGCATCCCATTAAACCTTAAGGTTTTATACATCTTTAAGAAATTAGCAAGATGGACATTAGGATCTTTCTTTGACAACCTATAAAACTGCACATTGATCTGAAGTATGTTGAGGAGTGCCGGCTTGATCTTAAAGTTACTGACTTGAACTTTAGGCCTTGTAACTCCTTAAGGACTAAAACCTGGCCTTATAAAGTCCATCAATGTCCTCTCAGCTCCTCCTTACTCTCCTTCTTCTTCCATATTCCTTTTCTGTCTTGACGTCTAGCTCTTCTAAACTCCCTTTTATACCTTGTAATACCTGAAAACTCTTCTTCACTAAACTCATTAGACCTTCTCGTGCTCCTTATGTTCATGCAGCTGTAAATACACAAGGATAAGTATCAAACACTTTAAATCAAAGTCACCCACACTAAACAAGATGTTAAACAAAACAATCCTCGATAATGGCTCTAAAAACTTATTGAACATAAAAACAAACTAATTTTTTACGCTAAAAACTATAAATATATGGGTCATTACTTGTAGTAAAGAGCGAATATCATCCCACAAACATTGTGCTTAGGCACCACTTAATTCAGGTTATGCTTTATTTAAGACTCAAATTCAAATAATAAAAATTAAAAAATAAACTAAATCAAACAAATTAGCAACGAACAAATAATGTAACATAAGTGTACAAACTTAGCTTTCAAGATTATGTTAGATCACATATGGCCCGAGTATTCACACTACGCTGCGGAAAACACCATAATACAACACAATGTATAACCGAAAACATATAGGATGCACAAAAATATCTTTTTGACACAGATTGGTGATTGCTTTTTCGGATTCATAAACACTGCTACACGCGAATGTCCTCTATCGATATCCACACGAGTATTATTGGACCCCGAACTCGAACCATTCTATTAAATGAGAAATTTTTGGCGATTATTTATGTGTAGAAAAAAAATTGAAATTTTTGAACTTGGAATGAAATAGAAAAGATGGTTTAGACACAAGATGGGTTATATGTGATATGTTGGAAGTTA
>JAOQMP010000002.1:18924445-18937922 GCA_027563575.1 Erythroxylum pedicellare
ATAATTAATTAATTTAAAAATATAATGTATTATATTATAATTATTACACATAAGAGTATAATTACAAAAAATAGAAATAGGATAATAAAACCAAACATGTTTTTGTTTTCAGTTTTTTATTACAAATCTTAACCAAACAGGTTTTTGTTTTCATTTTTTATATTACAAATCTCAACCAAACAGGTTTTCATTTTTTAAGAAAAATAGAAACCAAAAATAGGAAACAGAAACTGAAAACAACAACAGAAAAACAGAAGTAGAACCAAACGACTCCTAAGTTAATCTTATAAGCGAGTATAAGAAATTAAATTGTTCAATAATTGGTTTTTTTCTCTAAGCTCAAAAAGATTATAGCTTCTAAAAATTGTTATATATATGGAATGCAATGTCAAGAAGAGGGGACTATACTACTATATAATTCAATATTAGTTCTAACGAGAAAAAATAAATTATTGCATGAGAACACAATCCTCAGTACAAAGCTTGTTTATCTAGCATGATAAACATAGGTTCCACTATCTCCAAATGCCAATTTATTAAATAACAGCTATGATTTTGAACCGTTTGGTATCATTCTTTTTCTTAACAGGGACTCGAGATTTTGTCATAACTTTAATTGTTAAGGGTAGGTAAAATTATTGCACAATTAAGGGAAGTTTCAATCAATAAATTTTATTGATAAGACAAATGAAAGGAGCTAACAAAGAATTCTAAGCGAGGCTTAACATTTATGAATATACCTTAACCCTGAAATGACAAATAAACATTATTTCATAATTAATGCACAATAATATGCTCATCTTCAAATCTACTTAATTGTCAAAATATGACTAATTACTAAAGAGTTATAAAGTTCATGAAAATTTTTATTTTTAATATCAACTTTATTATTTTAGTAAAAACTTTAACAACTTTAAAAATTCACTTATAGTACAAATTTAAGACTACATAATGACATCTTTTAGAGTGCTTTAATTGGTATAATGATGTTATATTAGACTAAATATAGAGACTAAGATGACCATTTCATTTAAATTTATTATTTATATGTCTTTATTATGTGTATAACATGTCAAAAACACATTTTATTTGCTAATGATAGGGACATTTATTGATGTGGTCCCTTATTATCATTGACATGTCAAATTAAAAAGCCTTATTATTATGATTAGAGTCCAAATTATTTTTTTGTTTTTCTTTATTCCCTCATATATTTTCAAGGCTAAGTATAATTGAAATTCAAACTCTGATTATCATAACTAGGACCATAAATGAAACTTTTAATGGAAATCCCAATTGAAAATATAAACCTTAACACTAATTGAATTGGAAATTAATCATAAACATATTGGCTTTTGTTATTTTAGGTTTGATTAACATTTAATAGAGGAGTAATTCATGAAACATTTTTAGTAAAGAATATTTAACTATGTAATTTAATTGCTTAAAAAGGATTTAACCTTGTTACCCTCAAAATCTTATGAAAGGTTGAATATGAAATCCTAATTTTCCAATTTGGATGAATAATTGATTTTTCCTAATATATGATGGATTTATTTTTTGTGTAACAAATAATCTTTATCTTTTTCTTATTCCTAATAAATAATGAGTTATTTTTTTGTAAAAAATAATCTTTATCTTTTATTAGTAAACTTACTTTATTTTTGTTGGTAAACTACGAAGTTTGAACAATATTAATTCACATTTATTGAGAATGATATATAAGTTCATCAACTTTTATATATATGTTTAATAAGAAAATTAAGTAGAATAATCATCAATATTAATCAATAGAAATTAATGGGTAAAAAATATCATTATATATTTGAAGAATGTTTTGTATTATAAAGTAGAGAATGAGAGATAAAAACTAACTTATCGTAGTTCAGTTAAATAATCCTTAACCTACATCCACTCTCCAAATTCCACTTAAGAATTCACTATCTTGTTCCTTTAATAGGTAAAAAAGAACTTTGCATATATATTCTTCTTTAGGACGGATAAAGAGAAGCAATTTTATAAATCTTGCTTAAACTTCACACTAAAAAGTTTTTCAATTATAAAAATTACACAAGCATATAACTTATGACATTGCTCTTTTGCCAAAACCAATGAATAAAGGTTTAATATATATTATACAATTGACACATATACTCTCCAGCCTCTCAAGACTCTTAGCAACTATCTAGTATGCCAAAGGTTTATCCCACAACTCAATTATTGTCTATTTATATCTAAAGTAATTCAAATAAATCTTAAACATAAATTAACTATTACAATAACTAGTTATAGACACACTCAACTAGTCAGACACCCACCTTTAACTAACCAATGTCTATTTAATTGGCTGTTAGCATATTCCCAAATTAACTTTTTTCTGCTTTGCTAGTTAACTAATTCGAACCTTTAGGCTACTCAAACTCCTTCAGGGATTACATTGAAAACTTCAACTCCTAAGCCTTTCCAAAAATAAAACAAAATATTTTCATAAAAATTTATTCAAAATAATTTCAGAAGTTGCATAAATTTTATTTGAAAATTAAGATTTTCTAATAAAAAATAAATTTAGTTTTGATTATGAAAGGAGTTATACATTATTTCCTATGAGTGAGAAGTTATGTAATGATTAAGTCAATAATTCATTGAAATAAATAAGAAAAGATTATTAGAAGGACTACAATGATTTGTTCAATCTTGGTTTATTAGATTCATTCTTATTCTTAGTGTTTTTACGTGAATTTCCTTGAAACTCTATTAAGTTGCATATGTTATCCACTTCACTCATCTTTTCTATATTATAATTGCTTAATTCATTTAATTGAACCCTTTGCTCACTTTTCTCTTTCATTAGACTTCATCTTTCATATAATACTTAATTTATTGTAATAAATATATTAATATCACCAAAAGTAAATTTATTAGTAGAAATATGTTTTGATATCATCAAAATTATGAGTTATCTCCTCATTTGATCTAACACATTCCATAAAGTTTAGATTAGTCTTGGATATAATGGTGCTTTTTTAGGGGAATATGGTAATGGTAGGCTGATATTTTTGTAGGATGGTAAGAAAAAAAGGGATCTAGAATAAGGATATTCTATGCTAGTAAGTTTAAGTAAAATCCAAATCTAAAATATTTAGATGGAATATCGAGTACATTTGAAAATATTGATGTAGATTTTGTAAGTTGTCGGGATATTTATGATATAGGGGAGGAATTAGGATACCAAAAAACATATATATAGTATACTTTAGAGACTCAGGAGTTACAGTGTTGTATTAGATTAGTAAGTATTAATAGATGATATATGTACATAGAGCATGAGACTTTATAGTCATTTAGTGTTATTAGAAACTTTATACTTAGAGGGACCTAAATAGGAAAATTGTATGTAAGCAAGAGATAGGAAACAAATGAAATATTGATGGGTATAATTCTAGTGAGCATGCTTATTAAACATGAGCCAATAGATGAACAAAGGAATGTTGATTACCTAGATGTAATGAATGAGATTAAATGGACTGGGTTCTTTTAAGCAAGTTTTACAATTTATAAAGCCCTCAATAATCCATAAGCACACAGGTCGTACTTTGTAGTATTGAAGGGTCGATCCCACGAGGAGGGTACTAGCCTAATCTTAAGTCATCTGAGGTTTAAAGAAAAGAATAAAAAGAAATAAAATTACACAAATGAACACGGAAAGTAGGAATTTCAACAAAACATAATGAAACTAAACAGTTATAAAGGTCACAATGGAAATTTGTCAAGAGAGTTAATCAAGTTATGAGAGAGGGGATTTTACCTATTATTAATGTTAATCTAGCCATTTATATGTTTAAAGGGTGTTAGTTTTAGACAATCATAAGGTTGATTACTCTCTCTGGAGTTATAACCATTAAACCTTAAATTGTAAATCCTAATCAAATTATGGAAGTTGCAATCTCTCAATTCACAAATTACCTACAATTCTAATTAGTTCTAAAGCTCTCTAATAAATAATTGGGTCTTGTACAAGATCTCTCTCCATAAAATTATTGACTAGATTGATTAAGTAATCAATTAGGTTGCCTAACTCTTATTAATCCGATCTAATCATTTTTTATCTAGTTCACCCTCTTGATTTGTTACCGAAACATGCAAATAAATTAATCAATCACAATACCTAAACCAATAAACACAAAAAGAACTAATCTAACATTATCTCAAAGTAAAATCCCAAAGGAGAGTTTAGAACTTTATTAACAACCCAAAATCCATTTCCATACAATCCATCTCAACTTTATACATTTAAATGAAAAAGGAAATGAAGAGAAAATGAAACTTAGGTTGGATAAATCGAGGAGGCAGCAGTGTCGAGATACCACCTGATCTGGGGAACAACGGCGTCAGGATCCATTTCTTCCTCTTCTTCTTCTTCTCTCTCTCTTCTTTCTCTCATTTTAGGGTTTCCAAATGGAGGCTGATTGTAAAGCTCCTTTCTATGGTTACATCCTAATGCTTTTTTAGTTTTTTCCAATTAAGGTAACCCTAGTGTCTTTTCACGGTCTGAAATGTTCGAAATTTCCCTCGAAAACTCAAATCCACAAGCGACCCTATGTCTGTCTATGCATAGGTCATGATCGTGGCCAACTTGTTTACTTTATTTATCATGATTGTGACATATTATCCTCTAAATGCCCCCACAATAGTTGCCCTTTGCTTAAGCTTCTATCACGATTGTGGCATATTATCCCCTGAATGTCCTGAAACACTAACAAACTTATCACGACACCTCATATATATATATAATTGAAGATCAAATACATACTCTCACCCAAAAAACACTTAAAATACAAATATTTATGAACTAACACAATTCTTAAAATAAACACACACTAAACAATCAAATTAACAACTAAATACACACTAAACTACCTAAAAAAATACAATACAATCTACATTTATCATTTATAAATGTATTAATTGAAACGATAGCTAATGACAGAGAACTAATATGATTGGACTAAAAATAGAGTAGACATTAATATCATACTTCATGTCTAATCAGAACATTTTATGATGAAAGGTTTGAATTATATGAAAAAATCATGCATGGAAAGGATAGTCAAAACTACTTTGACATTCCTAAATATTTGGGTAGTCATGATACATTGCTAGACGCCAATCTTGATCTATGATTATAAATTATTTAAATGGGGGAATCAAAGATAAATTAAAAGGAGTTTTAATTTATCTAATTCTAATTCTAATTATGAATTATAATTATAATTTATAATCATTGCCAACATATTTGGGAACCTAATAGGTCTCACATCTAGAATAATTTGTAGAGAGCAAAGTTATTTTAATCAAGTTAGACTTGATTATAAAGTTTGATAAACTTTATGGTTAAATGTGAGATATTTAAAATATAAGGATCAATATGAGATATTGAATCTTATTTGAGAATAATTGGTATTTAATTAGAATTATTTGTAATTCTAACTAAAGTTTAATTGAAATTGACTTTAATTTCAATTAAATTACTAAAACATCCAAACTAATTATAAATAGGCTTAAGCTCTAATAGGGTTAGCACTTCTTGCTTAACCCTCTCTGTAAGTGTTACAAAGTTCTCTCAACCTATTTTGTGGATATCGTTAGAGGTCGAAATTTCTGCGATTACGGTAGTTAAGGCGGATCAATTTCAAAAACAGTTCAAGGGATACAACAAGATAAGGATCAAGCTTCATAATAAAGTATGAATTAAGATTCTACTTAATTATTATTTATATGTCAACCGTGAATCAATGGCGATGCCACTCGCCACTAGTGGAATCAGTAGCATCACCACTGGTGGAACCAATGGCATCGCCAAGGGCGACTAAAGCCAATAGATAAGGCAAATGATGGCGTCATAGGTGGTGATGGAGCAAAGGACAAAATGGCGGTGCGACGACACGACGGGGTGAAGAATAATGGAGGCGACGCTACGAGCGAAGGACAACCTAGCATCTATTAAGGAAGAGACATCAATGCCCCTAAGTGCACGCGCCATACAAACTCCTCCTCTTATTTTTTTAAAATGTTTTAACCTATAATAAATTTAGAAAATTGTTTGAAAATTGTTTTCAAAGGTTGAATTTATTAGAAATACTTCAGAATTTAGTTTAATTTTTAAAGAACTTGAATTATTAAATTAAATAAATTATCAAATCAATAATTATAATCAAGCAAAATTTTAAAAGAGTTATCTGTCATAATTAGGTTATGTCACATTATTAATATAATGAGATTATATTTATTAAATTGAGATTTTAATATTAATTATTTTTCTTAATTTGATTAACATTAATAATTATATTGGTTTCTAATTAATTTTTAAAAAGTAGCTTCTAAAATTAGAATTAATTAGTTTCAATTAGATTGAAATTAATTAATTAAGCTCCTTAGAATTAAGAAAAGTGTATTCTTAAGTAATTAAGAAAGGTGTTTCTTGATTAAATTCATCTATTTCAATTTGATTGAAATAAATTAAATTTATGACTTTACTTTTTATAGAATTGTTATTTAATTTATATAGAAATTATTTCTTTATTTATAAATGATAAGTTTCTTAATTTTTTTTAGAAAAGGTATTTTTCTTAGTTAAATTTTGAAAATGTTTTCATTTATTAATTAAGAAAATATCATTTTGTAATATTTTGAAAATACTTTTCTAATTTATTAAAGAAAGACTTTCTAATTAATTAAGAAATCAATCCTTGAATAAATAATATAAAGGAGTTTCTTAATTAAATTTAAAAGTATTTTATTTAATCTTGAAAGAAGTTTCCTTTCAATATTAGAAAATAGTTTTCTAATTAAGGAAAAGTAATTTCTAATTGAATTAGAAGGTGTTACTTATATAATTTTGGAAAAAGAAGGTTTTCTAAATTATAATAAATAAGAAGAATAATTTATTGAAAATTATTTTCAATTAAATTTTGTTAAAGGAATAAAGATAATTAGAAATGCTTTCCAATCGAATTTGAAAATTGTTATCAAATTAAAATAAATTTCTATTTGGAATAGGAATTTTGTTTATTTAAGAATCAATGAGTTTAATCTAATTTAATTTTTCCAAGGAGTTGGAAATATTATTTTAAATTATGAAGATCAATAACTAGAATCAAACAAAATTTGATGCTTTATGCATATAATTTGATTATGAGTGCATAATTTATATACTTCATTTATATGATTGATATATATATTCGATGCATGTTAAATTGTATGTTTTATATGTGTGATATTTTACATGCAATTTTGTATTTGATGAGATGAATAAAGTTAAAATCCCTTATTAAAATATTAAGTACATGTTGAGAATGTGATTATTTCCTTCCACTATTATAAGAATAAACCAGAGTTCTGTTTAGTATAGACTTGTTGAGTAAACTCAAGGTCGCTTTAACCCGAACATTTTTAGTCTTATGACAATGGGTTCTACTTAACTAAATTTATGTGATTTAGATGAGTAAACTCATGATCACATAAATTTAGAGGCAGGGTCAGGAATAACATATAAGATATGTTTTGGCAAGAGTTGTCACGTAATAGATTTAGGAGTTACATGAGATGTAGTTGATAAAGTTGTTATTTACCTAATTTAAGTTTAGTTGGTTTCTTGAGCAAACTCAAGATCAACTATATTTGAATGAAATCCTAACCCACTAGAAAGATTAGAGTAATCTTTCTGAATAATAGTGAGGGCTATTATTTCAAATAAAATAATGGGAGTAAATAAATACATGATTAAAGTCATAATCTCATTTAATAGTCATAATCTCATTTGCTTTTCTTACGTTTATATTCTGTTCTGAGTGGAATTTACCTTATTTTGTATAGTTAATACTAAGAGTTATTGAACCAAATTTCTTAAATATAGGATTGTGTTTGAGAAGAGTTCTCAAAGGTATAAACAAGAAATTGTATGCCTATTATACGGTTTTGCTATAATACCTATTGAGATTTGGTGCAAAGTTTTAAAGACATGTCAAAATCATATAGATGACAAAATGTATTAACATTTTGATTTGAGTAATGCCTTATAAAATTTGATGGCAAAATGAAAGATGTATGTCAACACCATGATAGCAAGATGCAAGAGGTTGCATTAAGTAGTGCTAAAAGGAATAGTACCTTGATGAAATTGTTCCACTTAATTTAGCCTACTAAAAGCATGATTGTGGAATACAATTAAAGGCTTAATTATAGCATGATGATATATTTCATAAGAAGAAAATTGATTGCATGATTTTCTTGCCAATATGAGATATGATAGAGATCATATGTATTTCTAGTTCATATGAGTATTTGACACTAAATTTAGATTCAACACTATTATAATGTTTAATGCATGATATGAAATAGATTGTTAAGTAAAATTAGTTGATTCAATTTATACAAACAGCTTATATATATTGAATCAAATGAGATTTATGCTTATCATAAGTGTAAAAATATGAAGTTGGATAACCGAGACTATCCTTTTATGTCATATTGGTTAAATCAACATAATGAGAATCATAAAATTACATATAAAGATATAGCTATCCTTTTTATTATAAATCATATGAAAGTTGTGAAACTTGTCAAGTTGAAAAATAACCAAATCAACCTTTGGTGAAAGGATGATGATGGTAATGAATTGTTAAATTTATACATTTGATGCATTAAATGGACTAACAATTTATAAGAAGGATGATACCTATATTTCATTAGATTAATAATTACTTTATGTGATATAGTCATATATATTAAATGAAATAACAATTTAAAATTTTGAAAAGTTCAAATTGTTTAAATCTAAGTAGAAATTAAGCATTGAGAATGTTCAAACACTTTGATGAGATAGTACAGTAAGTTTTAAATTTTCAGTTATCTATAGGGAATGAGATTCTTTAGTGAATACCTTTATAATTAAGTTCATTAAAGTATGGATTTCTGTAAGGAGGAAAATACAATATGAGATATTGTATGATGCTATAGTATTTCTTCTGTAGCGATGCCTAGTATAATGACTTACCTTCAATAGTTCCAATTGAATCAATTATCAAGATTTCATATTAGATATGAAACATTAAGTCTTTGAAAGAGTCAAAGTTAATGATTCAAGGATATAATGCTTAGTTTAAGCTTACACTATCCATCAAGTTTAGAACTAAATTGGATAATAAAAGATTATGAGATATCCAAAAGGATGGATATAATCTTACAAATGGATATAATCTTACAAACTTATTGAACAAATTGTTTGTTTCAATGTATACTTATAGGAGAATCGTTCTTAAGATAAGTAGTGCGAGTAAAATGAAAATTTCAAATTTCAAATCTCATGGTAGAACATCCAATTAGAACTATTGCCTTTATTGATAAATTTGATATATAATTGAAAGGCTATGAGATATTGAAAGATTCAATTTCATGATGAATTCAAAGAGTTTATTTTGGAGATGATTATAAATTCATCATATCTGTAAGAAGGTTAGTGGAAGTACAGTTGTCCTCTTCATTGGGAGTATATAGAGACATATTGCTCATAGAAAATAACAATTTAAACTTTCAATTGTTGAAAACATAATTGTCCAAAAACAACTTTTGTTGGATAAGAAAAGGTAACAACTTAATTATGAGAAATAGATCTACAGAGATAGATTAGAATTTGATCACCTATTCTAAGTCCAAGTACATAAATAATGTACTAAAGATGTTTAGTATTTGAGATATCAAATACTTATGAGGTATTAAGGATATCCATTATTTTATGTATAAGTTGATATTTAAGTTCAAGGAGATAAGGATATTTACTTTATAATTAAATTACCTAGAAATTAGAAAGATTCTAATGTAGAAATTGTTGCTAATTAGGCCATAATACATTTTTCATTTAGTGAAAATGATTAATTGGATCAGTAAGTTCTTTAATGAACTTAATATAGTTCCTTACATTGTTTAAGACAGTAATGTACTGTCAAACATTAGAGCCATTGAGCGTACATAAAGATCTAATGTATCATCAAAGATCCAAGGATGTATTTAGGCGATTATTCTTAATTTTGATAATAATTAAGATGAAAGTTGTAAGATTTAAGCAAGGGTTCACAATAGAGAATCTTATAGAATTCTCTTATTAAGCCACTATCTCAGCATTAGTATAATCGTCATATGGTGATATGGTATGAGATACTTAAACGATTGGATCAATGCAAGTGAGAGATTATTGGTTTATGCCTTATAACCAATCGCTTTGGTTGTAGTTTAGTGATAATATATTTAAAGACATTCTTTATCTTGTACATGTTTAGATGTATATAATAAATTCCATGGGATAATTAAATTGTAAATGAAATTATAATGAGATTATAATTATGAGATTCATATTGCGTTTATGTATTATTTCTAAATATTCCTAATCATTTTTCTATTAAGACTGGACATTAATAGGATAAAAAAAGACTAGCACTCATTTTGTTTTTCCTTATGAAGTAAGTAGTCAATCTTATAAACTAAAGTATATAGATACTTAAACAAACGTGTGGGTTCTTATTAAAGAAAAAGTTCACTAAAAGACCTTATATGAGAAATCCATTTGGAACATTGCTTATATGTCTATGGAATTCTCATTGTGATAATTGTATAAATGATCATTTAACCTGAGGTTTCTAAAGCTATCTGTTATAGGAATTGCTATGTTTTGATACTAGTTATGACCTATTTAATCATGAGTCAGTCAATCAGTAGTTATTGGATGTAGCATGAATTATATGGAGGTAGTTGTGCGATCAGAATAGGATTGATCAACCTAAAGTAATTAAAGAGAATGTTTCGTTATTCTTGACTAGTATCAATCCGGGAAATTGTTGGCCAAGGTAAAATGACTTTCTGTAAATAGTTTACAAATTTCATTAGTTGAATTGATATATAGCTAATGGCAAAGAACTAATATAATTGGACTAAAAATTAAGTAGACATTAATTCCATATTTTATGTCTAATGAGAACTTTGTATGATAAAATGATTGAATTATACAAAAAAATCATGCACAGATAGGCTAGTAAAAACCACTTTGACATTCTTAGATATTTAGGTGGTCACGATGCATTGTTAGACACCAATCTTGATCTATAATTATAAATTGTTTAATTGGAGAACTAAAGATATATTAAAAGGATTTTTATTTTTAAACTAATTATGAATTATAATTATAATTTATAATCATTGTTATTATATTTGGGAACCTAATGGGTCTTATATGTAGAATGGGATTATAGAGAGTGAAGTTATTTAATCAAGTTGGAATTGATTATAAAGTTTTAGAAATGTTATGATTAAATTTGAGATATTTAATAAATAAGGATCAATATGAGATATTGGATCTTATTTGGGCATAATTGATATTTAATTAAAATTATTTGTAATTCTAATTAAAATTTAATTAAAACTAGAATTTAATTTCAATTAAATTACTAAAACATCCAAAGTTTATTATAAATAGGCTTAAGCTCTAATAAAGTTAGGACTTCTTGCTTACCCTGTATGTAAGTGTTATAGAGTTCTCTCAATCTATTATATGAATACCATTAGAGGCCGGATATTTGTACGATTATAATAGTTAAGACGGATCGATTTTAGAAACGATTTAAGGGATACGAAAAGATAAGGATCAAGCTTCAGAATAAGATACCAATTAAGATTTCGCTTTATTGTGATTTATGTGTTATTCGTTTTATAGAATTTAAGTGATCTTGGTTTTGAAAAAATCAAAAATACAAAAAAAATTGTGATTATTTTGCTACAACTGGGATCAGACTCAACCCAATCTTCCAACAATTATCACTATATATTTTTAAAAGTATGGAACAAAATTTACTCCCCGAGGACTCAAAAAATGGGAATAAATTTTATTTTGAACTTGTTCTCTTAAATAATGTTATTTAGGAGGGAAATTTTCTAGAACAATAACCTCTAAAAAGTATACATAGATTTTTAAACTTTTTTAGAATAATTAGTGAATGATAAAATTATTCAAAGTATCAAAATTTATAGAAAGTTAATGGTGATGATGCTTGTTGTGGTAGTGGAGGTCTCAAAATTATAAATTGAAAGCCAAAACAATTAGAAGAAAAAAGTTACCAAAATTTCTTAAATTTGGAAAAAAAAAGCATAATGATTTAATAAATGAATAGATTGATACCTAATAACATACAGAATCCAAACTTCTTAAGGAGCCTTTACTTCATTCTTAAATATACTAGTGACATTACGAAAACCCTAAGATTTCTAATGTGTCATGACTTTTTTCTTAATCTACTAAAAAAATGTACTAAACAAGATTGTAAAGATAGAAAATCTTTCACCAAACAAAAATTAATGACCAAAAAAGTCCTTTGTCCCTAAATGTCATAAACCTAGTCTCCAAGTACATAAAGGCTATAAATTTGTCATGTTTTGACCATTTTTACACATGCAAAAAAGCAAGACAAAATGAGAAAGAAAATTTTGGAGCAAAGCCCAAATATTTGAGTATTATATCAACTATTTGATTACTAAAAAATTGTAGGAGTTTATAAGTGTAAGCCAAGAAAAATATTGAGTATTTTTTATGGTAATTTGACTTGAGTATTTAGGTTTCTTTTTCTCTAGGAATACTAAGAATTTTATTCTTAAGAGTTGCTTTTATTGTTTCCCTCTAATTAATTTTAGAGAGAAATTTTTGTTGTATCATTATTTTTAATGGTGGAAGAAATATTGCTTGTGCTCGTGGTGTTTACTCCTTACCTTAAGAGGGTTTTCCATATAAAATTTGGTGCTTTTATTAACAATTTTATTTATTATTTTTCTCTATAATTAAAACAAAGGCAAGAGGATTAATTTTTATATTATTTGATCGTGCACCTAATTATTCCCCAATAAGCCAACAAATGGTATTAGAGTGAGGTTTGGTTATTGCTATGCTAAGCTATGGAGGGTAGATTTTATAAGTTTTTCTAAATTAAATGACACAAATTATCATATATGGAGAAACAAGATGAAAGATCTTTTTTTCAATATTAAGTTGCATTTGCTAATATTTACTACAAAAAAAACTAAGGGTAAGTTAGATGAAGAATGAGAATTTGACCATGAATTGGTATGTAGTTTTATTCAACAATTTGTTGAAGATAATGTTTATAATCACGTTTGCGATGAAAAACATGCTAAGACCCTGTGGTTTAATCTTGAACAATTATATGCTTTAAATCATGGCAGCAGTAATTTCATGACCCGGTACCACATCTGGCCCATGACAGCTACTGCATACTCGGGCTAAGGACACTCTTAGTATCCTTAATTTGACTATATAAGGCTAACTGAATTTTTTTGGGGAAAATTTGTACAACCCAACGACTGTAATTTAAAATCTCAAAACCTGCAAACGATTTCAAACACACTTCTATATTCACATCCAACC
>JAOQMP010000002.1:18942186-18959947 GCA_027563575.1 Erythroxylum pedicellare
TGTAAGGGCATATAACATTATAAATCATTAACATATACACCCAAATGACTTAAATACATCTTTGAACTCATATACAACCATATGTATATATCAATATATAGTAGTATCTCCGAATACAGTATAACACAAAAGGGCTCTGAAAGTCCGGCTTTACAAGTAGGCTGTTTTACTTGACTAAGCTAATGTAGTTGAGATACTATGAAGGTAAAACTATAGTTGACCACTTAAATGAATTCCAAGAGCTTGTAGATCAGGGAGCAAGTTTGGACATCAAGTTTGATGATGAGTTTCTTGGCATAATGATGCTTATGTCCTTGCCAGAGTCTTAGGGGACTTTAAAGATTACTTTGACAAATTTTTTTCCATATGGTATAGTATCATTAGACTACGTTAAGAGTGGTATCATGAATAAAAAGATAAGGTGTAGATGACAAAGTAATTCATCTTCACAATCAGATGTTTTAAAATGCAGTCACTAGGGGGAGGAGTCAGAGCAACAGTTTGAGAAATAGTGACAAAAGCAAAGATGCAAGAGGAAAGTCTAATAAATATGCCAACGTTGAGTTCCACTACTGTTACAAAAAGGGGTATATCAAGAAATTCTTCTAGAAATGGAAGAGAGGGAACTAGAAAGGCAAAGAGCATGATGCCAAGAAAGTTGATGATAGCAATAATAAGAGAATTGCCATTACAAGTGAGCAAGATTTTCTTATCCTTTATAACGTTGATATGATCAATTTGACATTTCACCAAACTAGTTGGGTTATTAACACTGGTGCTTCCACTCATGCTACAACTTGAAGGGAGTTGTTCTTGAATTATGAAATAGGTGATTTTAGAGTTATCAAAATGTGCAACAATAGCAATGTAAAGATTGTTGGTGTTAATGATGTCTAATTAGAAACCAACAATTGTAGCAGATTAATTATGAAGTATGTGAAACATATTTCAGATATCATGCTTAATTTAATTTCTATAGTAAAGCTTAATAATGAAGGATATTGTAATACTTTCCAAAATTGAAAGTGGAAGTTTACGAAGGGATCTCTTATAGTGGCTTGAGGTAAGAAGTGCTTAGTATTATACTTAATGTAGGCTAAGATTGACAATAGTAGAAAGTGATGATATTGTTGAGGTGTGGCACAAGAGGCTCAATCATATGAGTGAGTAAACAATATCTATATTGTTCAAGAAAAATAGCTTAGCTGGGCTAGGTAATGTACAATTGAGGAGATGTGCTCATTGTTTGGCAAGAAAACAAACCATAGTTGCTTTGAATGTTACTTTCAAGCTAAGGAAGTTATGAGTGTTAGAGCTAATACACTTTGATGTATATGATCCGATGAAGACCATATCGCTTGGTGGTGCTTATTACGTTGTTACCTTCATTAATGATTACTCAAGGAAGATGTGATTGTGCACCTTAATACCCAAGAATTAAGTTATAGATGTATTCAAGCAATTTTAAGCCCAAGTTGAGAGAGAGACCTGGAAGAAATTGAATCACTTGAATTTAAATAATGGAAGTGAGTACATTGAAGACCTAGAAAGGTACTCCAAGAAGAAAGATATTTAGCACTAGATAACACCACCAAAGACGCCTTATTTGAATGGTTTAGCCGAGAGAATGGACAGGATAATCATAAAACGGATCAAATTCTTATTTTTAAGGGGTTAAAGAAGTTTTGAGCAAAAGTTTTAAGTAATGTTGTTCATGCTTTGAACAAGTCACCTAGTTTCCCTCTAAAGTTTGATGTACCAAAGAACGTATGGCCAGGAAAAGATGTTTTCTATGATCATTTGCGAGTCTTTGGATGTAAGGAATTTGTGCATATTCTTAAAGATGAAAGATCAAAGTTAGACTCCAATACAAGGCAATGTGTGTTTATTGGTTATGGTTAAGATGAACTTGGTTACATGTTTTATGATCCTGTTAAGAAGAATCTTGCTAGAAGTTGAGACTTTATGTTTGTGGAAGATCAGACCATAGAAGATATTACAAAAATTGAGAAGACAAGTTTAGAGGCTAATGATCTAGGTGACACTGAGATAGTATCTCCACCTACAGTGCTTGAACAAAATGGAAATAAACAACAAGATGAGCAGAAGGATTTTGTGCATGCTTGTATACAAGAAAATGAAGAGGAGCCTCCAATTCCAACACTAGAAATTCCTGCTCCATTACAATAGCAAAGAGGGTCTAGAAATAAATAACCTTCCACTTGGTATTCTTCTGATGAGTATGAGTTGAACTTTGTAAGAAGCTGTGAACCATAAAGTTTTTAAAAAGCCAAAAAAGATAAGCATAGAAAGGAGTGGATTAAAGCTATGCAATATGAGATGAAGTCTTTATATGAGAATCATACCTTTTATTCGAAAAAATTACTGAAAGGGTAAGAAAGTTGTAAAGAACCAATAAGTGTACATAGTGCAGCAGGAAGAACATGCTTCACGACGACAGAATAGACCTAGAATGGTTACAGAAGGATTTAGCCAGAGCAAAGGTATTGATTTTGATGCAATGTTCTCTCCAGCTATTAAGATATCCTCTATTTACATTGTACTTAGTTTAATAGCCAGCCTAGATTTAGAGGTCAAGCAGATGGGTGTGAATACTACATTTCTTTATGATGATTTAGAAAAGGAAGTTTACATGGGACATTCAGAGGGTTTCGTAGTAAAGGGTAAAGAAGACTATGTTTGTGTTCTATAAAAAAGCTTGTATGGTTTGAAGCAATCACCGAGACAATGATACAAGAAGTCTGAGTCACATATGGGGATATAAGGATATAGAAAGACTTTTGCTAACCATTGTGTATTCTTATAAGAATTTTTTATGGTAGTTTTGTCATCATTTTGTTACATGTGGATAATATGCTAATCGTTGGCAAGAATGCTTCCGTGATAAATGAGTTGAAGAAGCAGTTAAACAATTCTTTTGCAATGAAAGACTTGGGACACAGAACATGTCCTTAGAATGAGGATTATGCGAGACAAGAAAGTTAGAAAGTTATGCTTGTCTCAAGAGAAGTATATTGAGAAGATAATTCAAAGGTTTTGCATGTATCAAAATAAACAACTTAGCCTTGTTTTGCTAATCACTTCAGACTGAGTAGTGAACAAGTCCTTTTGAGGAGGAGAAACCAATCATGTAGCGAGTTTTGTATGCTTCTGCAATCAGTAGCTTAATATATGCTATGGTATGTATAAGGCTAGACATTGCATATATTGTACAATTTTTACCTATAACACTTATTTTAGAATTTCAGTGGAGTGAAAATCTCAAATAGGCACAACTTCTAAATTTTATTTTCATTTGAATTACATCAGTAATCGTTCCAATAAAGTAATAAATCTATGTTCAATGAATTTTATTTATGGAACTTTAACTTTAATATAAATATGAGATACTCTCAAATATTTATGTAATGGAATTTTTAATAATTTTATCGGAAACCTCTTTCTATCCATTTATTCACAAAAAGATATGTGATACTATTAGTGTACAAATTTTGATAAATTAAAATCAATTAAATATTTCAAAATTTATTTAGCTCAATTGCTCACTTTAATCCACCTTTAAAAAAATCAAAGTTAGAATTTTTTATTTTCATTCAAACTCAAGACAAATTTTAAATTTATACATTATTAATAATTGAAGTATTTAATATGAAATAAGAAGGAAGTGTTTTCACTCTATAAAGTTCTTTTTAATACTCTTATATTCAATAGTCATTGATTTTTTAAATCCCTTTTCTTGACTTAAACTTCAGCATAACATCAAAATGTTGAGTATCAATTTCACAAAAAGTGGAGTGATATTACAATAATCAATCACAAATCAGATTACAAAAAAGTGAATTCAAAATATATAATTTTTTGAAAATATTTCTTTAATTAACTCTTTTTTATTAAACAAACCATGAAAAGAAAAACAACATTTTTTGTATTGTACAATTCAAATTTTAATTTTAAATTCAAATATATAACTATATTATTATCAGTTGAAGCATCTAATTTATGGTTTAGTATTCTTTGAAAAAAGAATAAGATTCAAATGAATTATTTAAAAAGACTACATTTCTAAATTTTATTGATGTCAACACTGAAATCACCTTTCACCGTATTTATTAGAAACCTCTTCATGGAAAACCTAAGAAAATCGCTTCATTTTTATGCATTTATCATACAAATATAATTAGATGGACGTCTAATAATATTAACATCAAACTTAATGACAACGACAATCATCTGTAGTGATAATGACAAATATAATTGGACGAGTTTGAGTACAGAATACTTTGAATTTATCATAATACTTGTAAGTTGATAATTTCTTAGGTCATTGAATAACGGCAGGTGTTTAAACGTTGTTTGTAATCAAGTTACTAATTATGAAGAATAACTTGCAAATTAACCAAAAAATGGAATCCAATTCCATTCCATTCACAGTTTTTTTTCTTTTTTTTTATTGCTGAAAATAATCAAATAGGTGGTCCCTGTCAAGAAAAATAAAAAGTAATAATCAGGTGGAGGCAGCGATTCTTCCAATACCAGCCAATCATAAGGACTATAATTCCTCTTCCTCTCGACTGCGGCTCTTATTTTTTTTAACACTCTTTGCAGATAAAGGCTCTTTGAACTGGAGGACTTCAGTTCTGTTAGATGCTTCTTGCCTGGAACTCTGCTCCTGACATACTACATATGGACTAAGCAACTACGTTCTTTTTCGTGAAAAGAAATTGGTTTTATTAAAACCGGAATTCCCAGGTAAGTTTTCATGGGAGTATTCATATGTTGTTCTTGAAGTTTAAATATTTCCATCAGGACCTTTTCATTTGGTAGCTAATACTGTCGCCACTGCAGTTTTTCTTGTCGAAAAACAATCACACCCAGCTTTCGGTTTTTGGATGCTTACTTGGGTTTTAGCTTGGGTGTCCTGTGGTTTATTTGTTTATACTGTGGTTTATTTGTTTATGTAACAGGTTGCGCATAAAATGGATCGAAGAGCTTTTGAGGATCGTAGAAGAATTGGGACAGTAAAAGCAGCCATTAATATGTATGGAGAAAGAATCCTTGAACGTAGTCCTTCGATGAAGAAAGCTCAGATGGATATGCCTGAGGTATGTTATTATCGTCAGACCAAACCCCCCGACTGCATTTTCTTAAAATTTTTCAGTTATGTTAGTTTGTAGTCCTTGTGTTTAAACTCTCTATTTCTGATTCTTGTAAAAGTCAAATTCAAGAACCAAAGAGCTGCACATGGCAAAGCGAGACATGGTTAAGTATAGAGAGAGTAGGAAAGCTGCAGAATCGGTGAAGGCTGAAGCAGAATCCGAGATGTTAGGGGCCCAAAACGCTGTGAAAAGTCTAGCTCAACAAATTGAGGAGTCCAACTCAAAGGTGAAATCAGAAGTGAGAGAAATGGAGAGGATAAAGAAGCTAAGTAAGATGAAAGGTAAGACATTGTTTGAGGGGAATGCTGAAGGTCACGGATATGCAGAAGTGGTTAGAGAATTGGAATATGTTAAGCAAGAATTGTGCAAGCTGAAGGTTGATATGGCTTCTGTTAAGGAAGAGAAGATGCAGGCAGAGAAGGAGATGGAAGCCTCCAGCTCCAAGTTATCTTCCAATCTGAGCTCTGTGGAAGTGCTTAGGAAGGAGATAGAAGAGGTAAATGAAGAGCAAGTGCTAGTGGAATTGGCTCGCATCGAGGCATCAAAAGAGTATGAAGAAATTAAGGCTCAAAGTGAGAAGGAAGTGCATGAAGTTTCAGCTGCAATCGAGGAGAGAAAAAGGAGAATTAGAGATACTATCGAGGAGATTGATCAGGCCAAAGACGACGAATCCAGGTTGATTGTTACTTTGTATGATGTGAATGTACTTCAGAATGAACTAAAGCGTGCTAAGGAGATGGAGAAAAAGGTGAAAATAATTGACAGCTTGAAGCATCCTGGAGGAAATTTTAGGCACTGGGAGGATTGGGAAGGTTCCCCTTTGCTAAGGTCAATTACAGAAGAATTGAATGCAACGAAGAAGGAATTGATATCAATTCGAGAAGAGAGTTTCCAATTCATGGCCTCAATGGATATCATAAGGGATGAGCTGAAGCATGTCTCCGAAGAAACAGCGCGACTGAAGAAGACAGAAGAAAAAGCAGACCTAACTGTTCAAAATCTGAATTCCAAGTTGCTACGAGCCAAATCTAAACTAGAAGCCGCAACTGCAGCTGAAGAGAAGGCTAAATCAGTTGTGTCCAATCTGTCGCTTACCCTTGAACAACTGAAGACAGAAGCAGAGGTTGCAAAGAAAGAGAAGGCGCTTGTAAGTGAAGAAACTGCCAATATCAAGGCTGAAATCCTAAAAACTGAGTCTGAAATTGACTTGAGTGAGGAAAGACTGCAGGTTTCAATGCAAGAGCTCGAAGCGGCCAAGACATCAGAGGCTTTAGCTCTTGACAAGTTGAAAAGGCTAATTGAGAGTACAATGCAATCCAGAGCTTCCGTCTCTCGACATAATTCCTCAATCACTATCTCAAAGTTCGAATATGACTATCTAACAGGAAGTGCTGTTAGGGCTGAAGAAATTGCAGACAAAAAGGTTGCAGCAGCTCAGGCCTGGATAGAAGCATTGAAAGCCAGCGAGAAGGAGACCTTGATGAAAATAGAAATGGCTGAAAGAGAAATAAGGGAAATGAGATTGGAGGAAGAGAGAGAGGTAAGTAGAACTGCAAGGTCACTATCTGCTAAGAAGGTGGTAGAGGGAGAGCTAAAATTCAGGAGACAAAAGCATGAGAAAAGCACAGGTGCAGAGAACCTGCAACTGGCGTTTCCCAGAAGTCCCTCTAGAGATTATGCCAATTTGACTCCGTCTAGACGAACAAAGGTTCGAAATTCCGGCTCTCCAGCCTTACGAACAACTCCACGATCAACAGTCACTATCAAGAAGAAGAAGAAAAAGGTAGTGCCAAATTTGGCCAATTTATTCACTGGCAAGAAAGTTGACAGGGATGGGGAATTCTTAAAATTGAAGTGAGAGAGGAATGCTGCGTTTGTGGAGGCATTTAATCCTAACAGATTGATGTTTTTCGAATAAGCTCTTGTCTTCAAATGGATTCTGTTTCACTATCATCCACAAGAAACTTGGACTACTGCCCCAGTGTTTTTCTGTGCTCAAAAACCTGCAGCTTTCATTGTTTTAGTGTGTTTGCAATGAATCTACTCTTTCAGTAAAGTTTTCCTCTTAAGCTTCGTTTCAAACCTGCTGCTCTGCGCTTTGAGCAGCCATGGATTTGCAATTTCAGGATTTCATTGAGATGCTTCGAGCCTCATGCAATGTAATAGTTCGCCATACACGGATACAGATCATGAAACAATGAAGAAGAACACTTGGAACTGCTACTTGAAGGAATAAATCCATTGTATCTACTGAATAAAACGCCAACACGGAGAAGAAACGACAATATTTAATTTAAACTCAGCGGGTTCCCGCGCTCAGAAAACGAAATGTCCAGTTTTTTATAGTCCAAGTTGAGTACTGGACTTGTAGCCTTTTATTATTTTTACATGCAATATTAGACAATGCCTTTGTTAGGCTTCCTTTAGAATATACAAAGATGAAAAAAGAGGTTAATGACCATCTTAACATAATCACCTAGGGATGGTATTGGGTTGAGTTATATACGAAGTTGAAAAGAGGTTAACGACCATCTTAACGTAATCACCTGGGGATGATATTCGATTGATAGAACTAAATTTTTTCTGCTAATACCATTAACTTTTAAACCAGACACGAGCGAAGAAGTTGATTCATACTTCGGTGACCGACACAAAAATTAGCTAATAGTACCAGCCCACACCTTTTGCCACGCGTTTAGCCTCATACTTAAGATAGGCCGATAGTCTGTGGTCCATATCCAATAATATTATGCGTGTATTGAGTAAGGAGCTATATAAATTTCTTAAAATCAATTAGTTTTAACGTTTATAAAGATACATAATATAGAATACTTCTTATAAAATATTATTAAAAATTTTATATTTCACTTCTGTGGACTTTAGATTTTGTTGTTAATACTGTTCTATAAACATTAAACTCCAAAAATAGAAATCTAATTTTAGTTTTACCCAAAATATTGTTCATATATTATTCTCATCGTGCACGTCTTCTAAGATTAGAGTTAAATTGGGCTTATTAATAATGATTAACACGATGGACAAAAAAGTAGAGTAACATTTAAGGACATGTGTGATGTGTCATTGGTTATTTAAGTACATGTTTAGTGTGAATTGTAGATAAGGACGTACAATTTTAAAGATGTTTTTCGAGGTATGTTAGTTGAATACAATATATTCATTAAATTAGACATTATTGTGTATGACTTATATAATTTTAAAGGGTTTTAGGAAAAAAATAGATTATATAATCTAGAAATTTATTTTTGATGGATTCGGAACTCTAAAAAGATTCTAAGATTTATTAATAGAGATGATAAATAACTCTAGATTTGATACAATCTAAAGTTAACCAGCTCAACCCAAAGAGATTATTGTGTATAACTTATCTATGCCAATGTGCAATTGTATAATTTTTTGGAAATAAAATAAGTTGTCTTATTTAAAAATGCATTTTTAATAGATTTGAAACTCTAAAAAGATTCTAGGACTTATTAATAAGGATGACAAATAAGCTCGGACCCAATACTACTTCAAGTCAATAGACTTAATCTTGAATTGACTAAAATTTGGATTGATTTTTAACCTTTTCTTTTAATCTTTTGGGTTTTATAGCTGGTTTGGTCTGAAACTTGACTATATAAATGAAAAAAAAAAACTAATTTCAAGCTTTTCATCCATTCCTAGCAACTTTACCATTCCTTTTCATTTCTGACATCACTCTAGATCTAGATTGATTTATCTTCTTCTTCTGTTGTCATAGAGCTCTCTTCTTCTCATCATTTTGTCATGTTATATTCAATTTCTTCATTTATCTTCTTTCATTGTTTTATCTACTAAATTATTTTCTGTTAATTGTACTTTATCAGAAGCTCTGGTGTTTCTTGTTAATTGGGTTTCATGGTGAAATGGAAGGTCATCAATGTTGACTCAGTTGGGTTTCAAAATAACAAAAATATTAAAAATAGACAATCGAGTTAAGTTAGGTTCGCCCAATTAAAGTTAGGCAGTTCAAGTCATTTAAAGCCCAATAGGGCTTAAACTAAGGTGACATAAATCAAACTTGATCGAGCTTTTAGTTGGATTTGGGCCGCTTTCTTAGGGGCTCTTCAACCTAACTCATTATCAATTATACTTATTAGAATCATATTTAAGTTATGTTAGGTTTTGTGAAGCAATAAATTGTATAAGACTGTACCAACTAAAATTTATAATTAACTATAAATATGTAATTCTAGTCTCTATATAAAGGAATTTTATAATCTTCAAGTGAGATGTTGATTAATGAAGCACGCATTCTTGACTAATAAGGGCGTGGGCATACCCAGTATGCCAAATGTGGTTAAAAATTTTTTGTTAGTTCTTGTTTGTTTCTTTCTTTTATACAAATCTATTATTACTACATATACTTTATTTCTTAAGAAGTGGTATCAAATTATACTTGAGAAAACAATAACTCCAGTTACAAGGTTTGAAGTAGAAAAGTTTAATAGAACTGAGAGTTTTAGATTATGATAGCAAAGTGTGAAGAATTTGTTAAAACATTAAAACATGTTGAAACAGCTATATAAGAATAAGTTAGAAGACATGATGAGTTCAGCTAAGAGGAGTTGCAAGTGTGAGCAATTATAACCATTTAACCATGTCTGATGGTTAAGTTTATGTACTATATCATGGATATTACATCCTGTACAGAGATATGAAAAAGTTGGACAATCAATACATAATGATGTCTCTTACAAACAAAATATATCTTAAGAAGAGAACATATAAGAAGATGTAAGGGAATAGATCTAAAACAACATATCAATATGTTTAATCAAATACTCAGTGACTTATTAAGGCTTAAGGTGACTATTACAAACAAGAATAAAATGATTATTTGACTGTGTTCTTGTTCCTTTTTTATAGACATCTAGTGACTACTTTAACATTAGATAAAAAGATGGTGTGAAAGATATTACTGCTACATTATTGGATCACAATTAATAGAGACTTGATAACAATAAAAGTTTTAAGTAAAAGGGTTCTACATGAGAAAAAATTAGGATCATGGGATGAAGTGAAGGAAAGATGGTTCTTTTAAATGAAGTCGAAATCTAAAGTTAGAATGGCAGTTTGGTGTTACAGATACGAGCAGATTGACATATCAGGAGGGATTGTCCAAATAAGGAGCATATGGATGAAATACAAATTAATAATTCATCAAGGAATTCTAATATAATGTAGAGCATAAACTCAGATTATAGTAATAGAGATAAGTTCTACATTTCAACCAATCAACTTTAAGACTCATTAGAAATGGCTCTCTCTTTAAGTGCTCACTGCTCTACCTTCTTACTACCTTGTCATGGTTTCTCTCCATAATTCTTTATGTTTTTCACCTCAGACCTCACCCCTCTCTCTCATAAACTCTACCTTTGAGCCTAGCTTCTTTCTCGGCCTCAACTCTACCTTTTTTGCCTCTCTTTTTCTTGAATTAAACCAGGTTTCTTTACTTATTTTGGAAGCCTGCCTTAACCCTAAAACTCGAGTCCTGATAGTTTATCGTCATTGGTAAATGTCTCCCAATTCCACTTCTTCCCAGACCTTTGGTTGAAGAGTGAGGAGTTTCCTCCTATTACATACCAGTAAGCTCTTTCATGCCAAAAGCCAGAGAAACAAACCTGGAGCCATGTAGTGGGAGATCCAAATTTATTTGGTAAACTACATTTTGATGTTGGTTCAAAAGATGGTCCAGTCTCCCGGTCTATTGAAGTACTTTTACAAGGTGTAAACAAATGGAAGTCTTCTTTAGTTGGATAATTTTTGGACAAGAGAATAGCCTTCCCTGTGGTGCAACATTGAACTGACACAAGTTGGAAGAAAAGTGGTCTACAGTTGACACTTATCACTATAGATGATCTCTTCATCTTTAGGTTCTCTTCAGAGGAAATGGCTGGTAAGGTTATGGATATAAGGTCGTGGCATGTACAAGGTAAGCCTCTGTTTTTAAGGAAATGGGAGTTGGGATTCAAGCTTGATAGAAATGAAATTAAATCCATCCCAATATAGGTGAATATGCACAAAATCCTACTTAAATACTGGTCATCTAAAGGTTTAAGTCACTTAGCTAGTTGTCTTAGAACCCCTCTTGCTTTGTATGAAAATACAATTAATATCAAGAGAGTAAGTTATACAAGCTTGATAGAAATGAAATTAAATCCATCCCAATATAGGTGAATATGCACAAAATCCTACTTGAATACTGGTCATCTGAAGGTTTAAGTCATTTAGCTAGTTGTTTTAGAACCCCTCTTGCTTTGTATGAAAATACAACTAATATCAAGAGAGTAGGCTATGCAAGAGTTTCTATTAAATTTGTTCATAATAAGATTGTGCCAGACAACATACCTTTAATGAAGTTCAATTCAAGTGGTGAAGTTTTTGACGACAAGATTTTGCTTTCCTATCCTTGGAAGTCGTAACCAAAACCTATCACCAAAATATGGATCACCAAAATAAATATTAATGAAGAAGGCAAAGTGGAAAAACAACATTTAGTGAATCCTAATACTTTATAAGTTGGTGAAAGTGTTAGTATAGAAATGAATAGCGTACAAGTTACAAAAATTGTGGGCTTGTAAAAGACATTTGCAAGTCATATGGAATCTACTGAGGCTAATTTGGATTGTATGCTTAGAATCAAATTGAAGTTATTGATAATAAGCATGGAGAGAATGCAGAAAATGGAAGCAAACTAAAAGTTTCAACTCTGGGTACCTCAAAACAGATTTCTAATTCACATAATTAAAGAGTTACTTAATTGTAGCCAAAAACTTTATCTAATGATCAACAATATAATGCTAAAGAAGTTGAGATTATGCAGAACTCTTCACTTTCTAGGTGTGATGAAGAAAAAGTAACAAAAGATGATAGACTAACTCTCCTACGATTGTTATTCTAGATAATGATGTTGGTAGCAATGAAACTAATCAGCAATATGAGGAATGGTAAGCAACTGTAACGATAAGTTAAAAATATAGGAGAAAGACTAAGTCCTCACACTCCAAATGATTTGTACTATATGGAATGTTAGGGGACTTAATTATCCCAATAAACAATTAGCTTCAAAGGATTATCTTTAAGCTAGCCAAACTTGTTTTGTTAGTTTGGTGGAAACCAAGATTAAGGAAGAAGATTTTCAAAATGGTTTGAAATTCATAACTGCAGATTGGATAACTCTTAGTAACCATTCAAAACACCTAAATGGAAGGGTTATAGTTGCTATGGATACTGCCTACTTGTCTATCTCTAAGTGGTATCGTACTGATCAATTACTACATTGTGAAATTGTTTTAAGATGTCTCGACTTTCCAATAGCAATAACAGTTGTGTATGCGGTTAATTGGGATTTTCAAAGAGACAACTTATGGAAAGAATTGTAGGTTGTTGATTCAAATATGTCCATGCCTTAGATGGTGGCAGGGGATTTCAACTGTCTGCTTTCTCCTTCTAAATCCTTCAGTGCAAGGAAAGTGTCTCATATTGAAATTAAAGAACTAACTACATTGACTGCTTCTCTTAATAGTGGATCTCAAGTTTTGTGGAACTATATTTACATTAAGTAATCATCAGAAAGGCTATAAGCTAATTCATGGAAAGCTAGACAAATTCTTGATGAATAGCAAATGGTTATCTCTATTGACTGAAAGCTATATGACTTTTGAAGAAAGTTTTTTCTCAGATCATACACCTATTAAGGTGTGTATCATAGGTAGCTCAATCAAGAAAAGTTCACCTTTTAGGTTCTTCAACTCCTAACTTAAAGATTCTCAACTTAAATTAATTATTAAATATGATGTTGGATTGAAGTTGTAGGGTTCTAAATCATTTTAGTGTGCTCAATTGTTGAAATTTATTAAATTAGAATGTGTTAAGTTCCTCAAGCATAACTCATACCCTATGAAATTTAATAAAGCGAAGGCTTTTGAGAATTTATCTTTAACTCAAAAGCAATTGGCTATGGATCCTTCCAATTCCACTCTCTTGGCTAAAGAGAAATCAGACCTGAGTAGATATTGCAATCCATTAAAGAACACGGAGAACAATTGAAAGATAAATTGAGAATTCTATGCATGTAACATGGTGACAGCATACCAAATAATTTTTTAGTGTGATTCAAAGCAGAAGAAATTGAAACAAGATCATGTTTCTTGAGAATGAAGATGGTATCAACCTAAATGACCAAAAGGAGATGAAAAAAATGGCCAGAAGTTATTTTCATGCAATAAATGGTATCTCTACACACATTGTAATACTCCCTAGTTGTCTGATTAGTGGAATGACTGGTTCAATCAATCATTTGTAAGAAGCTGCTCTAATTAAGGAAGTCACTAGTGAAGAGATAAAGGAGTTCTTGTTCTCATTTCATCCAGATAAGTCTCCCGGGCTAGATGGATTTAATGCTATAATTTTTAAAGTGAAATGGAATCTTTTGTAAGCACCAGTGGTCAAAATAGTTTAAGAATTCTTTGGAAATGGCAAATTACTCAAAGAAGTCAATAAAACTTTTCCTTCTTTGGTGCCTAAAGTTTCTAATCCTAAGAACTAAATGATTATAGACCTATTGCATGTTGTAATGTTTTGTACAAAATAATTTCTAAGATATTGCTAATAGATTGAAGATTAGTCAACCTGCTATTACTAATCCTAATCAAGGTGTATATGTCTCAAGTAGAAGTATGGGAGATAATATAATGCTTGCTGAAGAGTTATTCAAAAACTACATCCATAAAGAACATTTTAGAAGTTGTGCTCTCAAAATTGACTTCGCTAAAACTTATGACACACTAGATAGGGTTTTATCATTAATTCTTTGAATGCTTTTAGTTCGGTTAGTAGGTTCATTAGCTAGATTCATGCTTGCATAGCAATAATATCTTTCTCAGTGTTAATGAACGAGGAACCTACACAACTATACCAAGTAGCTAGAGGCATAAAGCAGGGAGATCCATTATCTCCCTACCTTTTTACATCACGATGGAAGTTCTTCAAAGAATGACCCAGATTTGTATTAATGAACGCTCATATTTCAGATATCATTATCATTGTAGAGAGCTCAATATTACTCAACTTTCTTTTGCAGATGATTTATTCATGATATATGCTAATGAAACTTCTTTAATTGAGATAATCTTATCATCTTTACAGAGATTCCAAAAAGTATATGGACTAAGATTCATTCCTAAAAATTGATGTACTTATCAATCTAAGATAAAAAATGATGACTTCTCAAGGGTGCTTATTAAACCTAGATTGTCCATTCATCAATTACCACTTACTTACTTGGAAATTCCTATCTCCGTAAGGAAGCTTAAGGAAGTTGAATGTAGACCTCTTATTGATAAAGTTCAAAAAAGAATATCTACTTAGACCAATAGAATTTTTGCCTTATGGAGGCATACTTTAGTTTGCTATTTTAATTTTCAGTAACCGACACATTTGTTGGTTATCTCACTTAGTTATTCCTAAAGGAGTTTTCAAGAAGATTGATAGAAGCATAAGAGGCTTTATATGGTATGGGCTAAATCTAAGTGGTAAAAAGACTTCCAAAGTCAAGTGGACTATCATTTGTCTTCCCAAAGAAAATGGAGGGTTGGGAATGAACTCTACTATCAGAGTGAACAAGGTTTTTTTTAGCTAAAAGGCTATGAAAAGTATGTTATGATAAGGAGAGCCTCTGGGTGAAATGGTTGCACACGTTTCATGTCAAATAAAGAAGTATTTGGTCTATCTTTTATAAAAGTACTCAATCCTATACTTTTCAACAAATCTTATGTACCAAGTCAGTCATACATCCTCATATTAGATACTACATTAGAGATGGTAGATGTACTAAATTTTGGTTTGACAATTGGGACTCTATTGGGCCTTTATACTACCTACAATACTTCACTACTCTTAGTGGACTGATCCCTGAAAATTCCATGATGCATAAACTTATTTAAAATGACAACTAGTATTGGCCTTATTACACAAGGAGGCAAAGCAGTCCAATTACAGACTGTATCCTAGATTATTTACGAAATTAGAGGTCAAAGGATGAAGTCATATTGAAGTTACATAGTTTACACAAATTCAATGCTCTTTCTTGCAAAAAGCTACTTCTTAGTCCACTCATCAGGTTTCCCCTTTACAAACTTATATAGGGCTAGGGAACAACTAAGGCTTCATTCATTCTCTAGTTAGTAGCTATTCAGAAGCAAGGAATTAGAAACATTTCAAATACCTGATAAGACATATCCTTTATGTACCAATGAAGTTGAATCATTTGATCACATTTTTTTAAGTTCCATCAGATAAATCAATTATGGAGAAAATTTCTTAACTTGTTTGATTTGCAGGACAAGAACCTTAGCTAGTTGGATTGTCTACCATAGAGCATGGGTTTGAAATCGAAAAGTAAGGAAGATAACCAGGTGTTTAAGGCTGGTTTTGCTATGTTAGTGTATTACATTTGGATGATGAGGAACACCAAGTTATTTAGGAAATCTAAACAGTACAACAAATTTACCTGGATAGAGATCTACCTTAAGTTAAGAATGAAGATTGAAACAACTACCCATCAACAACTCATCTATACTTGATTTATGATGTCATTTAAAAAATTAATAATGCATTACAAGAGTTATCTGAATATGTATTTTACTGTTATGTTGCACTTTAACTGTTGGGGATGAATTTCATTTGTATTTGTAATTTTGACCTTTTTGAATAAATACAATATTTATTTTGAAAAAAAAAACTTTAGGACTCACTAATAGTAGATACATGATGGTCATATCTGATGAAGCTAAACAAGAATTGATTTGTGTGATGTATGTTAGACAACTTTGTGACTGTCTAGCTAGAGATGATAAAGCTTATAAAAATTTTAAAACATTACAAGTTAGGACCAAGATATGTTCAGTGGAATTGTTAAGAAATTAAGTAATATTTGACATATACCAAATTTGAGGAAAAACCTACTTTGTTTAAACACCTTACATATGAATGATTTTGGATGTAAAATTTTCAAAGACAATATTAAAGTGGTAAAAAGTGTGATGGTTGTGATAGAAGGGCCAAAACAAGTTGATAAGTAGAAATTATAACATATTTTACACCCCTATTTTATAATCTTTACATAAGACATTTTGGTTAAATTATTGCATTTTCTTATTAATTATTAAAGTTATTTATTTTATTTTTTATTTTTAAAAAGGGTTTAATTTGTAATAAATATTTTTTTGTAGGCTTGGTGGACTTAAATAAAAGAATTTAGAAGAAAATCAGGCCTAAAATGAAGTTCAGCCCAAAAGAAAATCCTAAAACAAAGAAACAATAGCCCAAAATTCCAACCCATATCCCAACCTAGACCTAAAGCCAATGCTACAAAAGAAGCAGAGGAGAAAAAGAAAAAATGCATAGCATTAGCAAAAAGAAGTTCAAAACGTAATGTAATGCACAATACTAGAGGAAGATAAAATGCAATGCAAAGAAGCAGAAAAAAGCCAAAACACAACTGAAACAGAAGAAAATGCATGACAGTAGGAGAAGGAACAATATGTATAGAAAGAAGAAAACAAAAACAACATAGCTTACCAAAAAGAGAAGAATAAAACGCAGAAGTAGATAAATATGCAACAACACGAAAAATACAGGAACATCTTCATCTCAAACATCCACATGAAAACCCTAGAGATAAGAGGAAATCTCAAAATCCATTTGAAATGGATTTGATAAGAGGAAACCAACAAAAAATCCAACAATGTCTAGATATCGGGTGTGTTTCACAAGATTATAAAAAGGCAGCAACAGAAAGGAGAAAGATGAGCAAGCATCCATGCGAGAAGGGAGTTTTCTAAGAGTTTCTGTCTTCCAATGTGGGTTTAAGCAAGGATTTGTTCCAAGGAGTGATTGAGGGTGATATGGAACCAATTACAACTTGTTTCAACCTAGTTCAAGGTTAGTAGAGGGATTTTTTAGACCGTAAAAGGTATGATCTGAGGTTTAAAATTAAAGCACTTCAATGAATTTTTTGAAACCCTTATTCCTCTTGTTTCTGAATTTCCAAGCTTTAGTTATTATTAATTATTGAATTCTAGTTTAGAAATGTTATTTTGAGTATTTGGGATATTATTTTGATTCAATTAAATTGATTACTGTGTGGATTTAACATCTATGCAATTTTTGGAATTTTTATTGTGTTTATTCATTTTCTTATTTGATTGGAAACATCTTTGATTATTTGAATATAATAGAAGAATTAGTGATTCATTTGGAGTTGTATAGGTTGGAATTTTTACGTTCTTGAAAAATTTTGATTGATGATTGTGTTTCCTCATGCTTAACATATTTTGTTATTAGAATTGAGCTGGTTCATTTTCTAAGAGTAAAAAGAAACAAGTAGAAACTAACTAGTTGTTTTCTACGTTCAACTTGTTAAATGTTTCAAACTATCTCAAATATGTCAAAATTGCATAACTAAACTAAAATTTAAAACTTGCTTGTTCATTTGTAAATATTAAGTTAGATATATGTTTTATTTCTTTGATTTCTATATT
>JAOQMP010000002.1:18960047-18975785 GCA_027563575.1 Erythroxylum pedicellare
ACTCAAAACAATAATAAATAAAAATAGCTCAAGTATTTAATCAACTGAAAATTAAATAACAAAATACTTGAGACAAAGGAAGACTTCCCTATGGATTTATCTCCTCAAAATAACCCAGCTGAAAACCTTCTCCATAGTTGATTCTTTCTTCATAAGAATAGATCACGGTGTTGCTTCAAGTAATAACCAGTCCCCACATCACCAAATATGATATTAACCTTACTAACGAAACAACTTCACCATGGCTCACATAGAAATACGTTAATCACCTATATTAATTATCATACGTAGCAACTAGTATTTTTCTTCAAAGACATGTGAAAAACGTATTCCTTCAGAAGCTCACGCACACCTATTACTGCCGCACCCATAGCGACATCTACCAACTAGTATTTTTCTTCAAAGACACATGAAAAAACGTATTCCTTTAGAAGCTCACGCACACCTATTACTGCCGCACCCACAACAACACATTTTTACTCCACTTACATGTTTTTAATAAACTTCTTCTATAAATCAAGTATGTGAGCAACACTACTTCAAGAGATCCACGTGGGCTTCCTCAACCTTATACAAAAACACAAGACCCAATCTTCAACATCATAAAACCCCAAGTGAATAGCCAACCTGTTTTTCTTTCTCAAACATGACTTTAACACAACTTCAATAACTCCCACGCTATCTTCAGTTTCCGCACCACTTCCACTAAGATACTTCATATGCGTTATTTGAATAGACTTCAACAACAATTAGGAGATCACGTGTTTTAATATCTTTTAAGATTCCACAATGAATAGGAGATCTAAATAGCATTTATATTTAAGATGGACTGCTAGTAAATTACAATCTCTACCCATCTTCATCAATCCATATAATAATTTTAATTTTCTTATATGTCCAATTTAAAATGTCAAAACTAAATAAGATATATATAAAATATATCCTAACACATCCACATGAGAAGGGAGTTCTTCGAGAGCATTTGTCTTCCAAGGCGGGTTGAAGCAAGGATTTGTTCCAAGGAGTGATTAAGGGGGATAGGGAACTAATTCCCATGTGTTTTGAATTAGTTCAAGGTTAGTGGAAGGATTTTTCAAATCTTGAAAAGATTGGTCCAAGGTTTGAAATTAAAGCGCTTCAATGAATTTTTTTGAACACTTTTTCCCTTTATTTCTAATTTTCCAAGCTTTAGTTATGATTAATTGTTGAATTCTGGTTTAGACATGCTATTTTGAGTATATAGGATATTATTTTATCTAATTAAATTGATTACTTAGTAGATTTAACATCTATACAATTACTAGAATTTCTTATTGTGTTTATTAATGTTCTTATTTGATTGGATATGTCTTTGATTATTTGAATATGATAAGTACAATCAGTGATTCATTTGGAGTTATATGGGATGGAATTTTGGCATTTGTCTAACAAATTTTGGTTATTGCTCTTGTTTCCTAGTGCTTAACCTGTTTTGATATTAGAATTGAATTAGTTCAATTTCTAAGAGTGAAAAGGAACAATTAGAAACTAGCTGGATGGTTTTCTACGTTCAACTTGTTAAATGTTTCGGACTATCTCGAATATGTAGAAATTACATAACTAAACTAAAATTTAAAACTTGCTTGTTTATTTGTAAATATTAGTTTAGATTTATGATTTATTTCTTTTATTTATAAATTTAATTTGATTCGTTTTAAACATCAATCACCCTTCTTCCCACTTTATGTAGACGTATTAGTTTAGCTAAATTTATATGTTTTGTTATTACAATTGTTTTGGTTTTGAATTTTTCCCAATATCAACTCATTAATAAAGTTAACTTATATGTGAGGACAATCGGATAAAAATGGGCAGCTTGGATGAATTTTTGGTAGATTTAAAACTCTAGTGAATTTTAAGACTTATTGAAATTATGTTTAAGTTAGGTTAAATTAGTGAAGGGGTAAGTTGACTAAGGTTGTACAAGTTAGAGTTTACAAATAATTATACTTTATAAACCTAGTCTATATATAAGAAATATGTAATCTTTGAGTTGCTCTTGACTCTTGAGAACGTAGACACATCCAATCAGCTAAATCTCGTTAAAATTTTTCTTGTCAATTCTTTTTTATTTATTTTTCATACAAATATATTCTTATTTCATAAACATTATTTGACAAAATATCTGCGGTGTAACAACACTTTGACATTATATTTATGACAGCTAGTTAATTAATACATTTTTTAAAAATTACGGTTAAAAGACTTTTATTATTTAGCTTTCAATTAAAAAAGTTTTATAAGTGTTTAATATAAACTAAACATATAATAATACTTCTATCTCTAAATTAAAAAAGTACATTATAAGATGAACAAACTTAAATGGAAGAAAATGATTAAAAAAAGATGATTTAATTAAAAATAAAAATAATATTACTAATTTCTTAAATTTTAAAATGATGAAATAAATAAAAAATAACAACTTTTAATCATTAATCGACAGTTGAACAAGCTCGTAAGCAAATATGATTACTTGAAGATATATGTATATATAAAAATCAAAAATAAAGAGAAGACACTCATAACCGTATAAGACTAGTTATACATATATAATGCAAAATTATATCATTTATTTATATGATTAATTGTTACATTTTATCCCCATTGTGAAAGATTAAAACTCGAATGGACAATAAATTCAGAAGTATTTGATCATTTGAAAAAAAAAATAATTTAATTTCCAACCTTTTAAAAAATTTTATTTAGTAATTAATCTTTCAAAACTCATGCGACTAAAATCAAAACATTATCTTTTGTAACTTATTTGTTTATGTAACTAATGGATAGATACTCATGAGGCATTTGATAGACACATCATATCAAATAAAAATTAATATTTTGATTTATATTATGTGAGTTTTAAAATATTAACCACTTAATTGAAATTTTCAAAAAAGTTGAACAATAAATTTTAAAATTATAAAAATTAAATACTTTTGAATTTGTTATCTCAAATTCAAATATCAGATTAACAAATTTTACTTTAGTTTCGTTACTACAAATTATTATACCTTAACAACCCTAATAGATACTTTATATGTTTTCAAGAACCTAAAACCTTAAATCACTTATTCTTCTCCTGTCGCTAATCCAAAGGCATTTGGAATGCTATTAATTACTTGTGTCCCATAGGCTCAACAAGGTATGAGTTTTAGGATAACCTCAATCGTATTATATCCTCTTCTCATTTTGAACTAAAATTCACTAGCTTATTAACACTGTGTTGTACTATTTACACATCATGGATTGAAAGGAACTTGAGAGTTTTTAAAAGTATGGCCAATAGTGGTGGTCAACTAGTTCCAAAGCTTAAGGCTCGGCTAAAGGAACAAGATTTTAGTATTAAGCTAGGTGCATACATGCAGTTTAAATTCGAGAACAACTTTTGCATATGATAAAAGGTGAGTAAGACAACTTACAAGTACTAGATAGAGCATTTCCATCAAGCTGAGAGTAACAGTTCCAGCTGTATCCATAACACTTGAGAAGAAGTGTAGCCTAAGAAAAAGAAGTGTGAGCATACAATTGAATGAAGTGGAGAGGAGTGAACAGGAAACAAAAAGAAGTATGCAAACTCCCAACTAGGAGCTTCAGATTCAGGATATTGCATGCATAGTGAATAAAAAACAAAGATTATATATAAATAGAAGTTAGTATAAAAGGCTGTGAGTAGAAAATGGTACAAGTAATAGATGATATGTCAGTTGGAGTATACACTTATCCAAGTTAGGTGTTACAAAGGTCTTCTTAAACATCGAACTTATTTGTAAATTATGCCTATTTCTTTGCACAACAATCTTACTTCGGTCCTTCTAAGCAAGGTTCAGCCTTCCCCACATGATCGTCGACCAACAACCTAGTTCTCGAACGTCTCACGACCCTCGCAATGTTTAATTCTCACAACTGTAAGAAAATAACGAAAGCAATAATAATGGCAACAATAGAAGCAAAGAAGAGATATAACAATAATGATAAACCATTATTGTTTTCCTCAAAGTATATAAAGGAATGCTCTCTCAACTTTTTGTGAAGAGCAAGGCTCAAATAAGCTATATATAGGCATTAAGGCTTTGGGAATAAGTTAGAATCCTAATAGAACTCTACTACCCCTGATCACACCTGATCCTATCATATTACATCATTATCTTATAAGATAACATTCCCATCTAACTAGGACTCTATCCGATAAGGTCTATCTATATCACAACTAACAAGATAAATGATTACATATGATCTATCCCTATCCACGAAGATGTCCATTATCTTCAGATGATCCTCTTGCATGGTCTTTATCCTTTATTGCTGATGTTTTTCCTCCATAATCTTATCTGCCACATCATCTAAAATCCTTACGATCTTTATTGGTTGATGATGAGTCATCCAAGCCAAAGCCATTCATAGCAGACTGATTCAATCCAATTCTTACCAATGTCAAGTTCATTAGCCATGGTTTGTCAATTTAAGTACCCAGTAAGTCCTTAATCCATCAAGAATTTAACCTTAGCTATGTCATCTCATACACAGTCTGAAACTCTATCAAAACTCACAACATGCTTGATCTAACGTGCTAAGTTACCTTGGAGTTTTCACATGCCACCACCATGTGTGTTATCTAGCTATCCTTCTACCCAAGGTTTGTCTCCAACTAACTATAAAGTGCCTTCATATGTTAAGAGGCTAACAAACCACCCCCACTAGATGAATTTGAGGCCCTCGTCCAACTATTCTAAAGGTAGGTATTCACCTAATCCCCAAACTGCTACAAGGTCGGCTTTCCCTTCTACTGGATTAAGAACTCCGTTGTCGGTTCTTCTTATTCTACCCCATTGTTCAATGACTAAGATCTTCCCTACTTAATCCTCAAACTATTTTCTCACAACCAGTGGAGCTCTCTTCAATTGACTCCTATTTGGATATGATATATCCTCATGGTAAGGTTTGAGAAAATTAACATAAAAAGTAGGGTGTAATGTAGTCTCTCAGGCAACTTCAACTAGCATGCCACATTCCCCACTGTACTCAACACTTCAACCGATCCATTATACTTTTGCACCAATCCACAATGCACTTGCTTACTCGAGCTCTTCTTCCAAATCTATGGGGTAAGTTTCAACAGTACCTTATATCCCACGTCGAACTCTAACAGTCTCCTTCGTAAGTTTGCTTGCTTCTTCATCCATTGAGAAATCTTTTTAAGACTATCCCTTGCCTCATCTAGCAGCTCTTGCTTCTCCATATCAAACTTGTAAGCCACAGGACACTTACCACCTGCCCTTTGTTGTGCAGTCTCAAGTGGAGTGAGAGGTTGTTGTCCCAATACTATTTGAAAAGGACTCTTCTCCATCATAGAAGATATGTGCAAGTTATAACAAAATTATGCAGTATCAATCAAACTTAACTAGTTAGGTTGACTTACATTTACATAATGCCTTAAAAACTCCTCTAATAGACCATTAATCCTCTTCGCTTGGCCATTATTTTGTGGGTGATTTGTCATTAAAAACTTCAAATCGCAACCCATCATGTTAAAAAGGGACGTCCAAAATCAGCATGTAAATCTGATGTCTCGATCACTCACAATGTCCGTAGAGACTCTGAAGTATTTCACCACGTTCTTATAGAATAACTTCGTTGTAATATCTAAGGGACACGGTGTTGGTACTAGCACAAAGATCCCATATTTGAAGAAATGATCTACAATCACATACTTAGAGAAAAGATCTACAATCCCATACTTGGGTCCTGAAGAACGTGTTAGCAACATTGTCCATACAAACAATGATTCTAGTTCCCAACAAATAAACTCATCATGTCTCAAGGCAATGCACCACTGCGAGCATCTCCTTCTTATGTGTCGAGTATTGCCGCTCTGCACTGTTAAGCTTTCAACTCTCAAATGCTACAGGATGACCTTCCTGTACTAGGACTCCACCAATGGTTTTGTCCGATACATCCGTGTGTATCTCCAATGGAAGATTAAACTTTAGTAGCTTCAACATAGGTTCGGTTGAGATAGCAGCTTTAAGTATTTCGAATGCCTCCTGATATGTACCCGACTAACACCACTCTTGCTTTTCCTTTAACGAGTCTTTCAATGGTGCTGCTTTCTTCGAATATCCCACTATAAACTGCCTATAATAGTTCAACATTCTAATAAAATTTTGTAATTCTCGTACAGCCATGGGAAATTGGCACTCAACTATCGCCTTCACCTTTTTCAGATCCATCCTGACCTGACTCTTGCTCACTTAATGACCCAAGAATCTGATCTCTAGTTGTGCAAACTCACACTTCTTCATCTTCACGTAAAGCTTTTGTTGCTTCAGTCGTTCAAACATTTTTCTCAAGTGTTCCATATGTTCAGTCATATCCATACTATACACCACGATACCGTCGAGATACACCACCATGAACTCATCAAGGAAATCATACAGCATGTCATTTATCAAGTTGCCAAATGTTGCAGGGGTGTTAGTCAATCTAAATGATATGATTAAAAATTCATACAATCCATACTGAGTCATAGACATTGTCTTTTGCTCATCACTCTCAGCTATACACAATTGTCAATACCCACTCTGAAGATCCATCTTCGTGAAAACTACATCCCTCGACATTATGTCCATCAAATCTTAAACTAAGGGAACATGAAACTGTTTTTATTGTTATCTCGTTCAAAGCTCGATAGTACACGCACATTCGAAGTATTCTAACCTGCTTCTTCTAGAATAGCACCAGGGCACCATACAAGGCTTTAGATAGTTGGACGAACCCTACCTTCAATAGTTCACTAATTTACTTTCGAAGCTCCCTTAACTCCAACAAGACATCCTATATAGGGCAAGTGTAGGTAGGATCACTATAGGAACGAACTCAATCTTATGATTTATCTCTCGATGAGGGGAAGAGTCTTCGACAACTCTTTCGACATCACGTCCTAAAATTTCCTTAATAAACTTGCAACTGCGTTATGGACTTCCACCACATGGTCCTCACTAATCTACCACATGGCAGCAAGATAGGTTTCCTAACCTGTCTTCAACCTTTTCTTGATGCTTATGGATGACACATTTGCTACTATCATTATATCATCTGTCCTTCCACCATTGGATCTACAATAATTAACAAAGAAGGAACTTTTCTCATGCATGATGATCATATCTTCTAAACTTGGGTACAACACTGCCTTTGCTCCTTTCAAGAAACCGATCCCCAGTGTTTACTTGAAATTTTCAAATGGTATTACCCTGCAATTGAACTTGGCATGCCAACTCCTTATACTCACTAGGACGTTGTAAGCAGCTCCTACCACCGTTTATGCCTTACTCGTAGGGTTTTTATCCTTTTCGAGGTCTTCAACACCTTAAGCTCCAACTTAAGCACCATCCTTTCTGCCACGAATGAGTGCATCACACCAGTATCTATCATCGAGGTTACCTCCTTCCCATCAACTTATATTCCTACATACATTAACCTATCAAAAAGGTTAGACTCACTCTTAAACGCGATCATTAAAGAGATCGAATTTAAAGCAGCCTCTGAATCCTCCTCTTCTTCTTTGACAATCAACACATTCAGCTTCTCCTTCCTTAGACATTCTCTAGCAAAATGTGGACCGCTGTATAGATAACAAGCAAGTTTGCCCTTCTTGAAGGACGTCTCCCCACTATTAAAGCTATTGTTTTGCTTGCCTTTTCCCTTAAAGTCTCCCTTCTTAGAGTCTTTCTTATTTTTCCCTAGCTCTTCTCCTGTTAGGTTAGGCCTTTTCCCTTGAAAAAATTTGAGGAGCTCGCTTTAGTTTCCTTCGTCACTCAAAAGTGCACCAAAGCATCAATAGTCACAATTGCACTAATCACGTCCTTCACATTTTACCTTTGCAACTCTATTTATGCCGATGGTTATTACCCAGATAAAAAGTTGAAGAGCTTGTCCGTGTCTAACATATTATCGATGTCAAGTATTAAAGAGAACTAAACTTCTTAACATACTCTTACTAATCCGTCCTGTTTCAACTTCTTCAAGGCATCCCTTAAGAGCCAAAAAGTGTTCATCAAAAGAAATTGATCCTTCATCTTGTCCCACGTGTCGATGGGATCTTTGCATGCACTGATCTCCACAAAATTCCTTATTCTCCACCAAAGCTTGGCATCCCCATCCAAGTACATAGTCATCATATAGACCTTCTTAGTATTGGGTATCTTCGCAGCTACAAAGTATTGTGACATATCCCACAGAAAGTTCTCGAGTTCGTTCACATTCTGAACACCTTTGAAAACTTTGCGCTTACACACCTTCACCATGGTGCTCTCGACACGTCCAATATCCTGTGATGTAGCAACGCACATTAAGATCATCATCTTGAACCTAGTATTCTCCTGTACCTTCATCAACTCTGCTATTTGATCCTACAATGCCTGGATTTGCTCCGCCAACATCTCCATCATAGTGGTATAGTACCTTCATCAACTCCATTATTTGATGCTGCAATGCCTAGATTTGCTCTGCCAACATCTCCATCAGAGTGGTATAGAAAGTAACCTCCTCCTCTCCTTGAGAAAATGGACCAATAAGTTCCTCCACTTCGTTGAGACCCTCCGTCAAATTGCTGCCTCCTACCATCTCGAAATTATGGCTCTAATGCCAGTTGTTACAATAGTCTTATTAAGCACTGAACTTATCCGCAAGTCACACCTACTCCTTTGCACGACAATCTTACTTCAGTCCTTCTAAGCAAGACTTAGCCTTCCCTATATGATCGTCAACCAACAACCTAGTTCTCAAACTCCTCACGACCCTCATAGTGTTTAACTCTCATACTCGCAAGAAAAGAACAAAAGCAATAATAATGGAAACAATATAAGCAAATAAGAGATATAGTAATAATGCTAAACCTTTATTACTTTCCTCAAAAGGAATCCTATCTCTACTCTATGTGAGGAATAAGGCTTAAATGAGCTATATATAGGCATTAAGGCTTACAAAATAAGTTAGAATCCTAACAGAACTCTACTACCCCTAATCACATCTTATCTTATTGAATTACATCATTATCCTATAAGATAATATCCACATCTAAATAGGACTCTATATGATAATGTCTATCCATATCCCAACTAACAAGATAAAAGATTACACATGATCTCTCCCTATCAACGAAGATGTCCACTTTCTTTAGATGATCCTCCCGCATGGTCTTTATCCTTTAGCGCTAATGTTTGTCCTCTATGATTTTATCTACCACATCATTCAAGATCTCCAAGATCTCTATCAATTGATGATGAGTCATCCAAGCCAAAGCCAGTCATAGGACATGGGTTCGATCCAATGCTTACCCATGTATTAGCCATAATCTGTCCATTTGAGCACCCACTATGTCCTTAGTCCATCAAGAACTTAGCCTTATCTATGTCATCTCATACACAGTCTGAAGCTCTACCAAAACTCGCACCTTGCTTGATTTAATTTGCTAAGTCACCTTGGAGCTTTCGCATGCCACCGCCATACGCGTGATCCAGCTAACCTTCCACCCAAGGTCCATCTCCAACTAGTTGTGAAGTGCCTTCATGTGCTAAGGGGCTAACAATAGGCTTATAAAGTCCTTAGATGATGCAGTATAAGTATTGGGCTGTCAACTTATACTATGACCATAGGCTTTTGTCGCAGATTATTGTAAGTGGGAAGCTAAACTTGTATTGGATCAAACTTTATACAATGTTGCACCATTTAACGAATTTCCATTTATCATAGTTAACAAGTCCCTATTTTAAGTGTTTAATTTAAGGGTTAAACTCATCATCATATTAAAATATTCTAGTTTGAATTTAATCAAATATAATTTAATATATTCATCTTAGATTAAATCAGTCTAATTTTCATAAATTTTCAAATATAAATATTCTATTAATCAAGATTGAGTATTTGAATTAAATTCAACCAAATTAGATTTGATTAATTAATTTTAAGTTAGATTTGGATTAATTTTCTATGTCTAGCTTAATATTTATTTTCTTTTGTTCATTTAAAGATAAATATGATGAAAACAATTGGAAGGCTTTTGCTAAAGGTAAAAGAAAAAAAATCATTTAATGCTTTTTTGAAAATCAAGTCCCACTTATGAGGTGCAGGAGTGCAATCCTTTATTCTTATATAATTTAAGAAATTAATTGCTTAATTCTCTATTTAAATTTCTGCTATATAAATATATATTTTTCAAATTTTAAATACAATTTAAATGTAAAAATAATACAATAAAATATAAGATGGGTAACTTAACAAATAATGAAAAACATCTTGTAATTGTGAATTGACTCAAAAATACTACTAGAATCATCTGCAAAGTAAAAGGAAAAAAGAAATTAAGAACAAATTTAGTATATAGCACTCGTTTTTCCAGGGATAAAATTGCAGTTCCAAAGTTGAAATTACAACCAAGGCATGTATTAGCCTTATAAAGGATTGAATATATTTATGCTTAAACATGTGCTTATTTGTGCTGTTGCTACAATTGTACATGACCACCGTCAGAGCGTAAGGTATCGAGCTGACGTTTCAGTCAATTGTGGGACTAACAGACTCCAATTTCAAGGCATCTTACCGAACTTTATACAACGAAAAGTCTAAAACCCTTATATCTAATCTATGATGTTTTTTGTATCAAATAACGCCACCAATCACGCTAAAACTGGATTCAAGGACCACAATCAAGCCCTTGTGTCAACCCTCGATCATGTTTCCTGAAATTTGAACAACAACCAACTCCTCCTGTTCGCAAAATGTCAATTTCAGAGAAGACCAAGGTTGTTGATTGATGTGGAATAATTAATAATAGATTATGATGGACTGTTTAGACAATAGATACGAGACATGAAAACAGCATTAGTACTATGCAATCAAATGAAACTTGAGTTTGCTTTTACATTAAGAAAGTCGTGACAGATACAATGATATGGCTTTTTATTGCATTGTTCAAGTGCTACAAATGTATCATTTCCTTTTTGTTTCTTATTAAGAAAATGAAGAATGGAACTATAGAAACTCAAAGTCGACAAAAAGTAAAGTAGATGTGGGGATGACAATTTGCATTGACCAAAATCTCACAGTCAGCTATCTTTTTATGTAAGGGCTGCAGAAAAAGTGAAAGCATTGTTGAGACCTCACTTCTTTTTTCCTTAAGCACACAAGGTGATTCAAGCAAAAAGAAAAGTTTGTTACTTTGGAGAGATGCTTCTTCGCTTAGTTTTGCTCATACTCCACCATATTGCTCTTGTCAGTTCTCTCAATGATGAGGGACTTGCCCTTCTATCCTTCAAGCAATCCTTGGACAATTCAACAGCTGGCTCTTTGGACAACTGGAACTTTTCTGATACAAACCCGTGTTCATGGCACGGACTGATATGCCGTCAAGAGAAAGTAGTTTCCATCTACATTTCAAATAAGGGACTTGGTGGCTTTCCTCAACTTGATGGTGGGAAGTTGGCAGCTTTGCGCCATGTAGATTTCAGAAACAACTTCTTCTCGGGAAGTCTGCCAGCGGAACTCTTTGCTGCAACTGACTTAAGGACTTTGGTCCTATCCCAGAACTCGTTTTCAGGACCAATTCCCTCTGAAATAGGAAACCTCAAGTACCTACAGCGCCTTGATCTTTCACAGAATTCTTTCAACGGTAGCATACCTTCATCTCTAGTTCATTGCAAGAGATTGAAGAGTCTCGTCCTCAGTCAAAACAGTTTCACTGGCTCAGTACCAGATGGTTTGGGAACCAATCTGTCTATGCTTCAAATTATGAATCTTTCATTCAACAACTTCAATAATGTGATCCCCGAAGACATGGGAAACTTATCAAGTTTACAAGGGGTGCTTGATCTATCGCACAATCATTTCAATGGCCTTATTCCGGCGAGTCTAGGGAATATTCCTGAGGTAGTTTATATCAATCTCGCCTACAACAATTTAAGCGGTCCTATACCACAAAAAGGCGCCTTAGTTGATGCAGGACCGACAGCTTTCATTGGCAATCCTCTCCTCTGTGGCTTCCCATTAAAAACTCTGTGCCCTTTAGGCACTTCAAATCAAAATCCTAATGCTAAGCCTTTGGCGGAGGAGCCATCTAAATCATTAGAAAGGAGAAAGCATTGGAGTAAGCGTGTTCTGATAGTATCCGCCTCAATGGCCGGAATTTGCCTCATTTTCTTCTCACTTTATTGCTGGTTCAGGAAGGTTTACATCAAAAATGGGACGGAAGGTGTTGAAAGCTGGAATTCAGAAGATAGATCAATGATCAGAAAGGAGAAATTCTGCTTCAGAACAGACGATCTGGAGTCCCTGTCTGGGACTATGGAGCAGTACACTTTCACAAGATTAGACTCACAAGCTGATTTTGATCTTAGTCAACTTCTCAAAGCTTCTGCATTCCTTCTAGGAAAAAGCAGAATAGGGATTGTCTACAAAGTTGTTCTTGAAAGAGGACCAGTTGTGACAGTGAGAAGACTAGAAAATGAAGGCTTTCAGAGATTCAGAGAGTTTCAATCGGAAGTTGAAGTAATTGGAAAAATCAGCCATCCAAACATTGTTAGGCTTCTAGCTTATTGCTGGTGTAACAGTGAGAAGCTGCTCATCTACGATTATGTACCCAATGGTGATCTTTCAACAGCAATGCATGGTAAGTTTAAAGTAGTCTCATTCATTTGAATACTCGTTTCTTTTTCGTGAGTTGAGAATTAGTCCCTGAAATGTCATAGCTCTGATTATCGAAATTTTTAACAGGAAGAGCAGGACTTCAACACTTTAAACCACTTTCCTGGTCCGTCCGTCTAAAGATCATGAAGGGTATAGCAAAGGGCTTAGTTTTCCTACACGAATTCAGCCCAAAAAGATATGTCCATGGAAACCTGAAGCCTAGCAATATACTTCTTGGGGAGAACATGGAACCCCGCATCTCAGACTTTGGACTTAGCCGCGTTGCTTTATGGCAGGCAGACGAATCTCCTATCCTTCAACAGGAACAGCTAACAAGTGGAGCACCGCCACAACTTTCTCCCTGTGCATTAACGCCAACAAAATCGAGTACTAACGGTTCCTTCTATGAAGCACCTGAGGCCTCAAAACTAACAAAGCCATCTCAGAAGTGGGACATCTACTCATTTGGGGTAATTTTACTGGAGTTGATTTCTGGCAAATCAGCAATGCAAACAGGTTCATCAGAGATGAATCTAGTGCAGTTGGTTCAGCTTAGCATTGAAGTTAAGCCACTCATTGAAGTATTAGACCCTTTCTTAGCTCGTGATTTGGAAAAGCAAGGCCAGATGATTGCGGTTCTTGAAATAGCTCTAGCCTGTGTTCAAGTGAATCCTGACAGAAGACCTTCTATGCGGAGTGTCAGTGATGCTCTGGACAAACTGGCCTCGTCGCCTTAAGAAGACCTCAGTTCATTCATGTATTAGAGAGAATATACTTCAATGTTCCATGAGAACGTATGTATCTATAAAAAGGTTCCATTTAAATCATAAGAACGATAAGGTATCTTAACCAAATAGACTTCAGGATAAATCTGCTACGCAATGAAGTTACCGTCACGTGTCTTAAAATCTGGGTCGCCTAACAGATCTGCCACGAAAGCATACCGAATGCAATGACTCCACTCCATACTGGACAAAATGATTCAATGTCTAGGACTCGGGGAGTGGCCTGATCGGTTTTAAGAAACAAAAAGTGATTAGGGATCTTTGGCATTTAAAGTAAATACCTTGTGACATACTCAAGCCCCCCATTCGACGAGGTGATTAGGAAGCATCATCTCGTACTGCATTTTTTCATGTCGAGGGTACGCAATAGTATTTAACTTCATTGAAGAGGTTGGAAGGTATGTAAACATGTATAGTTTATCATATAATAGTTCGGATTGTTGCTAACTTAGTAGATGAATTGTATACAAAGATTGTTCGAGAAGACTAAACCAAAATTTTATCAAGGCATTTGTATTTAAGAGATAATGATGGTAAGAACATGAAAGCATGCATTAAGGAAGTTGGAGCACTACCTTACAAAATGAAGAACTTTTTCAAGTAGTCAAAAAAGTGATTCAGATGACATGACAACGTAGTGGGCATCTTTCAGGAGTCCAGATCTCCTATCCAATTTTATGATGTCTTATTGTGTCCAATTGAATCTCAGCCATTTATTTATGTGGGACCCACACAAGACCTGCGTAAATGAATAGTTGAGATTCATTAGACACAATAAGACACCATAAAACTGAACAGAGAATCTGAAGTCATCTTTCAGACCTTATATTCCATAGGTTAAAACGAGTTAGTGACAGGAAGGCAACTCCCCACAAATGTAAATTGTGAATTAGTGGATAAAGGTAGACCTAACGACCGGGATAGCGCGACGATCCGCCGCGCTTGGCTTTCTTACCACCTCTAGTTTTGAATTTCTCAGGAGGAGGTCGTTCGAGAAGAGCTTCATCTCCATCCCACGGCTGATCGATGGCTTTACCTTTACCCCCACCTGCCGTTTCTCCAATAGCAGCTTCTCCGGTAGGCTCATCGAAGGCCTCATTGAAGACGGCGTCTTCATCTCCTTGGTCACCTTCCCCACTGGAACTTTCGACATCAACTCCCTTCTCTGGTTGAGGGGGAACTTGAGGAGTTCCAATGAAGCCCACTGCTCCCAAGAGGTTGCTAAACCTCCGAAACCCGTTCTGATTATGTTCCTGGCCCGCCACCCCCATCTTCCTATCTATGTACTTGTAAAGCTCGTCCTTCCTATCGTCCACCTCAAGGAAGCTCAGAACATCCAGATTCTTGATATACTCACCATATGCATCCACAGCTGCCTTAACCAACTCCTTTGTCACCTTAGGCTCGCTCTGCCCTGCCTTGCTTCCCTCTTCAAGGTACTGCCTCCAGCATCTCCTATTTGAAATCAGGAGCTGCTAATGGCACATATTCACTCGCAGGCACGAAGCCCTCTCTCCCATTAAGGAGGGCCTGGTCCATCTCCACCTGTAATTGCCTGAGCCTAGCCTCTGCTTCAGCAATTCTTTTCTCGTATTCCCTCCTGATCTCCTTGGTTCGGTTCTGAACATCATTCCTCTGTATATCGAACATAGAAATCCACCCGACATCACTAGCTGTGAGCTCCTTCTGGGCTCTTTTCGTTAACTTCCCTGTAAAGCCAACTGATTCATCCTCATATTCCCTCCCGGTCCTTTCAACCACTGCAGAAAAACGTATAGTTGTAGGGGCTTCACACTGCGGATAGCATAGAAAAACCTAGCATTGACACCAATGTTGAGTGTCCTCTCAACTTTCACGGGATCAGTCTCGTTCAAAATGGGCCTGAGGAGGTTAACAACGACATCATCTCCCTTCAAAAAAAAGGATAAAGTTTGTAGTTTAAACTTATTTGATTGATAAGGAATTTTTTATTTATATTTATATTTTTAGTTTTAGTTTTTTATTTTCGTTTTTAAATTTAGTGAAAATTTTATTTGTTTGAGTTTATGATTATGGTTTTTTCGGGTTTTCAAAATTTATGAAAACCACAAAAATGGTTTTTATTTTTTATTTTTATTTTTTCATAATTAAGTATAAACTAAATATATATTATTTAATTATTTAATATATTAATTATCAATAAAAATTATGAATAATTTAATTTAATATTATATATTTAATTAATTTAAATGAATTATAA
>JAOQMP010000002.1:18976853-18988790 GCA_027563575.1 Erythroxylum pedicellare
CTTTAAGGAACATTTTAGAAAAAATTTAAATTATAATTGCATTAAACAAATCGAGTTTAAGCATTTAAAGAAGTTAAAATCATTTTTTATTGTTTGACCTATATGGGATAATGGTAAACTAATATGGGTTAAAGTTGTTAAATTTGATGATTTGAGAGTTTTAAGCGATATTGGTTAATGTATTTATTGATTAACATGCTATATTACTTTACCAATATGCCTACTAGTTAACCAATGGCTCAATAGATTGTGAATTTGTTTATTTAATACACATTAGTTGATCAATATGTTATATTGGTCAACTAGTATTTTGTAACTAGCCACTGCAATTGCTAGTTCTTGGCATTAATAGGTAGTAAGGATCCTAAAATCTTATAAATACACATTTTTCATTGGTTTTAGCATCAAAAATCATTTCGTTGTCTTTTATACATATTTCTAATTGTTTTTCAATTATTGAAGCATTATTTTCTTGTATTTGTGTAAATGAGATTCTTTGAAATTATTAAGCCATAAAGTGAGGCATTTTGAGTTGTAAGACTTGGTTGCGGCTTATATTATTGTACTTGAGGATGATCCAAGTGAGATTAAGGTTCCTTTGAACCATAAATACAGTAAAAGGGTTCCTATTTATTGAGAAAAGATTGTACAAAAATTATTCTTCTTCTTGAAAGAAGAATTATAGTAGAATTTCATAAAGAGACTTAGGAGTGAATGAGGCAAAGGTTGTTTACTGAATCATTATAAAACGATTTTCATTTTCTCTTTCATATCCTCTTTAAATTATTATTTAATTGTTTGATTGGTTTTGTTATATATATATATATAAATGGTTTAAAAATTGATGAATTTTGTAAGCATCTAATTCGCCCTCTATTAAATGTCATTAAAGACTAACAAGTGATAATAAAGCATTTTTTATTAGGCTAATATTTTTCATAAAGCAAAGATCTTAATGGCGTGTTTAAGAGTAGCGTCACCATTTAACCAAAAGGGACAAGGCATAACATCATCATTTAACTAATAGGGACAATGTATTAGTAGACCACCTTTCTTTTATGGTGATGATTACCTCTATTAAAAACTAGAATGATTTTTTTCTTTGTAGACGAAAATGTTTACTTATGGAAAATAGTTTTAAGTGGTCCCTTTATATCTATAAAAATTGTAAATAACAAAAAGGTTATTTAATTAAAGGGAGAATGGAAATATTAAGATAAGAGACAGATCTTTTTAAATAGTAAGGATGCACGTATCTTATTATATGTATTAGGAAGAAACTATTCAATAGGGTCTCTACGTGTAAATCGACTCATGAAATATGACATACTTTAGCAGTTTCACACTAAGGAACAAATCAAGTAAATAAGGTCAAAGTGAGGATGTTAACACATTAATATGAATTGTTTCAAATGAAGCATGATAAAAGGGTATTTAACGTGTACACTAGATTTATTGATATTATTAATACTCTCAAAGATCTCAGAAGAACCTATACTAATGTTAAAATGGTAAGAAAATTGCTTAGGTCACTTTCAAATATGTAGGAAGCTAAAGTGATGGCTACACAATAAGATAAGGATCTGACAATATTATCATTAGAGAAACCTGTTAGATCTCTTCTTATATAAGAGGTAAGGCTCTAAGAGAAGTAAGAAGAAATGATGCCTTTAAAGAAAAAGAATTTAGTGCTCAAAGTCTTAAAAGAAGAATTAAATAAAGACTGAAGAGGAAGAGACACCAATTACTATGAGTGATAAAAAAGACATTGGCTTAATCACTAAAAAATTTAAGAAGTTTTTGAAGAAGGGATTCTACAAAAGAAAGAACCGTCTAACATTATTTATTTTGAATGTAGGAAACTCATCCACATGAATCCATAATGTCCTCTACCCAATGATAATGAGAAGTACAAAAAAAAACTATAAGAAGGAGAAGAAGGATAAAAAGAAAGCACTTAAAGTGTCAACTTTAGATAACACAAGTGAACCTGAAATGAGCATTTGGAAGAAGAGAGAGCTCATATGTGCTTAATCACTGTAGATGAAGATTAGGTAACATCCAACTTTAATTGTGTTATAGTGATAATGATTTGAGATATAATAAATTAGTTAAAAGTTTAGAAATCGTGAATAAGAAAAGAAATAAATTATCTTCCAAATTCAAGGAAGTTTAAAAATAATTAGATGCATGAATAAATAAGAATGAAAAGATAAAAAGTGAATTGCATGGTATTAAAGCATTTAAAAATAAAATAATTGATTACAACAATGCATTAGAAGTATTAAAACTTGAAAATGAGACATTAAAAAAGGAGATCAATGTTCTCAATAATTTATTATCCAAATTTACAAAAGAGAGTCAAAAATTAGAAAAAACATGTTAGAAGCTTGAAAGAATTTTAACAATAGGTGTATAATATGATATAACCATGGAAGTGAAACAAATTCTATAACATATTTGAAAAGGGAAAATATTTACATAGTAAAAAACCATTATTTAATGTGACAAATGGGTATGAAGCATCGACATCTAAGCGCATATGCATGAACATTCTACATCCACTAGGATTAAATCAAGCATTATACTTCCGTATTATAGCTTACAATTTGGGCATATGGTTCAATAATCTCAAAGAAATAGTAGACATAACTTCTACAATAATATGCAATTCACTTACACTTTTTTAGGCCTCAAAGAAGTATTCCTCAAGATTTTGCTCATAGTATGCATCATAATTTAATCATGATAGGACATTTCACTACCCTATAAGAACTCTTAACACATCTAATATCAAAAAATGATTCCTTATTATATATATAGAAGATAAATTAATGCATTTATGCATTATCATTACCCATATAACATGTTTTATCATTTTTATGGTAAGTAAGGGCATGTTGATATTTTTTTTCTTAAATAAAGAATGGCAAGCAAACCTTTCAAAGCATAGTTAAAAAGAAAGAGTCTAACAATCAAGGAACTAAGCTCACTTAGGTACCTAAAACATATTGTTTGGCTTATTTTATAGGTTTTTTTAAAGAGCAATTGGTATATAATAGGGATGTTAGTGTTATTTTTAAAGAGTTTTTTATCTTAATAAATCTTACCTTCTAGTGTCCAAAAAAATCTTGAAAATCTTTATGTAGAATATAAAATAAATTAATGCTTAAAGAGAGCAAGAATGATTTGTATTAGTTTGAGTATTTGATTTGCAAGTCTTTAGGTTATATTAGTTGACCAATATTATAATATGGTTGACTAATGTTATCAAAAATTGACAAAATCCTACATATAGTGAGTTTGTCCATCATTTATTCAAAGTTCTAATTGTTCACTTACTCACGTTGGTTGACCAATTTTTTTGAGTGGCTAATTAATTCCTTATCTCCTAAAAGAATTTTCCTTCTAGTGAGTTTATGAGAAGATTGGTTGCATAAGTGATCGACAAAAAAAAAGACATCCATTGACTAGTGTGTCGTCGACCAATATAGAGCACTGGTGGATGAATGTATTTTCCAAGGAAGAAAATTAAGTTACAATGAGTTTATAGCCCATTTGTTCAATATGAATGGTCAACCATAACCTTTAACTGGTTAATTAGTATCTATAAATGGTCGACTAATACATACAATTTAAAGCCCTCATCCTTTACCTTTTTTCTATTCTTTTCTTTTTTATGCCTCTTAAAATCCTAGAAAACTCACTTTTTTCTTTAGAAAAATACCATCCCCCATTACAACTAACTACCTTTTCTTTATTTTTTTTCTCCTTTTTGTTAAAGATCATTAACACTCAAATTCTTTTTGGTTAAACCCTTAAACTTAAGATTTTTTTGATAATGTTTATATCTTTAAAGTCGTTTATATAAAATTATAAAAGATATTCAAGTTTTTAAAACAAGTATGATTGTGTCATAGTTTTCATTATAGAGTTTCAAATTTGAGTACTTTATTCTATCCTTATTTTTTAAATTTTGGAGCTTTCAAAATTCTACACTCTTTCATGAAATGGATTTTTGAATATTACAATTATGTTCACATTTTTTAATTCTAACCTTTAATTTTGTTAAATTTTGTCTTTGTTGCTTTAATTGAATTTTTAAACTTAGGCATATATCAAAATTAGGTACTTTTCAAATTTAGATATAGTTAGGGATGCTTCTATTGAAATTTACTGTTCTGATCTTTAAATGTCTGATAGCACTCTTTATTGAGAAAATTAATGAATCTTGATTATATTTGATTTAATCTTTTAATCAAATTAGCTGGATGTATGAAACTTTATTTTTTATAATTTTAGATAAATAATTCCTTTTTGATGCTTCTAAAATAGGGAAGAAAAATCGGTAATATTAGATTTAGAGGGAATGATGACATTCGGGGAGTGACATTTATATATATGGTGACTTTTGTGTTATGATATTTTTACGCTTATGTTTTTTTTGTATTTGTGGATAATTCTTTCAATACTTCTTTTTTGTTGATGATGAATTATATTTTATACGCGAATTAAAGGAGAGCTAATCACTAAGGGGAGTTATGATAAGTGGGAAGTGTGATTTTTGTATATATGGTGACTTTTATATTATGATTTCTTTATCCTTGAGTAAATTTATGTATACGTGTGGATAATTCTTTTAATATCTCTTTTTCTTGATATTAAATTATATTTTGTGCACAAATTAAAGAAAAGCCAATCATTATCTTGATACGTGCAATTGTTTCTCAACTTAATTTTATTATTATTCTTTAATATCACAAATATTTTATCATCATGAAAAGGGGGAGATTATTTCATGATGGAACAATGCAAAGTAAAGGCAAACGAGTAAATTCGATTAAAACTCGGAAGTGAGTCTTGGTAAATATTAATAGAAATCTCCGGCAATAGTAAGATTTAAATGTGAGATCAAAAGAAGAAAGATGAAACTAAGTCGTGTTAAGTTTGAGGAAGCACGAAAGTACTTAATTTCAAAGAACAAAAATTGAAAGGTAAGTAAATATACGAAATTTATTATGTAATGGCATGTTGCTTACTTGGGTTATGAAGATATTTGAATGAATCGTGGACAATGATGGTTCAAGATGGTTAAATCAAAGTACTTGTATTTAAAAGGTCATGCTGTAATGATGATAGATGGGAAGGATATGGAAATTATGAACTAAGAAATTGGGAGTATTAACTTACAAAGTGTGAGCATTTTTTGTAAAAAGTGAGAAAGTATTTTAGATGACGTGACAACAAAGGAGTCATCCTTCAAATTATATTTTCCAAGTGTTACGGAGACGGTGACAAGAAAACTGGAACTTCCCATTAATTTGGTAAAGTTAGGACTATAAGTAATAATTTCCTACCCACTTAAAACGTTTAGTGAAAAATAAGATAATTTTAGTTTATTTAATTCTCAAATTCTTATTAGCCTATATAAAGACACCCCTTTACAATTTATCTGTAAGTTAAAAGTATATTCAATCATCTACAAAAAGTTGAAAACTTTAAGAACAATTTGTATCAAGACATTCAAATAAGAAGATGTTTATTGATTATATTTTAAAGTGCTTCTACATAAAATTAAGTTGAATTCTTTGTATTATTTTATTGTATTAAAGAATTAATAAAAAGATTAATATTTTCATACCTCTTTTGTTCATTTTTTGATTAATTTATATTAAAAATACGAGTGTGACATAAAATATTTGAAAACAAGCCAACATGTTAGTACTTACCTACGACAAAAGAACTTCGGAAACTTAAATGAATTTTCACTCGGAAAAATTTTCCGTAACATCTACTACAGCTTCTAATAAAAGAACAAATGCACAAATAATAGCTTTAAATCTGAATCATCCAAAACCAAAAGTGGCTAATATCACCGAAACCGACACAAATCGAAGTGCAAATGTATGAAATAGCTCCAAGCAAAAGAAACTCTTTTCAAACTCCATGTCACGTGCACACACCGTTGAATCCACCTACATCTTCCTATTGTGTCAAACCAGCATGTGCACAGGAATTGTAAATAAAAAACAAAGCTTAAGGTGGTTCAGTAGCATAGCCTGAACCACAAGAATTTCATGGCCCAGATCCGCAATTGATCCTTCCAAAAGCTTTCAACAGAAAACAGAATAGGCACTTGATGCGTTCAATAAAAGTCATGCTGCACTTGCAAGCCCAGAACAAATTTACAGTGTCATAACAGGTAACGAAAATTCATGAAACAAAGAACCAACAAAACCAAAATTTAACATCAACAAAGGTAAATTCAACATTAGCACAAAAAACTAGTTAAGTCTTGTTTCAGCCTATGTTACAACAGTCGTGGATGTGAGGTCCTAATCTCCCGCTAAACATTTTCGGCATGCAACTTGGCGGAAGCCTCTGATAACAGGACTGTTGTGGCTTTGCCCATTGTTTGGTAATGAGAAGGCAGCATGGGAGCGGGAGGCTGAGATTTGTATATCTGGTTACGAGCAGGGTCATCATTAAGTTCATCACTGGAGGGACTATTTTCCACAGAAGCAATACGAATGGACTGTAATTGATTACTAATCTGAGGAAGACCAGCTTGTTCATGATTTTCACTTTGAGGTACATTCGCAAATGCACTTCCCATTTCAACCGTTCGGTAAACTTGTGAGGCCACTTCAGGCACGGTGGAAGGAGTTGAAACCTTGTAAACCACATGGGCAGTGTTCAAAAACGTGGTGGGATGCAATGGAGGACGATCAGAAAGAGTAGTTGTATTGTTGATCAAACCACTTTGCTCGGGCAAATTATAAGGCTGCCCAACAGGCACAAGGTATAGCTGTTGTGGTTGATTGGCCTGATAATAGAGCTGCTGTTGCTGTTGTTGAGGTATTCCAGGAGAATTCATTAGATAGATGGGAGACATTGGCAAGACACCAGTAGAGCTTTGGGGTAAATATTGTGGAGCAACTGTGTGAAGATATTGTGGTTGCAGTGGGTGATTATGAATAAACTGTGACTGTGTTGTCTGATCATAAACTTGTTGGGGCAGTGATGCCTGATCATGAACTAATTGTTGGTGTGGTGGCTGATCGAATTGCAAAGGCAATGGAAACTCAGAAACCTGAATTAATCTATTCATATCAACCCCAGTGGCAGTAGCTGTGAATTTCGTATCTGATTCAAATGGATTCGAAGAAACTTTTGCTGCATTATGGCCAGTAGGATCTTGATAATTTCCATGCTGTGCATAAAAAACTGAAGCAGCTATTGCGTTGTCACTGTAACAACATATTCACAACCCATCATTGTTATCACCATAATTTCGCCTACAAGCTTAAGCAATTAGCAGACCAAAAGGAACAAACAAACTATACGCGGCCATAGCCAAAATATAGGAACGGAAGAGCCCCTTAACATAAAAACTTAAAGGCTTAAACAACCAAAAGATTCTTTTAAAATGATCCTTCATTTTCCGATCCTTTGTTATTCCCTATATGAATTTCGTGCCAATCGACTCTTTTCGTATCCTGGTTGAGTTAAACTCCACCTCCTACACTAGTTGCTAAGTATATCACCAACCAAAGAAAGGAAAATATTTTTGACAAAGAAAAATTGCGGGGAGAAAAACAAAAAATGAAAAAGATAAAAATGAATAGCCAACAAAGGAGAAGTACCACGCAGTCGATTCCACACCAAAAATTTTGACCTTTCCGTCCTGTGAAGCAGCCCAGGAATCATCAACCTGAAACTTGGCCGGCAAGTTCGAAGATGAAACTGAAGAAGAAGTTGATCCAAAAGAAGAACTCGTCTCCAAAACCATCGACTCCGCTCCACAAAGACCACCACCACTATTACTTAAATCTCCACTAACACCAGAAATTTCATGACTACCTTCACACTGCATAATCTTAGCACTTTTTAACGCATCCACGAACCAACTCTCGGTCTTTGGATGCTTCAACTCGCTTCCACCACCCAATAACTCACCTTTATTAGAAACCATTTTCTCCGCTCCCGACTCGGGAGAAGAAGCCGCACACTTGGCTGCAAACAGAAACAGACGAATACGTGAGGGAGTAGACAAGCGGCGGTGCTCGTCGAGCATAATAAGGAGGTCTTCGTCGGTGGAAAGAGAGATGAGTGAATCAAGGTCGTGGTCGGGAAGTTGGTACTTTAAAACAAAAGGGTAGCTAATATTGAGCCTTGAGGCAAGGTGTGTCGATAGAGAGGCGAGAGTAAGGTCGCCGGCGTTGGTGGTCGGGACGGTGATGATGCGCGTGTCGCCGCCAGCATAATAGAGAGACTTGGCGGCGGAACGCGGGATTATGTGGCCGCCGTAGCTGCACATAAGGCGGAGCTTAATCGAAGCAGTTGCGGTGGTGATCGCCGCAGAGAGCGGCGGCGGTTGGAGGTCCATCTTTTGTCGGCTAGATCTAAGCAGCTCTCTTCAGTGTTTGATACGGTAAGTGGTTAGCTTCTTTACTGGTTTATGTATTGCCTTGCGGGAAACTAAATCTAATCTAATATGGATTGAGAGAGGGGACCGCATTTGGTCAAACCGAAGATGTAGTTTTGGACACTATACCGATATTTTATTACCCTATAGTTAAGCTTAATTCAAGCTTCTTTCATTGGTGTGTGAATGGATAAAGATTTACAAATTTAATAGTTAAATTAAGATAAGAGATGTGGAGTTCGCGCGGTTTCTAAAGTAATAATATAAAAATCTTAAAAGATATGTATCAATTTTTTTGCATAAAAAGACACATCTTTTCCCATTTAATTTTAACTGTAATTTCTTAATATAATGACATAAACTATTATTAAAATAATAGTATTTTAAAAAATTGAAAATTAGTAAAGTCAAAGAATATGTCTGTATGATTTAGCCTTTAAATTTGTTCGAGACACTTAAGGGAATATTTATTTTCAATTCAGTTTTTTTGTTGTGATTTTTAGCAATGTTATGAATATTGTACAGATATCGATATCGAATTTAGTTCTAATATGATACTGTACCGCTATCGGTTAATATCAGAAACTATTTTGGATCATTCTTTAAATTTATGAAATGGTCCATAAATTTTTTAAAAATTGTAAAATAGTGCATTAGTATATTATATTGTATACTTTATAATTTTACATCAACATTGTCTACAAAATCATAATAATAATAATTTAAAATAAAATTTTATTTATTTTTATTATCATTAATTTTCACATATTTTACATGTAAATAATAACCATAATTAATATGAAAAAAGATTGTTTAATCATCATATAAATATAAATTAAGAACAATACAAAGTATTTAAAATAATACAATTTCATCATATAATAAATAATCATTACGTCAAAATATCAAATAAAAAATAATAAATATCCTTAACTCTAACTACTACAATTTACAATAATTTGTGATAAGGAAACAACCAACTAGAAGTGAAAACTTGAAACAAAAACATTTACAATTGTATTACATAATATATAATTTAACATATACATCAAATATAAGTAAAATTAAAAAAAAGGATAAACAAAAACCCTGAAACTTCATTCAATCAAATTCAGGATACTCGTTATAACTGCATTGACCTCAATTCTTATTTAGTACAAAATACTCATCATTGAGAGAAGCCCCATCATTACAATCATTCAAATTCATTGCACTAAATAACATGTCAAATGCTTTCTCATCTATGATTATCTTCCAAGTCACTCTTATCTATCAATCCAAGTTCTTTAAAAACCCAACATACCAAAAGGTTGATATTATCAATGCAAATTAGATTTGCTGAACTACTTATTCTATGAAGAGTCATAGTAAATAATAAAATTAAATTGTCAAAGGATTATAAGAAATTATATCTAACTTAATAGAGATAATAACATCTCTTTCTTGAAACTTTAAATTGTATCGAACAAAGACCAAGTCATTAATCTTTTGTACTCTAATCTATTACTTTTCTTATAATGGATGAATTCAAATATGCTCAAATTCTTTTCACAGCTTATTGCACTCATACTTGGCCTTAGAATTCAAATTGCAAATCTTTGCAATTTGGGAACACCACTTCCGAATTGGTCCCACCAAGAAATTGTAAGTCATAAGACAACAAAAGTAGCTCTACAAACAAAATAAAGTGATAATTAATTTTTAAGAAATAACAAAAGTGAAAATATACATACCTGGATTAAGTTTTGTTCTTTGTCAAATAACAATTGGCATCCCAAAATCCTAAAAAAGTCTTTATAAATCTCAATTTGTTAGTTTAAGAGATCTTGTATTATCTCATGATAACAACTGTTGTAATAGTTAATATGTTGGGCACAGATTTCGGAACCCAACTTTCGGAGTCATAAAACGTGAGCATATTATCCTATAGGGTTATTTCACAGAACCCTCATTAGCCATCATCCCACAAAGGTGGCGTGCCCACGCTAGTCAAATATAAAAAACAAACTCATTTCTCCTATTTTAGAACAGATGTTGAGAAACCTCAGACCGGAATTACAATTTCACTTCTTCAGAACATTTGTTTCCCATTGTCTTAAGTTTCTAATGACACTAAAATTATTCCATTTGGTTTAGAAATTTGAAAGTTAGGGCCCAAACATTTTCAAACTGAAATTATACTGAAACAGTACACTATACCCAAATTCCATCCAGATATTTAAAGTATTACAAACTGAATTAAAATTTGATTTCTTCAAAAGATTTGTATACCTATGACTCTAGTTTATTTTGAAATAATAATCATCTCATTTGGAGCTCTACAGATCAGTATATCATCAAAATACCGAAGTATGTTCAGTAAAATATCTAATTCATACTCTTCCAACCCATACTCTTACTTTGATTCAATCAATATTTTTCAAATCGATACTAAAATCTATAAATATTTATGGATAGATAAAAAAATGTGTTAGGAAACCATTGGTTTAAAAATCAGGTCATTTGGAGGTCGGATGACAAAGTTATGGCCGAAAGAATCAAACTTGATTTTGTCATCAATCATATTGAACCTATTTTGAGACAATTAGCCTAACTTTCACTAGAGACATCGGATTAAGATTTTATTTTTACATATTCAAAAGAGACTTCTAGATATACAACTTTTATGAAGACCTTGAAGAGAGAGTTTGTTATCTAGAGGGTTAAAATTGAATCAGACGAAGGTTAAATGAAAGGTTTCAGTCTCAGACTGAGTCAGACGAAGGGATTCAATTTAAGACCTATTTTGGGACAATTAGCATAACTTTCACTAAAGATATCATATTAAGGTTATCTAAGGACGATTTCGAAGAAGACTTCTAGATCTACAACTTTTATGAAGACACTAAAGTTAGATTTTGTCATTTAGAGGGCCAAAATTGAACCAGAAGAAGGTTAGAAGAAAGGTTAGACGAAAGGTCAGACGAAAGGCTTCAGACAAAAATCTTTAGTCTAAGATTGAACCAGACGATAAGCTTCAGTCTAAGATTGAATCAGACGATAGGGTTTCTACAGGATCTTCTTCATATCACCTAAAGTTCTAAAACACTAACCACACTTTTCAAAACATCTCCAGTGACTCCTACATCCATTCTAACATTACTTTAACTCATAATCTTCCCAAGTTCACTTCTTCTGATGCAATATCACTCCTTAAACATTCAGTTACCACCTTGGTTGTATTAAACTCTCAAATCTCAACTCAAATGACTCATCACATACAACAAATTCTCATCCTACTATAGCTATTTTGTATATACATCCTGTGCTACATCACCACTTTTAATGATCACATCTCTTAACTCCGATATCCAAAAATTTTATACTATATATCGTTGGAAAGTTAGAAAGATAAGCTACAATTTTTTAAAAGACAACTTTGTCTAATTTACCCTAGATCAACACAGTTTTTCCCTAGAATTTAGAACAAAAATTTACCCTTATGAAAGACTTAAAAATTTTCCCAATTT
>JAOQMP010000002.1:19008211-19019332 GCA_027563575.1 Erythroxylum pedicellare
AATCTTGAAAAATAAAAATTTAGTAAATTTTATTTTATATCAATTTTAATAGATTTTAATTAATTATATTTAATAGTTAAAAATGAGAAAGAAGAGAATGTAATTAATTAATTATATTTAATTATTAAAAAGAATAAAATTAATTAATTAATTATATTTTAATTACTAAAAAAAAGAAAAAAATAAAATATGATGAGGGTGACAAGAATTGTCCTGCTCGTGAAACTTCTGTTTTTTTATTAGAATGATTTTCATTCGAACACAGTCGGAAGATATCGGTAATATCCAAAACTATGGGTGCCAACCAAAACTATTTTCTCATGAAATAAAAGGAAACCAAATACAACCAAAGCAATATTTGAAGAAAAATCCATCAAACAGCTTTTGTGAACAGTTCCTTTTTCAGCTCACTAAATTTGCCAGTTTCACATTGCAAGGTAAAATGAGCCAATTTGGTTTTTGTTTTTTTTTTGGTCATTTTGTCTGTTTTAACTTTTTAACTTGCTTATTCACCATTGTTTTCTTGTGACTTGATGCTTACCTGCACTCTTTTATTTTTCCCCCCTCTTTCTTTCTGTATTGTTTGTGTTATGACGTAAGGGAAGAGGCGGATTAGACTCAACTTGTCTATGTCAACAACACTAAACCTCAGTCACTTGTATGAAGAAACTTCCTTTGTCCGTAAACAGATAACCTGCCATTTTGTGGGATACAATTTCTTGCTTCATTCACACTGAATAATCTCATCTTCTTGAGTTGCCTCATACAATGCCTTGGTGGGATTTGCGGTCTCTTTCTAGCTTTAAGAACTTCAGGGCCACAATTTTACAGGTTGATTTTGTGTTCTTTCTACCTGTGTATTTTTTTTTCTACCTGCGAAAATGGGTATTGAGTTTCCATGGCACTTAGGATTATACTTCTCTTGGATACTGCTGTGTATTAGAGCTGGCATGAGTTGTCAAAAATTTTGGCTCTTTTGATCTATTTCGGAGATTATGTTCCTTACGTTTTAAGGACCTTATTGAGTTTAACGATGTACGGGGATCAGTGAATACTGTTTTCTGGATTCCGTGTTCTCTTAATCTATATCGAGTTATGAAAATTTACTTCTACAAAAGATGGTGTTTTTCCGACACGGAAAATTTTGGACTTTGCTTAGGGCTCGGACGGCTGCAAAGACAACGCCTTTGCCGATGTGGGTTTCTCTATCATTCTATACATTGCCCACGTATCGGTTGACGGCCTCAACGTTATAGATTTGCTTGATCGAGGTTGATGTCAAGGGTCTTCGTCGTTAAACATTTGTTTGACTAATAGGGATGGGTCTTTACGCAACATCTTTTCTCATCAGGCATTTGCGTGGAAGTTAGTGCTTTTTAAATCTAATGATAGTAAGTGAAGCGCCATAGATGCTAGTGAAGACGCAGGACAGGCTTTATTAATTGTCTTAGATTATGGATTGTTTAAGACTCAAGCTTTATGTTTCTTGAGTTCATCAGATATGGATGACCCTATAGAGTTTGGTGGGTTGATATATATCCTAACTTAGCCAGTGGCTGGAGGGATCTTTGTTTGCAAGCCTTCTCTCACCTAATTTTGAGATTCACATTTCTTGTTGACCCAAATAAATAACCATAGCCTGTCTGCGTACCCAAACTTACTTAGGCAGTAGTATAAGTATCTCAGATCAATAATGACTCTGAGAAGGAAAAGTTAGCTAGTTAAGGGCACTCATTTATTGGAGATGGAGTTAATCTGTTTCAAACTGACTGGAGATTAATACACTGATAGACGATGTGACTTAGTTTGACCTGGACTTACTTTTAGCTAATAGGTCGAATTATGTCCAGTTGTACAGACATGAGTTGGTTGTACAAGGTTTGTTGCTTTTTAGAAGATGTGGATGAACAAGGATAAGGAAATTATGTGCAAAACTATGCCATAATGATGTATTCAAGGGAAACTGGAATTCTCAAATATGATTCGAAATTATAACAATTGATGTCACTTTGAAATCATTTTTAATTTAATCCTTTCCTAATGCCAACATAAAATAGTCAATTTTCTCTTTCATGCATGGATTCTAGCCTCCCAGCTTCTCTAGTCATTTGTGAGGATCGTGTGCTAATTCTATCATGCTATCTTAAATCTATAGGCGTATGACATCTCTTTTTGTCTATCAAAAATTGTTTGTCATGATTCCTAATTTATGCCATTGTTTGGCTTTTGTCGACAAAAGGAAGAGATTAGGTGCCTCGTTGACTTCAACTGTTCTAATTTAGACTATTTGCATTGTGGCATGCCTAGGATTGAATTGAAGAGTACTAGTGTATACATACCTTTTGACAGGTCAAACTTTTTTCATTTTTGAATTGCTTCCTTTTCGGATAATTGGCAGTGCTGCAAGAGATATAGTTCAAGATTTGTGATTCCTTGCAAAAAATATGCAGGCATTGATGTCCTATGTATGCTTTTAATCGAACGAAAAGCAAAATATTCTGATACAACTTACATAATTAAAATGATTTACAATTATATTAGGAGTTCACAGGCTTCAACAAGAAAAGCAGAAGCAGTGTTTTTAGGTGTATATAGGTATTAAGAAAACCATCCTTGCGAGGTTCCATTTTGAAAATATCAAATTTCTCATAACCTGCTGAAAAGTGAATTCGATTATGATTTAATATTTCCCTGAAATTTGATTTTATGAGGTTATTAGGATGTATCATCTGAGAGGCTGAAGATTACTGCAACTACTGGTGAGTTGTTTTCACCTATAGACCTTCCACTGATAGGGAGGAGGAATAAACAGGTATAGTCATTGTTTTGCGCTTTTCTAGGATAATGATTCAATTTGGAGTCATATGAATCTTTTGGCAAGGTGGAAGGGCCTTCTTAGTTTTGTTAGTCATGGAAAATATGAAGGTGAAGTTGGATCAGTTCAACTATTTCCTTATACAAATAGCACATGATGATTTTGCTTCCTCCCTGTCTTATTTTCTTTGCTATCTACTAAAATTATCTATTTAGAATATTATGCTCAAAGTTCAGAGTGGTTATGTATTTTATCACGCAGCAATTTCTTGAACTTTTCACTTACTGTCTGTGATATAGAAATTTCAAGTGTAAGTTCTTGACATTATTGTTTAGACATGCGTTCTCAATATAATATTGTATCTGATTTTATCTTACAAGATGTATGCCCTTTATGTTTCCATTATTTCTCTTGTGTTTGCACTGATCTTGTAAAAATGACAGTGTAATCTTGGATGATGATTCCCACAGCGTGGCTTAATTATACCTGTTTATGTACTTATTTATCATGAGCTGAAGGACAGCATTATCGCAGAATGAGATGAGGGAGGTCCAACTTGGTTCACATACTGTGAGATCCCATGGGCTAACGGTTGCAAGGACGCATATGCATGACTGGATTATACTTGTTCTTCTTGTAGTGATAGAGGTCATCCTCTATATCATTCATCCATTTTATCGGTTTGTTGGAAAGGATATGATGACAGACCTTAAGTACCCTTTGCAAAGTAACACTGTGCCTGTTTGGGCTGTCCCTGTAAGTTTTGATGTTACATCAGCATTCAAGAAATAAACAAAGACAAACTTTTTACTTAAAAGCACTGATGGGATCTTTTATTTTTTTGCCTGTTTCTGACAATTAGATGTATGCCATTCTTCTGCCTATGTTCATCTTCCTAATCATCTATTTCCGGAGGAGGGATATATATGATCTCCATCATGCCATCCTAGGTAAATTAGCTTCCGTCCCTTAATGTTTTATTTGCAAATATTATCCAGCTGTGTGATTCATTTAAACATGGAACTCAGTTTGGAGACTTCCTTGCTTATGCAGGCCTCTTGTTTTCTGTTCTCATTACTGCAGTCATCACAGATGCAATTAAAAATGCAGTTGGCCGGCCTCGACCTGATTTCTTTTGGCGTTGCTTTCCTGATGGAAAGGATGTGTGATTCTCTGCCTGATATTAATTTTTCTTTGATTCATATTATGGCATCTTCATCGAGATAAACTTTTGTACATAATTGTTATGCAGGTTTACGACAAGCTGGGTAATGTTATATGTCACGGTGACAAAAATGTTATAAAGGAAGGTCACAAGAGTTTTCCAAGTGGGCACACGTCGTGTAAGCAGATCTTAAGCTGCTTGTATTTTCCAGTATTTTAGATGGGTATCACTAGCCAAAAAGGAGTTCTGTATGCATCATGTAACCGAGCTATCTTGAAAGTAACAAAATTTGGGCATGTTGCCCTAAACAGTTGCAGATTGCAGAATCATAAATTAACATATAAACATTAGAAACAATTATGGATTAAATTCATTGTCAATGGAGGAATAAAAGTTGTTCTATTTTCAGGGTCCTTTGCTGGTTTGGGTTTCTTGTCACTCTACTTATCTGGGAAAATAAGAGCATTTGACCGTAGAGGACATGTTGCAAAGCTCTGTATTCTGTTTCTTCCACTGCTGTTTGCATGTCTTGTTGGCATCTCTCGAGTGGATGATTACTGGCATCATTGGCAAGATGTCTTTGCTGGAGGCCTCATAGGTAAATTTCTTTTGTGTTTAACCTTTTTGGTTTAGCCTTGGTCTTGATTGGTTTTCTTAGACTCTATATGGAACTAAGTAATTGTGTAATCAATGGTTTTAAGTTCTGCTGATCCTTGAAGGGCACATCTTTTGCAGGCCTTACAGTGGCCACATTTTGCTATTTGCAGTTCTTTCCCCCACCTTATCATCCTCAAGGTATGCTCCTCAGAATACACTATTGCTCTGCTGAAAAGTAGTAACCATAATTTATGTTCTTGTGCCTAAACGCTTTCTTTAAAGTTATTTTCATCCGAAATTATTTTCTTCTCTCTCACCGCTTCATCTTGGACATATGATTTCTTGGGCCATATAACTTGGCAGAATCATCTTGACATTTAAATTATTTTTCTAGTTGCATCTCATGTAGTGTGTTTTGAGAATTAATTAGAGCTTGTCTGTCCTTTTACTAAACTATGTTTTAGATGATGGAGGGGATGCTAATCTATAAAATAACTCAGAGCCAGTTATACTTTTACGTTCTGTAGACACTGCACGTATTATATAAGACCTGCACACTGCCTGATACGTGGCATGGAACTTCTATTAGATGTTCTATAATAGATAGAACTTCTGTTTTTCTATATATTGGCTTTTTGCATGGGGAGACTATTGCTTGATAGACTATATATTGCATTTGACAAAACTTTTATCCATGTGGCGATGTTTAACTGATGTCCTCAGTACATGGGACCTTAGATTTGTGGATAATGATCCATGAGGTAAGTGAATCAGCTTTATCAAAGCTTGGATTCATTATCTGAAATTTGTGTGTTTCTTTCACAAGGTTGGGGGCCTTATGCTTACTTCCGGGTATTGGAGGAATCGCGTGCAAGTACACAAGCAGATAGCAATATAAATCCTCTCAATGTCAATGCTGTACCAATGGTAATGGAGGACCGTGAAGATGAAAGTAATGGATCTATGGGGCTACATCTACCAACAAACTCTGGTTCCGCGGAAGATGTAGAACGTGGACAGAGGCAGTATTTCACATGATGTACCATCTTTTTCTCATTAATTCTAGATCCTAGTAAAACATTCATGATTGCCAAGAGCTTTGGGGTTGGAATGTAACAAAAATCTTGTAGATAGATGTAAGATATTATTAGACATTAATGAGAGTCTACATATAAATAAGATACGAGTTCAAAAAGTTGGAATATTTTTGGATGGGACAGTTTGACATCGAAAACTAAATACTAAATTGAGATTGAAAATAGCAACACTCATTTCTGAACTAAAATTCCTTTGTTCCTTGGAGTTCTCTTTGACGATTTAGATTCTAGCGCTTCCATGCTCACACCGTATCCAATGCCATTGCCGTACCCGAATCCGAAACCTACCCCACAGCCCATGCCAACACCAAAAACCAGCTTCACATGATTCCATGGCCAGCCACCGTAACCGAATCCACCAACCAAGCCGAGGCCTAGTCCGACGCCGCAACCAACCCCAATACCAGCTCCAGGACCTGACACTATTTCTTCAACTTTCTTGTAGTTTTCTTGGAGGAACTCATTTACTGGGAATTGCTTCTTCTTCTTCTTCTTCTTATTCCAATCCCATAGGGAGAGAGAGGGGTCGTTGTTTGTGTTGGTATGCTTGGATTTTGTGCTCATGTCATAAGTCGGTAAGAAGGAAGATACTACAATTGGCCGAATAGGGTGGGTGTTCAATCCTATTCATTCCCGTACATCAATCGTCAATTATTTGAAGAGAGATGAGAGAGGGGGGGCCACGTGCACTCACCTAGAGATGTATCTTTTTTGACAAACACTGGATGAGAGAGGGGGTCCATGTGCACTCACCCTCTAGCGATGAGAGACATTTTTGACGCTATCAGTTGTATGTCAGTTATTTTTGATAAACAGTGAGATTATATTTATACGTAATTATATTATTTAATTTGACCAATTATTTATTAAAAAAGTTGATAAAATTAGCTATTTAAAATTAATTATTAATGTATAAAATAACTTATGAAGGTTTGATGCTAAAAAAATTTATAAAAACATGAATATTATATTTCTTATTATTGTGTTAAATATTTTTATAAGAAATTATATTTTAGATATTTAATTTTACAAAAATTAAGTTTATAATTTTAATAAAAAACATAATAATAATAATAATAATCTAACGTTAAATTTTCTATTAATATGAATGATATAGCGAGTTACATTATATTAATATTTTTATATAATATGTATAAATTTTATTATTTAATAAATTAAAAATATTTATAATTATAGTATAAAATAATTTAAAAATTATGAAAATAATGTATAATTAATTTTTTATCTATTAATTTTTGACTGATCATCCAAAAAGTTACTCTTATAAAACTTTTAAAAATTAATTTATTGAGATTAAATCAGCTAACTAATAAATTATTTACTAAACATATCAATAATTTTTAAAATAGTAAAAAAATTAATTTTTAGTCAAAAACAAAAACTAAAAAACTGATAATTTGTTAATTTTTTTGACAAACACCAAAATAAGCTACTTGCCGTAAAGGCTCTCTAGAGGCACTTGGTAAGGATATTTGGTTTTAACTTGGTACGACAAATCCTTTTAACTTGGTACGACAAACCGGGCTCCTGCCGTTGCGGCTTACTGTAAAATGCTTGTTGCCTACGAATCTCTCTTTTTTGGTCAAAATTCAAAAGTCATCAACCAACATCGAACACAATATCAGTTTGTGTTTAACACTGAATCAACGTGAACATTCAAAATTCTATCTGGGTTTGCGGATCAACCAATGGATAAATTTAATAGTGTGTCAACTTCATTGGCCTTTTGTTGAATTTTTTGTTATCCGACTTTATTGACCCGATTTATTTAGACTTCTCCTTGATTCACCACGTACATACGTAACCACATTCCTCCGTACAAGGAAGGAATGCCAACTTCATATAAATGAATCTGTGACTTGGCTCTCTCCATCACTTTCCTCTCTCTCATTTTCTCTCTTGCAAGCAGCGAAAATGGAACTGCTTTCCAAGCCATTTCCCCGCACTTGGAAGAGATATTGGAGAAGGAAAAGATACCAACGCATCGACGGAGCCGGCAGCCGGAAGAATACAAAGACCCTGAGACTTGGAGGCCCCAAACCGAGAAGAGTTTGGAAGATTAAAGCAGTTAAGTTACGGTTGAGATATTTCTCACCCTTGAAGCTTTGGAATAAGCTGAAGAATGCTTACGTTGACATGATGCTCAGTCTAGCAGGGAACGCGGGCTACTTGAGCTCTGACAACGTTTTTGGAAGCAAACGAATCCCAAAAGCTCGACAGGTTATCCCAGTTGTGTACTCCAGCGAAGAAGTTGAGAACAGGCTTATTTACGAGATTTACATGGCCTTGGAAGCCACTCGTGATTTGGCGGTATCTCCCCGTGTTGAGCAACCAGCTCTACTTATTTAGTTGCGACAGTTTTAACATGATGATCAATCATCCAATTTCATGTCATTAAAAGTGACCGGAGACCGAAATTTGTGATTAATATGTATAACGTTCATTCTTTTGCTAAGTCTGTACGAAAGGGTAAGTAACCTCCTCTCTTCAATCGAATTGATTTTTATTATCGTTCTTGATTCTTTACGAAATTTGGAACTTGGAATTTGATCTTTCGGGGCTAGTTCTTAGTTTACTAAGGTCAACGTCATGTCTTCCCGACACTTTCTTAACCAATTCAAGAAGCTTTATGAAACATGTATGAAAATTAGCTGTTATATGAAAAAATAAATGATATTTACTAATTCAAATAGCAAAACCGATTAAAAAAAGTTAATTCATGCATGTGGTATCCGCTTCGATCAAAAGCTAAGTTTCTTTTAACTAAATCCCACCGGCGCTCATTCAATCATTAGAAACAAAAGTTATTCCTTTTATATATATTTTTTCTGTTGGGATGATATACATAAAACTTCAAATTTTTAGTAAACTTTTGGTGCAAAGTCAATCACGTATTCATCAACTTCTTTTGCTATTTAGAATGCTGAATGAGCTTATTGATTATTGTTATTCAATGATGTCTATTTGAATTTTGACATTATCTTTGAAGAATTTGAGATAGAAGATTTCATATGATAAAATATAGATTACATCGAAAGAAGATGCACGGAAAGAAATTTTGGCATAGTTCTTTTTAGATTAAAAAAAAAGAAGATTTCATAGATCTTTCATTCGTTGATAACAATGAAAAAGAAAGCGTTGGAATTCTATTATTATTAACTATCTGGCCAAATCCTAACTCATTTCTTAGAGAATATAATTTTATGTCAATTAATCAAGTTGTAAGTTCATTAAATATTCTCATTGGAGTATGATCACATAGTATTCCTCCAAGACATCAATTCTAAGTAGATATTTTCAGAGCACTAATGAGTAAAATAAGAACAATAAGAAAACAAGGGAATATGTTGATGATCTACTGATTGATGTTGACCCGAAACTTATAGAACGAATGTTTTTCTATCTTTCTATTGAACATTATGAAGAGACTGAATTCAAACTTGGGGATCTTTAATTGATTACAAATGTCATTCCCAGATAAGGAGTTGAAAATTAAACAATTTGAAAAGCCCCATTTAATAGTGCTGAAAAGTTTGTTTCAAACTGAAAAATGAAAGCATATTTTAAAGTAAGCAACTTCAATTTGGCCTTGTGATATGAAGTAGTCTTAGGTTGATACATGATAGCAGTGTTTATGTTTCGAACGTAAATCATTCTTTAACTGACGCCTTAAACAAGTAATTTGTTAAGAGACAAAGGTAATTCTATGGTTTCTCAACTCACAGAAAAACTGTGGTGATGCCTTGTATTTAATTATATTGATTCAAATCTCCTCTTTTAACTTTCTTACCAACAAAATGATAGTCAATGCAACTGTGTTTCGATCTTTTTTTTTTTAATGAAAAACAGGATTCAAACGTATGTCAGTGGCAGACAAATTGTCACATAGTAATTTCGACACAGTTAGATGATATACACAGAGCTCCTTAAAGAGTTGTTGAAACCAAATGAATACGGCTGTGGCAGAATCTAAAGCTTTGTATTCAGCCTCAGTACTTGATTTAGCAATAGACTGTTGCTTATAAGATGACCAACTAATCAAGTTGCCTCCAAAGTATACACAATACCCTTGTGTTGATCTGCAATTACCGAGATCATCAGCCCAAGAAGAATCAGAATACGCCACTAATGATTGATTCTACTAGGCTGAAGAAATAATCCATAGCTGCAAGTGCCTTTAAGAAAGCGAAGTATACGCTTCACGACTTGCCAATGATCTATTATTGGAGTGTGCATACACTGATAGACACGATTTACAAGTGTAATCGAGACTTATTGTGATGCCCCTGCTACACTCCTGTAAAGAGATGCATCTGACTTATTTTTATCTATATTACGACAGCTTGGAGTTTGGATTTGCAAGTTTGGGAATTGGTTTAGAGTCTTCCACTTCAACTCTAGATAATATGTGAAATGAGGGATATGAAATACAACTATGAAAACCATGAGCAAGAAGGAAGTCTTGTAGTTTAAAGAACAATGCCCGAGGGGATTGTTTTTACCCATAAAGTGCTTGCTTTAATAGACACACATAATTAGGATATTGCGGATGCTAGAACCTCGATGGTTGATACAGACGGACAATTTCTTGAAGTTTACCGTTGAGAAAGGCATTATTAATATCAGTTTGTCGAATTATCTATCCTTTACGAAGAGCAATTGATAACACAAGTCTTAATGTTGTTACTTTAACCACCGGTGAGAATGTCTCAAAGAAATCAATTCCAAAACGTTGAGTGAACCCTTAGCCACTAAGCGAGTCATATATTTATTTATGGGCTCATCTGGATTTGTTTCGATGGGAAGCACCCACTTGCAGCATATGATATTTGAATGAAGGGGTTTCGGCACCAAAACCCATGTTTTATTATGAGCCAGAGCATCAAGCTCACTTTGCAGAGCATTGCACCATTGAGCGTCTTTGGCAGCTTGAGAAAAACAGGCTGGTTCCATCTTTTTGCCAATAAAATAGGATGTCAAATGGATATAAGGGTTTTGTGCTTAAGTGACTTTGTCTAAGCCCATGTAAGCATCTAATGAGTCTTATTCTCTACTGGTCTCAGGCGTTGACGCACGCTAGGAAGAGGCCCTACAGAAGTTATAGCAGCTCCGAAGTTAGTCCACATAGAGACTGGGCCATTGGAAGTTACTAGACTTTAGGAAGGTGTTGTTTCTGTGGGGTCCAAACAAGGCATGCTTTGTGGAGTACTTTGGGGAAATTGACCCGGATATAGGCTTTGGTTTTGTGGGCTAGTTAGTTGTGAGAGTGGTAGTGTTCTAGTAGGGGTGAGCATTCGGGTAATTCGGGCCCAATTTTCACTGTTCGGACCCGGCCCGAATTACCCGAAATTTTTTTCCATTACCCGGCCCGAACCCGAACTTTCAATTACCCGAACAGTGAATTACCCGAAATTTTTTTCCATTAC